>VXAA01001650.1:532-12504 GCA_013399115.1 Anseranas semipalmata
GGAAAGGAGGACAGCACTGGAGGAAAAAAACAACTGTGACAGGCAGTAGGACCAAGAGATAGAGAAAGTAAGACAAAGGTGGGACAGGGGGGTATAGCAAGAAAGGATGAGGCAGGGAACAGCACAGAGAGAGACAGAAAAGACAAGAGGAAGCACAACAGAGGGACAGCAAGAGTAAAAATAGGGACAGGGCGAGGTGTAGCAAGAAACAACAAGGCAAGGGAAGCGGGACAGAGTGACAGAGATAAATAAGCAAAGGAACAACTGGGTTAGGCTTAGAGGCAAAGAAAGACAGGGAAAGGGCCAGGAATCAGGACAAAGGGATGGTGAAGAACAAAATAGTGATGAGCACCAGGACAGAGAAAGCAAGAGAGAGCGGGAGAGAGAGAAAAGGAGAATGACAGGGGGGCAGAGAAAGGCCAGCACAGGGACAGGGGTGGGATTGGGAGAGGGGACAGGGAACACAATGGATGGATTGAAAGAAAGAGAGGGGCGGAGAGCAAGAAAGCACAACAGAGATGGTGGAGCAGAGCGGGACGCAAGAACACAGAAAAGTAGAGGTAGACAAAGTGGGAAAAATTGACAGAAAGAGAAATTGAGATATGGTGAGCGGTAAGGCAAGACTGAGAAAAACCAAATACTGATGGACAGCAGAACTGAGAGATAAGGAGAACTGAAAAGTCCTTAGAGGGAGTGGGCGGGGTTGGAGAACACCAGAGACCAGAGCGCTGCGATGGAAAGAGAGAGTTAACTGTAGTGATCCTACCCAGAAGGCTATTGCACAGTTGAGGAGTTAGTTAACAGTTAACCTTAGAAGGCGCAGACCCGAGCTGTGCTATGCTGCACATACAACTTGGCCTTCCAGCCTGCGTTGTGCTGCACAGATCCCTTGCTCACAAAATAAACTTCACTGGCTAACTGTAACAAAGGAGCCTACAGGCAGCTCATGTTTGGCACTGGTGATTATAGCACCTGCATGTCTTTATCTTAAAGTGAAGCAGCAGGTTCACATAGGGATGTTATCCCTTTTTTGATAACAAAAATGATAAACAGAACTTTTTTCTTCCAAGAAAATCCTGTAAGAGCCCTAAAGACCAAGATATTGGTGGACCCTCCCTGCAGATGACATCTGCACCATATGCCATGCCCTACTTGGAGGTCCCTCTGATTTTGCCCAACCCAGAGTTCCCAACATCTGAAGAACACAGAATTAGTTATACTATTCTCTTTTTCTTTCTGGTGTTAATTTCAATAAATAGAATTTTAATAAATATTTTGTGCAGTCCAAGTGCCTTTCTCATTGGGATCACAACAAACACTAGCCCTGCTGCATTACAGTGAGAAACCCTGAAGAAGGGCTCAAAGCCACAGGCCCCACTATAGTTCTGGGGAGACTTAGGAAAATCTCCAGAAGCAATGGGTATGGCTCTTCAGACCCTCAAGGGAACACAATGTCAACAGGCCCACCTCCCAGCATCTAGAGAGATAGGGACATCCATCTCCTATAGCGGATCACAGCAGTTACACTGATTTTTTTTTGCGCTCATCCTAAATGAGCTATAGCACAATATTCTTCTATTAGACCGAACAGGATATCTGGAATTGATTAAACATGTACTGTCCATCCTGAGACGTACTGTGCACCTTACATTTCTCAGTGACCTTCAATAACAACACCTGTAATGTTGAAGAAAGGGGATAATGATGTGAATTGCACTGATGGAATCAAGCATGTACCTATTCTGTCACAGCATTAAAACACACAATTGGGTCAGCATGAATAGGCTATTTCTAGAGTGACTCCACTCAAAGTTTCTTCACTTCTTGTTTTTTTTACACTCCAAGAATAGAGCTCTATGCCAACATCCCATTCAAATATCTGACTGCAAAATCTACCATTTCAGACAAAGCTCTAAGAAATCTATCAATAAATGAAGCTACTGCTTAAGCCTTTTACAACAGAACCACTGCAGTTATCCCAGCTCTTGGAAAATTTTTGTTGAAATTAAAAGCTTCAAGGGAAGTCTAAGAAAAATACACAACTTTAAAACAAAAGAAAAAAGTGAAGTGATTCTAGACAAAAAAGTGAAAGAAATGAGTTTCTACTTTGCTCCCTTTATACAAATTAAAGACTGAGATTCTTGAATATTTAAAGCACAGAACTAGAAGTAAACTATTATCAATGAACAGACATTTAATAGAAAGTATTTAAATTATATTTTTAAAACAATGCTGAGAACAGCCCAGTTCAGCAGTAAATTTGCAATCTCACAAGTATCTTGCTGCATTTCTCTTTTTTTTTTTTTCATTTGTTTTGTTGTGTGGTGTAAGAAACTCAGGAAAAAAAACCTGCTCACATTACTTGGAAAACCAGCAGACAGGAAGCTAATTAATCTCATCAGCCAAGGATTTTCAAATTACATATACACTGCACAATAGATAAATACCCCCCCCCCCCCCCCCCAATCTCTCAAATTAATGTCTTAGTTCTTTGGATTAAATGATGACCAACTGAATTGGTGTTGTCTTCTTGGTAACACTAAATCCAGTGACAGATCTCTTTGTTCTTTTTCTGAATCCACTAGCTGATACCCAAGCATGTTTATAGCACCTTTACAAACTTCCTGTATCTTCTTAATTTTCTGGAATGAAAGAACACTTCTCCAGGCCTGGGAAACATTAACTGCATCTCGAGATGTGATTTTGAAGGCTTCTTTTTTTTTTCCTGGTCCCTGTCCATGTGTGATGTTATAGACCCAGCTTTTGAGTGTGGGGGTCAAACTAAGATCTGCAAATTTATACATTTCTGAGATTTCTGATAATGGATCTCTTACCAGATCTTCAAAACGGATCATCAGATAGCGATCTTTAAGGAAACTAGGTGGTTTTAGAGTAGCTGTTTCATAAATCTGAACATGACTTCTACAAATCTCTTGCATTACTTTGTATTTGCTATCTTCCACTTTAGTGCCATTGGTACTCAGAACAATTCCATTGTCACGGGCTAATGCTTTGACTGATTGTTCTCGTGACTTGACAACTGCCCTGGGGTCACGGACCAAGTGAATGATTTTGAGGTTCAGGGATGGATCTGTGAGAAGTGGGTAGAGGACCTTCAAGTCAAAGAACCGAACCTCCTTGATGGCAACATGGCTGTAGGTTTTACAGGCTTCCTCCACCTTGGTGAATGGGTACCGTCCGCAGAGAGTCTTGCATGCCATTTCACTGGTTATGTCAGTACGTTGAAAGGAGTCACAAGCAGGAGCTGAACACAGAGCCCGACTCACTGCCCACTGGAAAAGATCAGATAAGTTTCTTTTCCAAGGCATGTAAGCATCAAACACGGACATGTCACACAGAAAGACCGACCTGACTAGGTCCCGCACTGCCATGTGCAAGACTTTGGCGCTGTTCTGGTACATCGTAACCCATACGTGCCATGCAGGCTCCATCAGGTAGAAGACGCTGGGGTGCTGGCTGAAAAGTTGACCAACAAAAGAAGATCCTGACCGCCAGGAGGAGAGAATGAGGATGTGGACTTGAGATGGTTTCTCCTGAGACTGAGGCATGAAGCTACTGTACCGGGCATACATGAAGAGTAAGAATCCAGTCTGAACCATAACAAAAAGTATAATGATTGTGCTAGAAATCCGAATCCTTGCCATTCTCACCGAGGAAAATCAATTCAAAAAGCTGAAAAAGAGAAGGAAAACGCTGGTGAGCAGTTGATGCTATGGCATAACAATGATAAAACTTACACAATACAAACTCTTGCATTAGTAAGACCTTTCTTTAAATGTGCATATATGTATTTGGCACTACTTGGTTCCTTAATCAGTGGTACTAGTGGGAGAGCATCTGCAGATGGACAGGTGTTGGAAACAGAAAGAAAGAAATGCATTACAGCAAGATCACAGTAGAAGTATGTTTGGAGCAAAGCTTTGATGCTGAAGGAAATCTTGTGTTGATGCCACTCAGCTGCTGGAAAAAAAAATCTATAAAAAACACAAAATGCTCTCAACTTGGATTCTGGGAAATGCTGCTAAGGGAAAAAAAAAGTCTTAATCACTCTACTGCATTTCAATCTCAGTCTAACATTACAAGGGTTTCTATCCCTTGAAAGGAGTGGATGGGAACATTAGCAACTGTGGGTACTGAAATTAAAATTGTCTTCTCATCAACTGTGAGCATTGCTACTGTGGTGACAGTAGGACACTATACCAACTGATGGTAGTGCACAACCTTCTATTTTTCAAAATTGCAGGAGATGGGTGAAAACTTGCAACCTGAAGCAGCTTCTGGCCATAAATGTTATATGGAACAAGCAGCTGATACATGCCTTTGGGCTGGAGTGCATATTCCCCATGACTGATTACTCTGAGATTGCATTTCCATTTGTGAGTTAGAATTAGCCTCGTGCACTCCTCACAACTTTTTCCTAGAGATTTTTGGCACCTAACCCTTTGTGCTCTCATTTCTGCAGATTCCACTTGAAAGCAGTCAGTATGTTAACAGGCTGAGTTTTAGGGAAGTAAGAATCCTCAGGTATGAAGACCATCTGGAGAGTTTTATATATAAGCATTTACTATCTAACTGCATTTACTATCTAACTGCATTTACTATCTAACTGCATTTAGACAGTTTTTTCTTGTTACAATGAAAGCTAGATATATCAACACACTCTGGACTCCGTTGAAAGCAAATCATGCAGACTAGTAAATACAGATGCAAACCCATTTGACGCAATAAATGAGCTAGGTTCTTACTGCTAGCACTATGAAACATGAAAAAGACTATTCACTAGTACTGAAAGCTGAAATGGTTAAGTGAAAGAGATGGTAGAGATGGGCAGTTTCAGCTCTTTCCGCTGCTCAAATGTCTCATCAGGATATAAACACTACTTTAAATTAACACAATTTTGCTACTGAACTTTTGTTTGTAAGCCGAGAAAAACAGCAGAAATATTTTTTCTCACAAAGTACCACCTCTCACTTGTATGATATACTCTTTATATCCACTCTATACCTACTCAGCTAAAAATGCATTTCCACTGTTTTATTATGTTCCCTACTTCATCATATAATATGTTTCCGTAGCTTAACAACAGCATTTATTTCTCTCTAAAATTATGGATATCACTGATTTTGTTACGCTGCCCATTGAGGCAAGAATCTTTTGTCCAGTGATTCCACATTCTCATCAACTCTGTGCCAATATCCATGACACATGCCTGCAATAGCAACTCCGAGGATGAAACCCGAGGCCAACTAAGCCTCCCTTGCATAGTTCCCAACGCTTATCAGACACTCTGCTAAGCCACTTCAGTCTGCTAGCTTGGAAGAGAACTACTCACTCATTTTTCTTAACCTAGCTCTTAAGTGTCCAAGCAACTCAGCACTGTACAGAAGAGCACTGGAGCTGGCACAAGGAAGGGGGGGAAAAAGGCATAGATGGGAAAGAGAAAGGAGGAGCCCCAGATCATGGCTGCCAACAAAACACAGCTTGAGCCATGCACATGGGTCTTTAAATTAATCATTATTAGTCCTTTTGAACATCTACTGCATAATCATGTCAGGAAATCATTTACATGTACTTTTCAGGTGGAGTTATGCTAGGCCTCCCTTATGATCGGTCCCTCGAGCCTCCTGGGTCTCTACTCCCATTACAGAAGCACACAGCTAACTGCCAAGCTTACAAAGCACAAATGAACAGTGAAAGGTATAAACCCACAGAGCTTCTGTCAAACAAACAAACAAACAAACAAACAAAAAATATGTTTTCCATCAAGCTACTGCAATTCTTTCATCATGTCAAAACAGTGATTAAAGGACCCTGGCTAGTCTCACAGTATCACTGAATGGTTGAGGTTGGAAGGGACCTCTGGAGGTCATCTGGTCCAACCCCTGCTCAAGTAGGGACACCCAGAGCAGGTTGCCCAAGACCATGTCCAGGAGGCTTTCGAAGCTCTCCAAGGAGGGAGACTCCACAACCTCTCTGTGCAACCTGTGCCACTGCTCAGTCACCCGCACAATACAAGAGTTTCCTGATGTTCAGACAGAACCTCCTGTGTTACAGTTTGTGCCCATTGCCTCCTGTACTGTCACTAGGCACCACTTAAAAGAGCCTGGCTCTGTCTTCTTTACACCCTCCCTTCAGATACTTAGAAACATTGATAAGATCCCCCAGTATCAGCCACTCCTCCCAGTTTCTTATCATCAGCAAACTTGTTGAGGGTACACGCTGCTCCATCATTCAAATCATTAATGAAGATGTTGAACAGGACTGGATCCTGTACTGACCCTTGGAGTACATCGCTAGTTACGGGCCTCCAACTAGGTTTTGTTCCCATGACCACCACCCTGGGGGCCTGGCTGTTCAGCCAGTTTTCAGTCCATCTCACTGTCTGCTCATCCAGCCTATAGTTCACCAGCTTCTCTATCTAGCTTCACTAGCTTCTCTATCTAGAAACAACCTACATTGTTTTCACTTCAAAATGCCTTTTTTCCAAATAGCAAAATGGGACAAAAACTACATAGGTGTATTTCCATATTCCTGTTTGAGGAGATAACTACAAAATAACAAGTACAACAGAGTGTTAATAATCTTATTTTTCGGGGCCAGGTTCACTGGCAAATTCAAAAAAAAGAGCACACCTTTTGCAAGACACACCTCAGTATAGTCACTCAAATAGGTACTAATATATCGAGGTAGAAAAGCATGGGAAAAGTAGCTCAGTCTCCCCTTTCTGCTCTGGCAAATAGCAAACAAAGTATACAGATAGCAAACAAAGATGCCACCAATTTTTGGCAACAGAAAGGGTGTGTGTTTCTGTGGACCAAATACCCTGCAAGTTGGCTTTTGTGCTTTGCTGCACAGTTAAAACGAAAGCTGTACTGTTAAGGGAATCGAAGAATGACTGGTGTAGTTCGGCCTATGCACTGATACCTTGTCACTGAACTAAACCATGAAGTGTTACCATGGAGCTACTGGTTCCTTGGCATAGCTCCAAGATCTTCCGGTTAGGATCCAGCAAGTTCCAACCGCATATGGGACTGATGACACGTGTTAGAATATCACATTTTGTGGGTAGTTCACCCATACTAATTCTTAAAGACAATATAGCAGAATATAGGAAGGTGTGAAGATCAAGCATGTGGACAGTCAACGACTTCTGTGAAAGGAGAACTGAAGTGACCATCATGCCTCAGCCTGAAAGAAAGGCTCCCTGAACAGGGACATCACAAGTGTCCTGGAGAGGAGAGAGCAACTGCAAATTAAATCAATCAATCAATCAATAAATAAGGAAAAAAAAAAAAACATTCACTACTCAAAACAGGAAAACTGGGAGAATTAAATTAAATGATCACTCATGACAAAATCTTTTTGTACACTGCATCTTAAAAAAGTGAAACTGTCTCAAGATACTGTCACAGCAAGAGTATACAAGAATTCAACAAATGATTACATCAATTGAAAGTAATTAACAGAAGAACAGTCTTTCAAAAACTGTTAAATGCAAAGATGAGGTTACAGCCAATAGCTTAGCAATTCCCTAAACTGTAGATGGCCCAAGATGTCTGCCTGCATGTGTTAGGTATACTGGGAGAAATCATCGTATGTTTCCCATATTATTTAACTATTGCCCTAGCAATCCACTATCTGCAACTGTCAGGCATCAGAACAGCAGATGAACCTTTGTTTTAATTTCGCATGGCTAGTCTCATGCTATTAAATAAACTGATGGCACTGAGAAGTATTCAGGACCTTTGAAAAAATGAAAAATTAACGTAAATACAGAAGAGTAAGGTTACAACGTAAATACTCAGAAATATAACCAGCATTCATACTGTGTATGTAGGTCTTTTTAGAATACAGATTTCAGTTATGCTCAAAACTCTAGAAACCAAAAAATGCCAAGGGGAAGAAATTAACCTCAAACTTCTCAACAGCACAGTACATCTTATACTCACACTCAGACCTCAATTCTGCCTCCCTGAACCAGCAAGGAAACAATCAGTTTCTAGCAGTTACCTAGTAAGAACTTTTTGTCCTTTTTGTACAGATTATGTTTTCAAAATTTTTCTTCATATGGTCCAACTCCACTCACTGTGCTACAGTTATATCAAACTATCAGAAGTTAAAAAAAGCTAGTGATACACATAAAAATCTTCAAAGATAAAATCTGCCTCATTCAAGTACTGAATTTTTGCACATTATGTCACCAGCAGCATCTATGTGTTTCTCTACACTGCGAGGATTATCAGCAATCCAGCAGCCCACACTGTCACTTTGCCAAAACAGCCGATGAAAGAATCTAAACAAAAGAAGAGTAATTGCATTTCCTAGTCCAAGGATCTGAACTAGATTCTACACCTGAAAGCCAGTCAGCCATAACTACCTCAATTTTTTTTTTTTTGTCTGCAAAACATTAGCCGTTTTCTGCACTGAGCCTGCATTCTGTAGCCTCTCACCATCTAGCCCATTACATAGCTTTTAGAGACCCCACAGAATCATAGAATGGTTTGGGTTGGAAGGGACCTTAAAGATCATCTTAGTTCCCACCCCTGTGCTTTTAAATAATAATAATAATAATAATAAATCAATATTTAAAAATAAATAAATAAATAATAATGCTTTCAAAACAGGTTGTATGTTTCTACTCTACCTACACAGAAATGTCATCCACTCTAATCCAGATCACTCTGCAGAAATGCAAACACTAACTGTTCTTTATACTTTATTTGCAAGTGGTGGGGGAGTGAGGAATAAAAACATATAGATGGCAAAACAATAGCCAGTTTATTAAATTCACATCTGCCTCGATTGCCATTTGGACTTCTCAGCCTGACTCGCACCCAAGTACTGTTGCAGACAATACTGCACTAGTGAAAAACCAGCCAACACGAGTGTTAGCCTATACTCTGTGTCTGAGCTAGCTTGCCCACCGTACACATGGCAGGTAATATGCAAAATGACAGTAGCAAAAGTATTTCCCTACTCTTCAGTATGATAAAAACTGACAAAAAAAATATGATATAGAAGTAAAGCTGATATTCATTTTCAGTATTTAAGATTCAACTTCTATCCTTTTGGGAAAGTTGGGATGCTTCCAAGGAATGTGCACACACGCAGACACAACAAAATGTGGCATCTATAAGAATATTGTCTTGGGCTGTTGCAGAGCATGAGGTCAAATACACATCCAGTCCAGGAATTTCTCGATAGCAGTGCCTTTTACTTCTGCATTTCCCACACTGGGCACATGTAATTCTATTTGCATGTAAATACCCTTGTATCATTTGCAATTGCGTTCTCCAGTGAAGGTGCTTTCAATCTGGGCTAAATTTACACCCCCCTAATGTGCAACTTCGTAACATGCCAAGCTCTGTCATGATTTCTGACAAATGTTAGCAGAAGCAGAAAGCTCCTGAATACCCTGAGGAATCACCTTCCCATAAAACTGCTGAATATATATATTTTTATAAATCTACTGAGCAGATTACATGGCATCATTGCCTTAATCATGAGGGACAGGACCTTGTGATACAGGCTGCTCCTGCTGACGCTGTTTATTTCATTGCAGGACTCACCAGAGGGTGCTGTGAGGCAAGCTCCCTCTTTTAGCACCCGAAGGCAGCGTGACAAAACCTCGCTGGTTTCCAGGCGAACGCTGCCCTGTGCCTCCTTCTGCGCTGCCTCGCCATTTGCCTGCGCTCTCCTCCTTCACCTACAGCTCAGCAGCACTACCTGCCTATCCCCACGCTCCCCTCAGGAGAACTAAGAAGGGGTTGCTCCTGCTTCCTTTCTTCCTCCTCTGCTTCCCAGCAGCACTTCCCTGTGCTGCACCAGCCTTACTAGAGCAGGCCTGTTGAACGCAAAAACACGGGCGGAAAGGGAGACGCACGAGAACAGCCGGACTTCCTATCCACTACTGCCACTTCAGCTGCCATCTCAGTGACCAGATCCTCTAGCAAACACCTTCTCGTTGACTCATGAGATCAGAATGACCAGAAGCGGCAATGGTGCTTAGAAGAGGCAGAAAAACTGATTGATAAGGACATCAAGTTGCCTCACACCTTTCACGTCTCTGAAGAGTTTGAAGTATCATGATAGTTGGTATCACAATACATGCTTTTATACTTAATGATGCTGCTAAGCATGAATAATTTTAATACAGTTACAATGTTACTTCTCTCTGACAGTATTATTGCATTTTTATGATAGTATTTCTTCAGGGAGAGCTCTGGCAAACAGCAGAATAATCAAAAGTCTAATTCTAACAAATTCTTGGGGCAGAGTTATCGCTTCACAAGCCAATGCAAGTGTTCAGAACGTGATCTGAAAACCATCTGCATGTACAGTTTAGGTCACAGTCCTGGGTCAAGCTCAATCCCTGGACTAGTCTGCTAATGGCTACTACTGGAAGCAGGATCCTAGACTTGATGAAACCTGGGCTGAACCCTAGAAGAGCTACTCTTACATACCATGCAAACAAAACTAATTACACAAATTGGACAAGAGAGTGATGGTTTTCTTCATCATTTAAGCCAGCTCTGGCAGAAAGCTGAGCTGGAGGGACACTAGCATCTGCCAAAGACTAGATACAGTACAGAAAGCTATCCAGTTGTAACCAGAAGGGTAAAAATCAGTGAGTGGTAGTACTGATCCCAGAAAGCTTGCTATCTAAACAGAGCAATTTTAAGACCTAAAATGGTACAAAAAAACGGAGAAGGGAAGAAATAATTTGTGCAGAGGATGATCATTTAGCTCGTGCTTTTAGGGGCTTCTATTTATTTGTCACATAAGACAAGTAACGTTGTCATCAAGCAAACAGATCTTTGCAGGTCTGAGAGCAGCATTACTGTTGAGTGAACTTCCTTTCAGTACAGAATTCAACCTGAAAATTAAAAAAAAAAAAAAAAAAGGAGTTTTTTTTTTTTTAAAAAAAAAGATCCTCCTATTATATTATACTAAAGATAGAAAGAGAGCAATGCACATGGATCCTTCTGAGCCTGAGATAAAAGACTGGCATGAAAGACTCCCTCAGAACAAATAGGTCTGAGTCTGTTGCAGGAAGACTGAAAAATCGGGCTAGAATAAAGCAGAGAACTGAAAACTGAGGGAAGAATTACAAGTACCTGCTCCCCCCGAAAGGAGCAACTGAATCTTAGCTGTCTTCGGCAAAGTCTTCCCCAGCCATTTTGTGTCTAAATAAAATTTCAAGCATACTTTCTTTTAAAACAGTTTATATTTATGAAGCATCTTTAAAGCCAAAGTCTTACAGATTACAAAGAAATTACTTTAACCTTCACAAAATGCAAAAATACAAATTTGAATGACTGCCAGAATAGATTTCTTCCGCTGAGAAATGAATACCTAATACTGTATTACATGTTTAGGCTTTTGCTAGTTGAAAATTATTTTGTCCTGTATACTTGTCATACACTAAAGGCTAACTTTCAGACCAACCATTAGAGTTGAATGTACATATTTATGCACTTATAATTCACTAACGTACACCTCAGTACTGACTGCAAAAAAGATCATACTGGTAAATGTCATCATGCATTTTATAGAATTAATAGGAAAATGTGTACGGTTTGATAAAGAGAGCAAAGATCACCTGAAGTTCTGTATCTTATGGAGGAGTTTACTCGCTACAAACTTCAGATGTAAGACATTGCACCAATGTGTATAAGAAAAAAAAAAATACCACCAGAATGTCTTCTATGAGCTTACATTAGAAACAATTTTGCTGCTCAAAACAGTGAAAATGCACAAACATTACAAAGCAGATCCAAGAAAAATGCACAATATTACAGTAATTCTTCCTATGAATCACCCGGCTGACAAAACGTTGCTTTCCAGCGGTCTTCCACAAGTAGAAATGGCACATCTTCACAGGAGAAAAGCTTACTGTATTGCCAACAATATGTGGATTGGTCTTGGGGGGGGGGGGGGGGGGGTTGTTT
>VXAA01001650.1:21840-58154 GCA_013399115.1 Anseranas semipalmata
CGAGGGCACTCGCTGCGGCGTCGGGACGCGGGATGCGACCTCCAGCGCCCCGGGAGCGCCTCGGGCGGGGCCAGGCGCGACCTCGCGCCCGCCACGTGACCCCGTGCCCGATTGCTACAGCCGCACCCCTCTAGCCTCGGGCCGGAAGTGCTAAGTTTCGGGCGGTTGCTAGGGAACCGGCCGGAAGTCCCGCCTGCCGAGCCGCGGCTGTTGTTGTTGTGACAGGGACCGTGACAGCGACAGGCCCCGCCGCCCGGCACGAGTCCCCGTCCGCCCGCACTCGGGCCTCGCCGCCGCTGGCTCCGCTTCCCGCCCGGCCCGCCATGAAGTGGATGTTCAAGGAGGACCATGCGCTGGGTAAGGGCGAGCCCGGGCCAGGTGCTGCCCTGCGCCGCCCCGTCTCCTGTGTCGCCATCTGCCCCGGGCCTCCCGACTCGGTACGCCCCGGCCGGCTCCCCGAGCCGGTCGTCGTGGCTCTGGGCGGACAGCCCCCTGCGGCCCTCGCTGAAGGGTGGCGCGGTAACCGGGCACGGCCTTCCCGAGCAGCTGGGGACTCGTCGCGGGGAGGCGAGACGGCCGCGGTCCCCGCCGGCTTCTGTGCCTGCGGGCGCTGCTCGATCTGCCTAGGGCACTGGCGATACTGTTACCGTGCAATGGCTAATTACGAGTTTTGTTCACAGAGCACAGATGCGTCGAGTCGGCAAAAATCCGAGCCAAATACCCTGACCGTGTCCCGGTGAGTAACCAAGCCAGCTTCATTCCGGTACTTAGAGGCAAAGGTGGATAAGCTGTTTCTATCCTGCCCTCTCTTCTTTGACCAGATCCCACTATGTGAATTCATCTTCCCTTTTGTGTCCTTAGATGTTTTAAAGTGGCCCCAAACACATCTAACTAATCCAACATTCCCTCCTCTACCCCTACGCATATTCTCCAGTAAGCAAAAGTGCTTGACTTTCTGAACGCTTACCACGCATGTCTATGGTTTATTGGTGTCCTGGTTTCTTCTAATAGCAATTATATTCCCAGCAAAGACCCTAAGCTTTCAGTGTCTTGAAGATTTATTCTGTGCCAGAAAGAAAGAAAGAAAGAAAGAAAGAATAAATTCTTTACACCTTGACAGTCTTCCGTCCTGGCTAGATGAGGGAGGTAATTTTCCCATATGTATTCCATGCTTGTGAGCAATCTGATCTTGGTGAACCCACGTCACGTAAACCCTGATGGTTGAAGAGCCATTGCAAGGGGGGTGACCCCTCCTTTCTGCATTAATACCTATCTGCCTGCTAAATAGCAAATGACCTTTATTCACTCTGTAATCCCTTTTATCATGTTTCAGTCAGTGAAATGGCCATACTTCACACCCTTGTGTAACAGCTAGCATCATGTCCATATTCTCAACCTACCTACTTGTGAGTAAAATTTCCCACATCCCATCTGACCACATGCCCATTAGCGCCACTCCAATCTGACCTCTTGGTAAGTAACTTAGCCAGTAGACAGCCCAGCCCAGAGGGAGAACCTCTAACCATATTGTCTTTCTCTGCTTCTGAATCAAACCTAGTCACAGCATCTTCTCCAGTTGTAGTCTGGCAGGCTGATCCAATCCATGCCATTCTCTGCTTGGCTAACTATCTAATAGAGACTGTAGCATGCTAATAACCATGTATCTTCACAGGTATACATTTGTCCACTTCTAGAATATATTTCATAACCCTAGGGGAAAAAGAGAGACATTGGAACTCATAGTATGAGTCAGAATTACATGATACTGTATCAGGAACGGACAGCAATGTGTGAATAGATACAGGAATTAAATCTCAAAGTGCATTGTGATGCTTTGTCTGGGCAAATAAAAATTTTCTGCTTGATGTTTCAGATTGAGCCACCTAACTTTTACAAAGTAGTTAGTATCAAATATGTTTTTTGTATTTAGTAATCAAAAGGGTTTTTCAGACTTAATGCATGTTTCCTTCTTTCCAGGTTATAGTCTGCATCCAGAATGTAGGTCAGAGGGAATTCAGTTCTCAGCTGCTGTCTCTGGCTCTGTGAATTTACAGATATTTCAGTGGCTCAAACATCTTAAGATATATTGAGATAATGTATGAACAGCCTCTGTCCTAGCCTGGATCCTTTAGGAATAAAATGGGAGTTGAAAAGATATTCATGCTTCCTAAGCTCAGCTATTTTAAATTTGCCTGGGCATCACATGATCCAAGGTTAAAGGTATCTGCAAGTTTTACTAGAAGCAGTTCACCGATAGCCTTGACTTCCAATTATGACAGCTTCTGCACTATGAAACTAAGATGCCTGGTAGATTATTGCAATCACTTTTTTTAAGTATTGGTTGTTAATGTTTGAATGTTCTTTTCAGGCTGTTCTTGGTCTTCTTTACAGTTCCCACATACCAAATTGCAAGGGCCAGTTACTGTACCCTCCTGTTTCTGTAGGCAGAGCCAAAGAAAAGAAGAACCATCTCCAGATCATAGTGTATTTTGTAATTTTACTTGAGCATTACCTGTACGCTGTTGCAATGGGGAACGCAGAGCTAAGCAATTGAGCCATGGCAACCTCTTGTCAGCCCTATTTCCCCACGTGCAGCATTTTTCCTTCTAGGACTAGCCTGTGTGGAGCAATGAGCATCAGTTCCTTTCCACAGGTCATACTTAACTCTGCTTCCTCCCATATCTGTTGCTTTTTGCTTTGTTTGTGACCACCTTGCCATCTTCCCTTCCTGTGGTCAATTTCTTAATTTCCTAACATATGAAGTAAGATACTCTAATGTCACTTCAGTGTAACACAAAGAAGAGAACAGCATCAGTGAGACAACAATAACAAGGTAGAACAAATTGTATGTTTTAAAGTGTGGTTATGCATATTCAGAATAACACATTATTTTTTTTTGCTGTCCAGTGAAAAAAAAATCAATATGTTACTGCAAACCTGATTCTGTAGACATTCTAAAATGGAGATTAACATAGGCATCTTTTTTCAGAGCATCAAACAAAAGCCTGTTGATGCTGTAAAAACCATTTTATCCAGGCGTCTCTGCTTGGGTCCCTGTCTGCTTTCTGTTCCCAAACTCTCCCGGTGTAGGCAGAGAAAAGCCTAGTTCCTGTGACCTGGCAGTGTAAGCATGGGTTGTGATTTTTATTTCTTTTTTGCCTTACAGTCTATGTATCCCATCTAACTTTTATTCGTATATAACTCATACATATACTCACATATAGCTAAAACCTACCTTTTATTAGTATGGCTTCCCTGTCATCCTGTAACTTCATCCAACCAACGCTGTAATCATATTGTTGATAATATCAGATACATACAGTGCTGGATTCTCTCTCAGCGTAAGCTGGATATGTCAGAGACACACCGACAAGATCACATCACAGCACGTTTCTGGTAATTTGTGGAGCGGTCAACTGGTATCATCGGCAGGCCAACTGGTACTCCAGGGCGCACTGCAGGCATGCTTCCTTTCTCTGCCTTAGCTCATCATACAGCCTGGCCGAAATGCCTGGTGCTTAACTGTGGGAGGTCAATAATCATTGCCAGATTAATTATACAAACCCAGACAGAATGGATGTCAATTCAAAAGCAGTGTGGCAAAACACTGTAAAAAAATGAACACGGGATCTGCGGCAAACTGGAACCTTGCATTATACCATTTACACTGCAACTCTATCAAAATTTTGACTGTCTTCAGATATAACATGGCTTGTTCAGCTCTGCACTAAGTTACCTAGAGCATGCCTGTGCCTCCACTCAGCATGACAGTTTCTGACTTACTAGTATACGTGTGATGATAGTGGTACACACTGTGATAATACAGTATACTGCACAGATGAATACAAAAGACTTAAAAATAGTGAATACTGTAATGCTTTATATGGAAGCCTAAAGAGACATTTTGGCATCTCGGGCTTGTGCACAGCTGGTGAAGTGGCAGATTAGATTCTAGACTAGGCTGGTGGTTCTCCCTCCCATTTATCTTAATACTGATTTTTTTATGCTTCAGTGTTGATGAAATTTATTTCTAATTTTTTTTTTTCCTTTTGCTATACTCTCTATCAAGGCATTTGGTTCTGTCATGTGTTAGGAATGACTTGGGACATTGCTCATAGGAGACAGTTAAGTTTGAAGGGTGGAGGTGGTGCGTATATTAAACCTGTATTTCTTGGTATTGTGGGTTTTTATTTGATCATATGACATTTTAAAAAGAGAATAGGGCATGCTTGTTGCAGACTAGAATTCTGTCTAACACAAGATTTCAATCAATGACTGCTGCTTTCTGTGTATGAGATAGTGACAAAGACAAAATAAGCGGCATGTGTACAAAGGAAACTGACTTTCCTCAGATCACCTGCCATTGCTCAGTTACCAGTGCTGCAGTCTTGTTGAGTTTTTCATGACTCCACTACATTTGACTGGGGCAAGGAAGGAATATGCGAGTCCAGAGGAAGGCCATGAGGTTGATCAGAGGGCTGGAGCACCTCTCCTGTGAAGACAGGCTGAGAGAGCTGGGGTTCAGCCTGGAGAAGAGAAGGCTCCAGGGGGGGAACCTTAGAGTGGCCTTCCAGTGCCTAAAGGGGCCTACAGGAAAGCTGGGGAGGGACTCTGTGTCAGGGGTGCAGTGATAGGACAAGGAGTAATGGCTCTAAACTGAAAGAGGGTAGATTTAGATTAGATATTAGGAAGAAATTCTTTACTATGAGGGTTGTGAGGCACTGGAACAGGTTGCCCAGAGGAGTTGTGGATGTCTCAGCTCTGGAAGTGTTCAAGGCCAGGCTGGATGGGGCTTTGGGCAGCCTGGTCTGGTGGGAGGTGTCCCTGGCCATGGTAGGGGGGAGTGGATGGCAGTGGGTGATCTTTAAGGTGCCTTCCAACCCAAACCATTCTGTGATTCTATGGTTAAACAGACTCCTCAGTTTGTACTCCCCTCTCACTTTAAGTGCGAAGACAGAAGCCCTGGACTCCTTCCTGCAATCAGCAGCTAGTTTCAAGGGAAATAGTGCAAACAAGCCCCTCCTAAAGCTGAAATTTTCAAGGTGCCTGTGCTTCTGAATGTCTCGGTGAACACCAATTGCTCTATTTTTTTTTTTCCCAAAGCTTAATGTCAGCCTTTGTTGCATAATACACTATTTTAAGACATTGCACATGGGGAGCTTTAGAATATTTTGAAAATTAGTTCTGTATATGAAAAGGGCCATATTTAAACACAATTGGATGTTACTGCCCTAGCACGAATAAATGCAGTAATTTCAAATATTCAGTATACAAGAAGTTAAAAAATGTTTCCAAGTTTCTTTTGGACATATTGTGTCTTTTTACCCCATAACTGTCAACCTCAGGCACAGGAAGTTTTGAGCGATTGTATATAAGAATGCAGTTGTAAAATCAGGTTGTACAGTGCTGAGCCAGTCCTATCTCTCACTTGGTTGCAGCTTAAAAACGTTTTTGTTCCTCTGCTCTGCTCATTATTGTAAGCCTGTAGCAGCAAGTGATTTATCAAAGCTGTCTGTTTATACCAATCCTGAAAAGCCTCACTTTCACACTTGTGTTTTACAGGTCATAGTGGAGAAGGTCTCAGGATCTCAGATTGTTGATATTGACAAGAGGAAGTACTTAGTTCCATCTGACATCACTGTGGCCCAGTTTATGTGGATCATCAGGAAGAGGATCCAGCTGCCCTCTGAGAAAGCAATATTCCTCTTTGTAGACAAGACTGTCCCACAGTCCAGGTAACAGGCTGTTCACCTTGTATTCAGAACCATTTCAGCAAACCTGTGCATATCAGAGGGACAATAACCCATTTTGATGCTTTTTTGGTGATTTTAGAAGACGTTTGGTTACATTTTAATTTCACTGTGATTATTTTTTTCCCCCCCTCACACGTTTGGTAAACATTTTGTTTCTCAAGCTAAGCTGAAAGGAAAGGTGACTGCAAATGTATTATGATTACTTTCACGGCAAGAGGGTAAGCTCTGGAGTTGCGATATCTTTGGTTGAGTGCAAGAACAACACTGACGTCATCAACACCAAATAATAATTCACAATGTAACAAAAAATTTGCATGTTAAATGCTCAAAAGCAAACGCTGTAAGTTATTCTGAAAAACCATTAACCTACCTCTGTCAGCTCACAAAGAAATGATGTTACAGAATTGTTAGTTTGGTTTTTTTTAAAAATCACTTTTTTTTTTCTATAAATATGAAATGCAAAATGATAGAAAGGTTTTTCACATTGCTTTCATATTGGAATAAGTTTTAATGGTTGTCTGCTCCATACAGAACAATGTATAGCAGAAGCTTGTATAGTAAGCTGTTGTTGTAGCTGCTATTTTAATATTTGAAGAATTAGTATATAACGTTACATGGCTTAGATGCAGTGTTATTCTTACTAACCCTTACCTGTGTAACAGTACCTCCAGGTAACCTGTCCAGACTCAGCTAGAAATGTTTTTATTTAATTCATGATACACAGTAGGGACCTGTGAGGACCTCCTTCTTCTGCTTTCTCTCTTCTGTGAGTATTAGGAATGCCTTAGTGCCATCATCTTAGTGCTGTAGAGCTGCTAGGAACAAACAGCAAAGGAAAAGAAAGGGCATATTGTCTCATCTCACATAATTAATGATGAGATCTCACATCTCTGCTGGAAATACAGGGCACTGAAGCTTCAAGTTAATGCAAAAATAGTAACTTCTGTTAACAGATAAAACTCTAATTGGTCAGTAGCTCTACTCCTCTTGTAGGCCAAATTTATTGCACAGACCACTAACTCTTGACATCCTTCTCTCCTCATCCAGAAGTTTTATCTATTTACTAATGTCCTTCCATTTCAAGTACTGCCTGCAACTCTCCCCAGTTCCTCTCATGTGATACCCCTTTCTCATGGATAAAAAGCCATGATTGTTTTCCCTATCGCTCACATTCAGTCCACATCTTTCAGTTCACTAGCCTTTTCTCAAACACTCTTGGTGACAAAGGTGAGCTGAAAAAGCATCATTTGTGCAACTGACTGATGTCAACTGCCTGTTTCATGCGTGGTTCATAGGTGGTTGGAGCAGTTGTACTGGCCAAGTAATTGCCTGGGTTTGTTAATGTTTTCACAATACAGACATCCCACTAAAGACTACTTAGATTGTGAAGGGCCACGTGCCTATTCTGTTAAAGAAAAAAAAAGTCCAAATGTTCAAAAACTTATCCACTGAAAAAGCATTAGTTTCTAGCTAACTTGGAATTTATTACCCACACATTTTGGTAGTAGCACTATTTTAAGTCATTGTAAAACTTTTTAACAATATAGAAAACAAAGCTGTAACTCCCCAAAACAACCTGGACCTCAAAGAAACAGTCCGAAATTGTAAGTTTGATGAACTTATGACCATCTGAACATTCAAAACTACAGCACACGGAGGGAAAAATTAGGTTCTTTACACATGAAGCAAGGTTTCGGTGCAGCTGCATTGAAGGAAGATGCTATCAAGCTCTTTATCTTGCTATTAGTCACAGCATCAATAACGTACGATTCAGAAACTGAAATACATCCAGTCACTAATTTCCAATAAAATAAGGAAGCATTTTGATAAATGTATGTGTTAAGTACAAAAGTAACAGAAATCTAGGTACTCTGCAGAGAGCCCAGGATCATTTTGTGAACTCAGGAGTCAACTGCTTTTCACATATTCTCATTTTTGTATTTTGATTTACACAGAGGCTTAATTTTAACTTTTATTAATCCTTATTTATGTGAGATTCTGTTACCATTTGCAACTGTCATGATCCAAGCAAACTGTTTTGTTTTTTTGCCCCTTCAAGCTTAACTATGGGACAACTCTATGAGAAAGAGAAGGATGAAGATGGATTCTTGTATGTTGCCTACAGCGGAGAGAACACGTTTGGTTTTTGAATGGTGGGTCTTGGCTACTATACCATCCTGCTGTGTATCTTGTAAATAGCTGATCATTTTCTGTTCTGACATCCACATAAGTTCCTTCTATATACGTGCATTTGCAACTGGATTTATTTCCTAATGTATCGATAGGTCTTGTTTTATTAGACTGCTAAATTATAAAAGAAATGTTTTTGTGTGTTTTTTTTCTCATGGCTATGAATTTGCAGAGCCTCACTCCTTTGGGGGATACATTTAATGACATTGATTAAATAATAAAGTGAAGTAGTTGGGCTACTAAAACACGAACAGAAGAATGCACATTTATTCTGTTTTGAGGTGTTAATTTATGAAAAATAAAAACATTAAATTAGCATTGGGAACACTGGATTTGCTAGATTATCCTAAGCAGTAGTAAGATGCTGATCATGTTGAATTGAGATAGTATGTTCCTCTTTCTCAATTAACAAACAAGTACAATAAAAATTCCTACCACAAACAGTGCTGTTGTTTCTTTACCTTCACTTTGGCCAGAAAGTTGTATATCATTTACTAGATAGCATACAACTGCTCACATCATTTACTAGACACTGTACTGCTTCTCAGCATTTAGGATGCTGATGGAAGGAAGAAACTAGGAGCTATCTGTCAGTTCTTAAGATCAATAGATTCAGAGCTATTAGATCTAATCAGCAGAAAAGCCAGGCCTGCACAGAGGCTATCAATGGAGGAATAAATACCATGGGCTTTGGAGAGCAGGACCTAGGTGACAAAAGCATAGCATATAAGGAAAGGGCATCTTGAAGAAGGAATGATACAAATAGGGAACCGGAGAACTGGAAGGAATAATTTGTAGATGAGTTATGGCAGAGAGAAATAATTGGTAAGGAGTTCAGATTAAAACAGTTGCATGAGCAGCTCAAAAAAAAAAAAAAAAAAACAGCAGTAGTTGTGTTACAGTTAGTTATACAAATATACAAATATACCTTTCCAAGCAAAAATTCGGTAGGTATTGTAAGGACTTTACAGAACCAAGTATGTGAAAACACAGCTTAACTCAGTTGAAATAGACAACTAGAATTAGAAATGCTGCATGCAAGATAAGGTGTTAAAGATCAGTTCCTCTACTTTATGAGCACTACTGCTAAAGCATGCGTACAGCGCAGCAAAAATAGAGAAAGAAGGTTTGCCATAAAACCAAAACAGTTGTTATTCATGAGGCTCTCAACTTCTTTCCAAATGGGCTTACCACAGCTACCTCTACTTAGAGGCAGAGGGAAACTTGTGGCTCTGAACTATAAGACGCAAAAACAAAATCCCATGTAAGTGCACAGTACTGGAGTTCATGCTCTGACACGAAAGGACAACACTGTGTTAGAAGAGTAGCATTGCTTTGGACTTCGTGAATCAGCAAGGAATCACTAATTACAGTTTAGATCCTTAATGAAAGTTTTACTTAATCTTCATGCTAAATGGTGTAGAAGAGTTTAGTTTTTAAAATGTTTCCAGACACAATGGAAATGTATTGCTTTCTAAGCTTAAATCAAATTCATACTAGACTCAAATTCCCCATGAAGTCACTTTATGCCTAGAATTACATTTGGCTCTACAGGTCTTAGAGGTGCTGGCTGAATGACTCCACATTTGAGGAGACAGGAGCTTGTGAAATGTTGACACTACAGTATTACTGGGGCTTGCCACAGTAACAGTGCTGCATGTGCTCACTGCATCTTAGAACGTGCTGTTGATTTCAGTAAGCCTTTCATTATTTGAAATAGCACTGCAATGTATAGCAATGTCTTAGTAAACATTCTGTCACTGTTTATTTCCAGAATCCATTCCATCCCTCCTTTCCATGGACTTTGTATTACTGTTTAAACAGAATTTTTGATTCAGAATGAAGTGGTTGCAGTTGTGATTTTTAATACCTTTTTCTGCTGAAAATATGTTTCCATTATGCTGAAACTTCACAGTTTATCTATAGTATTCAGTAATATTTTTTGCTAGCTGTTAACAAGAGTAAAATGTACCTTAGCCCTTAAAACTGCAAGAGAAAGCTTATTACATGCTAGCACAAATATATCTAACCAAAACAAAGAAAGGTGAAGTTTTATTCGCAATGTTATGACTCAGGTGACTTTTGGAATACCCTTCATAAGCCTCTAAAAACTAAATAATTACTCTCCTAACTTCTCTGTAACTTTTCACTAGGTTATATTTAGGAGCCCAGGTACACAAGTAATTCCAGTGAATGCAGGGATAAAGGTTCTACAGCAGTAACTTTACTTTGTATCTGCAGATGTACTTAAAATGTCAATAAAACAAAAGAGATTTTCTTTTGAACTGCATACCTCCCCTTTAGAGATTACAGTCTCTCTTGTAAATTGATTAAAAGCAATTTGTCTAGGACATTTGGGTCCCATATGGTCCTACCTTTCCATTAACCCTTAAGGACTGACAAGGCATTTCAATTTATACATTGAATAAATAATCAAGAAATGAAATAAACATCTCACTATTCTTACAGCAGTGCTTCTACATAACCTATTTTTAAGCTTACTTGAGATGTCACCTTTGGTATAAAGAAACAAATACTAGATGAATTTAGATGGTCTTTCCTCAAAAATTATCTCGCTTTCATCTGTAAACCACTGCTGCTGCAATGCCCCTGTAATGATGCTATCAGATTCTCAGGATGGTTGCCCTCTGAGAAAGAACTGTTAAACCCTTCGGCTGCATTTGGTTGCCAATTTAATACCTTTCTTTCCTCCTTATTGACAGTAGCTTTCCAGAAGTAACTCGCTCTTTGTTTTCCTGCTTATGCCTCAAGCATTTCGTCCATGCATGGTTTCATAACCATCTAGTAGTTTAACCAAAAGGAAGCCTGGCTCCACCCACAGCAGCACAGCCCTAGCTCTTCTTCGCTCTTGAGCTTGCTGGGTTAATTGCAAAGCTGGCAACTCCTAGCGAAAAGCTACCTTGTTCTGGGGTCCTGGTTTGTTTCTCCACAAAGACAGTAATTTGAATCATCTTCCATTTACTTTGAATGTGTTACGAACGGTAAGCACTCCAGCCAGTGTGAGGTGAGCAATGAAAGCACACTGCGAAGATGAGAACTTTGCTTTTTCAGGGGGTAGAGGGATGCTACCACATAGTCTCACAAAAATGCAGCTTCAAGCTCAAATGGGTGATAGTTTACTTTAGACCTGGACAAATACTTGTTTGTATGCTCTACTTTTGACTTCCTCAAAAATGAGAGGGCTCTCTGCCCAACCTTCTTACTGCGATTGAGAGTAGAACAATTTCTCCAATAATGAAGCTGTTAAAGGCATCCCACACAAAATAAGAATTACAGTTTCTTTGTTCTGGCAAATAGGGACGATTGGTCCCCATACTAGTTTGGGAAAGCCAAGCATCTATTTGGGTAATGCGAAGACACTCTGTAGAGCATTTTACAAACACCTTGGGAATCCTGCTGCCCTCATAAACTCTGCCGTTCCTGTTACCAGTTGTTTGGTTGTCCTCATTAACCATTATACTGTCCTCCATACACCTTACCTATCTCTGTTTTTCAGTGTGTCAGCTATTGCAGTGTGGAGAAGTAAGTGATACAAGCTTGGAACGTGTCAACTGCTACCTTCCAGGAGCAATTCTTCCAAAGATCTACAGACAATGCTGGAAGTTTAGTATGCTACCTCTTCCAAAAGCAGAGATTGTGTTATCTCTGCATTTTTGCCTTCTAATTTTTAGAGCTGTTCTGCCCACAGCATCTCCTGACATTTTGTAATTCATCAGCTACAGCATTTAAATGCCTATTTTCAATCCCAGAAGTGCCATCAAGTGGAATATAAGATCCTGCAGGCTTAGCCTCTGAATCTTAAATGCTTTATTTTAGCTCCTTCCCTCTCTTTGCATATTCATTGACTCACTCTAGGCTTAAATATGCTCTCAACTCCACCCAAAAAGTGAGGTTAATATTAGTGTTCAGCACCTCTAAAACTGCTTTTAAGCCTCACAAGTAGCAGAAAGCAGCAGTCTACAGTTCACGAGTATTTTACAAATGCACAGGAAAACCTTACCGGGAACAATCACTCCTAATTGCCAGGCTCAAATTTTAGGAAAGAGTTAAAAGAATTTACATCATGTAACTGCTCATCTGAAAACTAGTCTGATGCCAAGACTACAGAACAACTAGCTTTATGTAACCCATTTTAATATTGCAGCTGGATAGGAACTGGGAACATTCCAGCCTGGTCGGCAGGTTCACTACAGACCTTGATGATTAATGAAGGAAAACTAGGTATGTTAAGGAATAGTTTCTGCAAGATTTCAGGGAAGGACAGCAGTAAATTTCAGGAGTCTGGAAATTTACTGGTTATCTCTTCAGTTATGCTACAGGACTCTGCCCTTGGAATGCTACTCACTCAGTTCTGGTAACTGCTACTGTTTCTCTTCTGCAGTTCACCCGGTGGCCTATCTGCAATAGCAGCTGGCCATCTTCCAGCCTCCGATGACTAATGCAAGTCACCATTCTCCATAATCCCCTGCCCTCTACAAACATATGTAACATCTCCCCCCTCACCAATTCAACTGGTCTTTCTGGATGTCAGTGCTGGACTTAAGAGAACAGGCTTACACACAGAATTCAAGTTCCTTGTTACTCCTTCAACAAATAGATAAATATTCTTATTTGAAAAGTCAACCCAAGTGTGAAGCAAAAAGATTTGCTGTAATCAATTCTCACACTGTAACACGATCTCTACTACCAACTGTTCAGTCCCATCTGCAGCTCCGTAGGTTGACTGTAAAGGCTGTTTTGAGAACTGCTGTACCCATTTTTCAAATCCCAAACAATAGTAAGAACAGAAAACTCAAATAACTAAAGAATGCTTAAGTTCCAAATTAACCACTTTCTTTCATCCTGCCATTACATTGTCCAAATATTTTAGGAATAGTAGGTTACAACAGAAAAAGTACAGAAAGGGAGTACGCTCAGTAGCAGTTACACAGTCCTGAACTTGCTCACAGAAGGCAATAATTGGGACAGAAAGTTTAAGGAGGATTACCCATTGTTTCCCCCCCAGCCAGCAACGTGGATTGTTTTGCCATGCAGATGTTATTTGTTGATAAAGGATAAAGGCAAAGATTGCCAGAGACTACTTCCAGTCCCCACCAGAGCATTTCCACCTTTGCCAGGCTATTATTAATGAACGCGTGCCAGGAAACACTGACATAAATGGCTAAGGCATCCCTGCTTTTAACAAACCACATATCACTGGAGGAAAAAAAAGAAAAAGAAAAAACACCCAAAACCAACCAACCAAAAAAACCCAGCGTTTCAAACACTGAAAAGTAGGCAAATGTTTGTCTGGAACTGCACAAGATCAAACCAAGTAATTCAGGAAATTTCTTTCCTGTCCACAGAAGCACAGCAACTGTGAAGGAGTATCTGGCAAAGTCCTGAAATTAAGAGAGATGCACGGGATAACATAAGCAGTACTATTTGACACAGTCTTCTCCCCAGCACTCTTTTAATTCTGCTTTGGCTACTTTTAGTAATAGAAGCTTGTATGAAGGACTTCCAGAAAAAGACCCTTGAACAGAACTATTTCCAACTAGGAGCAATGGGGCTAGGGGGGGGAGACAAAATTCTTCCAAGCACCAAACAAGGAGCCAAGAGCTGTAAAAATACTACTTACTATACATCAGGGTTGTCCCAGCAACACAAAAACAATCACAACATTATGAAGAGTGGAAGAAAAACCAGCACTAAAGTTTTACAATGACAGCTTTTCTTCCACAGCAGTGCTTCAATTTCAGTTTACATTACTTCCATTTCAGCAGACTATGGCTGATAGATCATATCCTTAGAAAACAGATCACATCACTGCTTCCTTTCTTTCGGAGGCACATTGTTTCATGCAGCTCAGTACTGAGTATGCAATGATTCTTCTCTATATTTAAATAAAAAATGGGGGTTCAAATCAACCAAAACAAGGAGTTCTCTAAATTACTTTCCTTTTCAGTCTTGTCTTCTTACGGCACAGGAACTACAGGACATCTTTTCTGGCCCTTAAGTAGCAGAAGTATCTGCTGTGTTCCAGGGCTCATTGCTGGATTTACACAGATGCTTTTATTCTCAGGTGAAGTGCAGGTATTCCTGGGCGTTCTTGACCCAGCCCAGCAGCGCTTGGCTACGCAACACCTTCCAGGCTTCTTGATAATTTAATGCAGCTTCCTTGTAGTCCCAGTAGGTTTTTAGAGTCTTCATCCTGACAGAAAATGCACAACAGTGACAATTTTTCTATTATTCTATTGGATGTGTTGTCACAAAATGAACAAAAAAACAATGAAGCATCTAAGAATATGATGATGTCCTGTGAGCTCTGCCATGCTAAGTGAAATTCTCTTCTGCTTCTTGGGAGACTTGGAGAGCCCCAGGCCCTGAAGAAGCCAGTGTTTCTAGACATTATCAGCAGTCTCATGAAAGAAGAAAACGGAACAACTCGTCTGCCACACTTCATATGTACTCTCTAGCAACAGAAGTATCAGTGTCCAACTGTGTGACAACAGGTTACAGAAAATTTCTATGCTAGCAAAAAACATAGAACCAAAGCAGAAAAGGTGGCTAGAGATGGATGCTTTGAAGTGGTTTGAAGTAGCTTTGTTTTGCTGGAAGAACAAATGTGATTGCTGGCCAGAGGGGAAGGGGAGAGGGAAGAGGAGTTTTTCTCTTCCAACACAGAATAATGGGAAAGAGTGAGACAAAAGAGAAAATATTTTTATCTTCTCCCTAAAGCATAAGAGGCTTAGTTTTGGTACTCCGCTCCCCTTCCTCATGTAGCACCTGCTCCCCACAATCTCAGCAGAACTACCGGTCACTCTGCTGTGCGCATTATACCATTGATTTTCAAAATAGTGAAATTCAGGTCCATGGTATCTGAACATAAGTGAGAGAGAGAGCACAAGCACCTCTAAAACAATTTCATCAAGACTTTCCTTTCCTTGCATTTCTTTTTACAGCCTCTTTCTTCTCCCTTTGCCGACTGGTGTCAAGCCACATGAGATACACAATGTCTAAACATTCGATCCAATATGAAGGGAAATTCATAGGCAACATGACCTTCCTCAGGAAAGAGGAAGAGCCAAACTGCTACAGGGATCCTAACCTAAGAAGTCTGAGAACTACTGCACTAGGTTACAGAACGAACTTTCATGCTTAAAGGCACCACAATCATCGCCCCCACCCAACAGAGCAGAACAGCAGACCATCAGAAGCTATAATTCAGCCATTCAGCATTCTGCTATAAACTTAATTCTATAACACTGGGACATGCACAGCAAACCATGAGATATTAACTATCCTGCAGATCCAAGGTTCAGAAAGTACAAGAGCAGAGAACCTGCCTACAAAACTGCTGAACATGGGAGACTTACAGAATCACAGAATCGTTTAGGTTGGAAGGGATCTTAAAGATAATCTAGTTTCAACTCCCCTGCCATGGGCCCACCAGACCAGGTTGCCCAAAGCCCCATTCAACCTGGCCTTGAACACTTCCAGGGACAGGGTATCCACAACTTTTCTTCTATACGTTCTTACAAACCTGCCTGCACTCTTGTCATAGCCAATCCATTTTGCTTTCTTTACCTCTGTCACATTATTCAAATTCTGTGAAACTAACCACTGAGCTGCTTTTGAAAGTTCCATGGAAGGGCTCACTGCAACTCTCCTCTACCTGCTCAGCAGAACAGTCATAAAACTCTAGTACCAATGCTGGATCATGCTTTAGAAGCATCACTAAAGAGGTGAAAGACCGACAATTATCTGCATAAACGGTGTTCAGAAGACAACACAGATCCAAGAAGGATTGTGGACCTTAACCAGCTCCCTCAAATCTCTAGCGTAGGCCAGCTGTTCCTCTCCCAGGTACTCCAACATGGTCCGCTGAGACACGGTACAAGCCACCTGTACCTCCCCACCCCACCCCCCTCCCAAGACCATTCTCTAAAGAGCAAGGTGTATGCTTATACTCAAGGATGATGACCAATTCAATCTTTGGGAAGAAACTCTTATGCTACCACACTTCCTATACTTAAGTACTTCTGACACGTTTAAGATTTTGACACTGTCCTTCACTGTAAATGCATCTAATGACTTATATTTGTCCTTCACCACAGAATAGCTAATATCAGATGCTGTTTACATCTTCAAAACACAGCTACTTGTACTTATTAGGTCACAGCTAGGATGGTTGAAGATCAGGAGAAATACAGAACACAGATTTTTGGACTGGCTCAATCTTGTTAAAGGTGAAACATCTGTTTTCCTTGGATTTGCTGTGGATGCTGGTACATATACACATACGTATACGCACACATACATATATTTTTCCATCAGCCACTAAGCCAAGAGAAAGACTGATGCCTAGCTGTTTGTCATTTCATCCTTGCTAAAGGTTGCTCTTTTTCCTGAATCTGCTGGCAAATCCATTGATTTTCAATGCCTATCCAGCAGTCCGATCCAATTTAACTAAAACATACATGGGATTTTTCTAACTTAAATTATTCCAACAGACCACTGTTAGGAAACTATTACAGTAGACGGTAAGGGAAAACACAGCTAGCACGAAAGCAGGATGTGCAGTGAGAAGCAGCTCAGTATTTTCACCCCACCTTAGCAGTTACAAGAACACATATGACTGCAGCCTCTTGGGGTCTAATTCTCCAAGTAGGCAACATTGCTACAGGATTTAACAGCAGATGTGACAGAAAGCTGCATTTTATACAGCTTCCTCAAAGAGCTGCCCAAATGGAACAGATTTATTTAATTCATGCTCAACTTCTGCCTTGGGCTTATGAGAAATATTCAATATATATACACATGGGAAGAATGCTTTCAAATTCAAAGTATATTACATCTGCCAAAAGAGCCACATGATTTGACTGTATCTCTGTTATGTTTGGGCCATTAAGACTCCAAGAATTTGTAATGAAGAACCTGTGATTTTTTTTTTAATTTTTTTTTTTTTGGCAGAAACGAACACTTGTCTGCTGCCCCAGGCAGTCCTGTGCAATAATACGATCTCCAGCCTATCTAGGTCTGCCTGTCTACATTCCTTTTATGTTTCCCTTTACTATTTCAATCTTACCCCTACACTACTGTATAGGAGACAAGCAGAGTGGTTCCAATAACTGTGTGCCAGAGACACGAAAGGTGAGCCAAAGGTGTCACACACACAGAAAAAGCCTTACACAATCACCACTATGCTTAAAAAGGTTCAGATGTTCAGCCATGTGCAAAACTGAGCAAAAACGATTCTTCTCACAAGCAGGGCAGTTTACGAAGAAAAGCAATACACTGCTGCACACTGTCAGGCATTGACCAAAACATTACTCTCACAGAAAAAAAAAAAAANGAATCACATCTAAGAGGATAAAAGCTCATAGATCTTCAATATATAAAAATCATTGGTGAACCCCTAATGATAGGGTACCAGGAAACCATACTTTGCCTGACTCTGTTAGTATCTTAAACATGAAACCAAGAGAAGGTTCTATTCTTTAGATATTTTAATTTTAGCCATCTAAAAGTCCTTGTACCCTTAGTACACATACTCCTCTGTACAACCTCCCCCCTCCAATGAGGCATCATTGGAACTGGAATCACCTGTAATGCAGACTGAATGGGAAGGAGGAGGAAAGCACAATCTTAACTGTGATGGGTCCTGACTACGTTCTAAGAGATAAGAGCATCAGCCATCCATTTAACAAGCCCAGCAAGAAACTCAGGCCATGTTTATGCTGCAAAGTATCCCTTAGATTCACAAAAAGGGTTGTGCAGCCAGCCACACCTTGCACAAACTGCAATGCCTGCTGACTCCATAGAAAGGATGCCACAAAAGAAGGCTTTCACTTCCACAGGTGATGAACAAGTCATGGTTCTACCAGCAGGGAAAAAATAACAACGCAAAAAAACTCCTTTGCCATACCACCACCAAGTATTCTGCAAAAAACATTAATACTGCAGAGGTTTTCACATAACAATTCAAATTAGCTGTGGCACAACAGAGACAGTGTGTCATATCACTCCTTCAACAACGAGCATGGAAAACATGAAATTTATGCAGCAGGTGAGATGTAACCAGTAAGAGGACTGAATGAGGCAGCTGACTGGCTACAGTTATTAAAAAAAGAAAAGATGGATTTATGTACCATTAATTTCAAACATTAATACCAAACAACATGTGAGAGGGTGTCAGAAAAGAAGTATGGCAGGTGGAGGTAAGAAACTGCAAACAAACAGAATAAGATTTTAGATAGTCTAGCTAGAGAGATGTGCAAGGATTTAAGTCACAGAAGACAAAGATCACATATTATCAGAAATGAAGAAAATGGGACAGTGCAACAGAGCACTATCAGGTTCTTGATGAAAAAGTAGATAATACCAGCCAAACACCTCCTCATCCTCCTCAGCTGAAAGCAAATAAACTTAAGACCTGAAAAGAAGCAACTGCTAGATGTTATGCTTCGCATGCTAGCTATACTACATCACCACAAATTCCCAAATTTGCTTTTTAAGAGGAGCCAGCAAAATTCTGCTTTGAGAATGCTTTCAACCTGTACCAATTTAACAGTGCCCGCACCGATTCTCTGAAGAGATGTGAAGAATGAAAGGAAGGGACAAAAAACAGGAGAAGCAGCTTTACACACAGGAAAGAAGAAAACAAAAGAACATCATAATCACTATATTAGTTCCATGTAAAGCTTTAACTGCCCCAGTATCCTAGGTCTAACAGTGGACAAGAGTAGATGAGAGAAGGGTTAAGTAAAGAATGATCCTTGTCCTAATATACCCCACAACTACCAAGGCAAGCTCTCTAGCAAATTGTAAAGGACTACAGAATGAGACTCCCTTGATTGAGCAGAAAGGACGGGGGGCAAGAGACCAAAAGTAGACTAGAAAAGGCAGAGAAGGAATTTAGGGGCAAAGTGGGAAAAGGAAATGGCATGACAGCATAGCATGGGAGCCAACCATCTGTGGGAGGAGGTAACAAGCTACATCTGCATAGAAGGAAAAAACAAAACTGGGTAAGAGTTAAATACACAGGAGTTCAGAGGAAACAATTTGAAAGCATGGGATTTCTTATTGGAAGTCTACTTGAACTCAGACTACAAGGAAGAAAAAACATCAGAATATTGTGTAGAAAGGGGAAGAAAACAGCAAAGCACAAAGATTTTTTATTTTGCTTTTTAACTGAAAAGTAGGAAAAGGGAAGACTTCAAAAAGAAAACAACTGAACAGGCTGACTGGTGAACTAGGCACCTCTACCGTATAAACTGAGTTTGTGCAGCCTAAAAATGATGCCACATCTGCAAGTCAGCTGGACTTTGTCAGGAGAAGCCCAGAGAGAAAAATGGTAGAGGACAAAAAAGTCAAAGGAAATTACAAAGCCACTGAAGTCTAGAAAAGGCCTGAGGTGAAGTGACTTTATGTAAGCAGCACATGATCAGCACAGTGAGTCAACTAACTACACAACAATGCATCAGTTCATGCTCTATTCTGAGGATATTACAGTGAATAAATAAGCAAGAAGGAACTCCCCCCTCTGAAAACAGGTGATAATTTTATATTTAAAACTAAATTAAGATGAAAGTGCATCCCTCTGTACAGCATCAGTTGAAATCATTTCAACAATAACATGGCTCATGTTGACATCAGAGCTTTTAAATAATTAAAGACACTTCTTACAGACACAGAAGATAACCGCAATCTTTTATTCACAAAACTCAAAACCAAGGAAAATCTAATAATTAAAGACTCAGGGTGTACTATGGCTGAGTTTATCTCACCTAATGTCTTGGTGCCACTGAAAGGCAGAGATGGCCTCTCTCCCCTGCTTCCAGCCACACATACCTTCTACTTTTTTTTTTTTTGCATGGGCCAATTCAGCTCATCCATCCAATGGACAACACAGAGGACAAGGAAAATGTTTTCTCCCACACTAGCTAGTTGAACTGGCTCATCATGGGGTTGGAGAAGTGATGCTAATACAAGGGAGGAAACAGGAATGTACAGCCAGTATCAGCAGAGAGCACTGCAAAACCATGCCCATCAGCAGCTACAAGCAGTTAAATTAGCTCAACATCTAGTATAATTTCATCCCAGAGGTGGGGAAATCATACCTGGAAATAAGAGTAAAATAAAATAAACCTTCCAAAGCAACAGATTTGGCACATTCTACATCACTCAGAAGAATCTCAAAGCCAAAGTGAGATGTATGGTTCTCTACACATGAAGCTATGCCCTGCCCTACAGTTAGGAGTCAAGGTGAAATACCACCAAATATGTAATGTATAATGTCAGTCTGGATGATTATCACAAGAAACTCCAGCCTGAAAAATCCAAACTTGTTTCTAATAATGTAAATGAAATCCCCAAGTATGACTTCCTCGGATAAAAGCTTCTTTCTGTTCTTTGCAGAAAGTCTTCATCTATTTAACATATGCATTGCAGAAAGAGCCCTGCACACTATCTCACCTTGCTAGCTCTCACTCCATCATACACTTAGCTGAAAGAAGATTTTAGCCTAGACTTGTCTAAAAAAAATTGTTATTCAAACTCTTCCTTCTTGTGAAGGAAAGAGGTAGCATTTAATACAGCTGTTAAACAACAACAAGGTATCAGTAATCCCAGAGCCATTTTGGGATAGGAAGTCTGAACCCCATTAAGTGCTGCAGGCAGGTGATCTAACAGCTCACTTTTTGAAAAGATTCTGCTTCCTTCCTGTCACCTCCCTCTCCGTTCCTCCTACCCCAGCTGCTCGCTGCCACCAGTGCTTTTGGACAAGACCACTTTATCTCAGGGGGAAAAAAAAAAAAAAAAAAGTTTTCTGACAAGACAAGTTGAAGACATTTACGAGGGGTCCAGAAGACACATCTACTGCAAGAGAAGGACAAGGCTCCATGATCAGGAAAAGAATTTACCCTTTCCAAAAGTAGTAATTCTTCACACCAAAACCTTAACTCCAAACAAACAAAACATCTGCAATTCCTTCTGTCTCCTATTAATGAGCTATTTTTCCAACCAGGCAATTAAAAAGACCAAAAAAAAAAAAAAAAAGAATCTTCCTAACCCACCAAGGATATGCCAAATTCTTTTCTGGTATCAACGCGGTATTGTTGAGTTTCATGAAGATAACTTTTCATTTGTATAGATATTATGAAAATTTCTTTACCGGAGAGTGTCTGGTAGATTCTCTTGTGAAATACTTGTCACCAGCTTTTGGAACGTATGGAAGAGTTCCACTTTACAGATCTTGGATCTGATGGAAAAAAAATAAATCAGAAATGCACTTCCTCTTAATGCTTATAGTAACACATCCCAGCTGAACATTTTTACTCCACAATTTAACTTTTCATACCCCATCTGAGTTGCCCACTGCCTTTTTTTTTTTTTAAGCCTTCATTCGAAATGTTATATTGACAAAGAGCTGCATTGCCCCCATTGTCCCAGCCAGCAGTCTGTCAGTTTGCAGAGAGAACATTTTAATATCCCCATATTGTTATCTGTGTGAGACTGCACCATCATCAGCTCATAGCTATAGCACAGGCTGAGCCAGGAGGACTAGTCCCAGAAATGATCACACAAGCACAGAAGGACTGCAAGGTCTTGTTCAAACTGAAAAACTTTGTATTATTCAGAACAAATAAAAGAACCAGAAGAAACATCTGCAACAATGCTGTCCTTTTCACAATGGTGACAAGGACACATTCAGCAACAGATGGAGGGCAGTTAAATACAGAGATTCATCAAAAAATAAAGTGAGTCAAAGTCTGAAAAGTTTTTTAAAGATACCATAGGCAGGCAACCAGAAGAGCTGTTCATGAGACATAGCTGGGGCTTTCAAAACAAACTATTTTCTCTCTGAATTAAATTCTTTTTACACACTTATCATTATGATGACTGATTCAATCTTCCAACACATGCAAGCTGCCTGCCCAGAAGCATTAAAAAAGTGCTTTCTATTTTGCTTTAGGTTAAGAACCCCTAAACTGGCATGCAAAGACGCTCTAAAATTTCATTTTCATGTTAATCTGTCAAATGTTCATATTGTAGTTTTTGGTGTTTTAGCCAATTAAGCATTAGCAAAAGCACATACCAGAAGACTACCTACAATTCCTTTTAGTCTGTCAACTTTATCTTCCGTGGTATTTAGTGTTATCTAGCATGTTGCACAAAGGAAAACCAAACAAACAACACCCCCCCCCAGTCACCCAGAGACTCCTCGAGTGGGAAAACAAAGGGAACAGAAATACAAATCTTATTTAGTATTAAACAACTGCCCTCCAATAAGGCTACAAATTTCTTATTTGGACCTTTTATCACAAAAGGTCTTACAGAAGAGCTGACTCTTACAGAAAAAGAAATCTGTAAAAAAAAAAAAAAAAAAGAAAAAGAAAAAAGGTCCTGCAACACACTCATTTCCTTCAGTCCCCAATCCAAAAGGTAAAAAGTTAAATTTCTGCTAACTTTGCCAATAAATAAGCTGCCTTTTAACAAAAATTGATCATTGTTAATAATAATAGCGGCAGACTATGCTCTAGCTTATAAACAGTGAGAAGCAAGAAACAGGATAAACTTGTTAGCCTTCATTCAGCTTCTCTCACCTTCTCTCCCTTACACAACTATTCCTTTATCCCCACTCACTACCTTTCCCCACTCCGTAAATTTCTGCTCTGACAATGCATCACATGCCACAGTGACCTAAGACACAGGCATGTATGCTAAAATGCAAGATATGTGCATCCAGGTATCACAACGTTACCACACCTGCTCTGATGGCTCCCAATCCCTTTCTTTGTTGTTCCTTGCCGGAAGCCATCTGAGGTGACATCCAGAGGTTGCTCAGGAACTGCACTCCAACTGATAGCTGGGGAAGAAAAGATTATGAACAAGGGAGACACACTCATCACGAAACAGAACTTAACCACTCCTTCCATTCTATGAGTTCACATGGAGCTACTTCCCAAAATAATTCAGACAAACTAGAAAGAGGACCATTGTTCTCTAGGGCCAGGACTCCAGCACCTAAAAGAACAGAAACTCTGTTAAAAAAAATAAAAAATACACACACACACTCTTCATCTTAATCAGCTCCTTTGAGAATCCATGCCTCTTTAAACATTCAGCCTACAGCTCCATAATTTTCCCATTTTTTGAGGGACTCTACTCTCTTTGGTGCATCCAGTCTAGACAAAGCATGAAGAATTTCCAAGTCAGATGGCATAGTTTCATATCAGGCTGTAAAATACTCCCCCAACCTACCTGTACCAGTTACCCTTTTTTTTTCCTTATTATTTTATAGTGTATCCTCTAAATAGCTCTCTTTATGTTTCATAACTGATACACATCAAGTATTTGTAGACATTACTTGAAAAATGTTACTAGCTAATAGTCAAATAAAAAGACTTTGTTGGAAGAGATATCAAATGTTGACAACCTTATCATTCACCCCCATCCTGATACCTAATTACAATCTTTGACTGTAAACTTCTTGATGCTGAAACTCAGCACACCGTATCTTACAGATTTATAAATAACTAGCAAAGCATCAGAAGTAGCATGTTACCAGAAACAAAACTGATTGACATGCCCAATCTGCTCCTCCATAGCCTAACAGACAGTACCATTAAGTTCTACTGCCTTAATTTCTGTTCCCTAAATTCTCTCATTTCTCTCTCTTCCTAATAGGTGAAAGAGTTGCACATGCACTAAGTCTAAAGAGAATTTTCACAGCTTCTCTTCTTTATGATACCAACTTGCCACTCAAGATGCTCAAAAATTACATATTAAAAAGTGTATTATGGAGACTGGTAATGCTAATCACACTTGTATTGCAATTCAGCTGTATGCTGCAATTGTAATACTCTGCTAGCTGTAAGTTGTACTTACATTGTGATTTAGGTACAATGCTGCATTACTCTATTAAACTAAAATCCTGTGTAACGTCGAATAACATCAAATACGTAAAACTGGCATTAAACATCAAACAATCTACTTGTGGAATATCTAAAAATACCTGGTCAGAGGATATCAAACTCTGAAAAGTAGATTAAAAACTGACTTAAAAACAAAAACATTTTTTTTCCTTTCTAGATATTACAAACTTCAAAATGTTAAATTGAACACATTCTTCTTTAAAATAATAGCTGCAACGTTCCTATTGAGCACATTTCAATACTGAGTTTAAGAACTACAGATTTAGACTTAATTCTGATTTCTATCGCTCCATGAAAAACTCAATCTAGCATAATTCATATATGCAAATTGTTTAATAAAGCATCATTCACCATCTTCTAACAAAATGACCCGAGTAACTGTACAAAAGTAAAGACAAATTTTTTATTTAGTATATTTAGTCACAGTTTGCTTCAGACCTTTTTTGCTAACTGAATTCACAGCATTTTTCAATGATAGATTTTGCTTCCTATCTCACAGTATCAAAATCTTTTCCTTACTGGCACCTGCAAATAATTACAATTTAATGAATCTGTGAATGCCATTAAGGAGACCTTTGTTTCTATTTTGTTTTATCATCAGGTCTATTCTCTTAGAATAACTTCCAGTTCCAGTTAAGCCAGAAAAGTATACAATAGCAGAAGGCAAGCATGTCCAAGTTTTGAGAAACTCCTTACCTATACACATACAGTAGCAGTTCCTTTTTTCTCCACCCCCCAAAAGAGACCACATAGCTAAATTACAACATGACTTGCATATTCATTCATCACCATGACAGAAAATGCAATGTCCAAAACCTCTTATCAATTAAACCTTTATATTATACTACTCTGTATTCCTTCTATATTCAAAGATTTCTGGAGAGATTATAAGCATAACTAAGGATGGCAAATCTTCTGTTCATTACCAGGAAGAATGCAAAACTAACTGAAACAAGAAGTCTTTTGATAGTTTTTGTTTTCTTTTTGCCCTCAGAGCTTTTACCTTGGCTGGTTATTTTCTGCTTTTGTTTAGATGATAAATTCTTAATGGCATTGACCAAGTGTTTATTCGGTCTGAAGAGTGCTTACAGGGAACTAGAGGCAGAGCATGAATACTATTAAGTTCTGGTCTGAAATTAATTTCTTGCTGTAAGTCACACTTTGCCCCTAGGCATTGGCAATGAATGATGTTACATTTAACATCAAAGCCACATAATTTCTATTTGGACTTTTGCACACAGTTACACAACTAGTCCAAGTTAACTCACCTGCGCTACAGGGAACAAGTTTTGTTTTGCTGTTAGTTTGAACTTCCTGGATTGCCTGACGGCTATGCTCAAATCGAAGATCTGATTGCAGCAGTTTAACCTCCTGACTGAGAAAACCATCTGGTAAAAATGAGATGTGCTGACACCTAAAATAAACATGGAAAAATGCAAGTGATTTAAAGTCTTGTCTTCCAGGACAAGCAGATTCTGTGCAATTTCCCTTCACAATCGAAAACATGTTACATTTTAAAACTGAACTGAATGTGAGTGGTAATAGATAAAAGGAGATTTGGGGACATTTTTCCCTTCTAAACAGTATTTGTTTAGGCTATAAAAACAAACAAAAAACCACAAAGCCACATAGTTCAGTAAGACCTTGTCCATCCCAGAAAAACTACAACGAACTGATTTTAAAACAGGTCTAATTATAAGCTAGTACAAATCTATAGAAGACAGGCAGAATAAAAACTGCAATATATTTCTGCAATCACGATGAAAAATAATTAGAATGTGTTTACATAGTCAACCATACTACATTAACATTTGTATGAACCTGAGGGCTTATATCAAAGACCAGAAAGATACAAAATATACTTACAGTTCCATGTATAATCTCAGCTTTGTTACCTTCAATTACTGTTACACACTGAATGATATTAGGATCGTATGAGGAGGAAAAAACAGCTTATGTTCAAGCATGATAATATTTACATAAAGCAAGAATGAATTAAAACCGAGGTTTGCGTTGTCAGATGTAATAGTCTGAAAAAGTGCCTGACTTTGCAACCTAAAACTGATGAGGCTGGGCAAACTCTTGTCTAATGTCACAGAGTAGGGTAAGGATTTTCCAGTAAGCTCCGCATGTAGATAAGCGTTTCTCCTATTAATATACTATCATTTCTTTTATGCTCACCCTACAAAGATGCAAGACTGTGGAGGAAATGAGATACTAAATAAAGTCACACCTTCAGGTGAGCTGGTCTAGTAACTGCCTTTCAAAAGGAGTGGTTCAGTGGTCCAGTTTGCTCAAGTATTCCTGGACCTGATCCCCTTCCACCAAGGATACGTCTTCCTTGCTCCAGATTTTTCCCCCTGGTCTATGGGACCTGCAATTCCTGAAAGCTGGTCTTGCTAGTAAAGACTGAGGCAAAGGCATTCAGTGCCTCAGCCTCTTCCATGCCCTGTGCATACCAGGTCTCCCACCTCACTCAGCAGTGGGCCCACATTTTCCCCAGCCTTCCTTTTGTCACCTATACATTTATTGAAGCCCTTCTTTGTCTTTGATATCATCAGACTCAATTCCAGTTGGGCTTTAGCTTTCCCAACCTCACCCCTGCATACAGAGACATTTTCCATATTCCTCCCTGGTTACCAATTCTTGCTTCCACTCTCTGTAAACTTCCTTTCCGAGTTTGGCCAGGAGCTCCTTGTTCATCCATGCAGGTCCAGCATTTTTACCCGACTTCCTATTTGTCGGGATGGCCTGCTCTTGAGCTCGTAGGAGGTGATCCTTGAATATAAACCAGCTTTCTTGGGGCCCTCTTCCCTCCAGGGCCTTGTCCCATATGATTCTTTCAAGCAGCTATCTAAATAGGCCAGAATCTGCTTTCCTGAAGTCCAGGGTTGTGAGCTTGGTTTTTACCCTCCTCCCTCCCCTCAGGATCCTGAACTCCACCACCTCACCATCACTGCAGCAAATGCTGCCTTTGACCTTCCCATCCCCAATGAGCCCCTCGTTGTCTGAGTATGAGGTCCAGCAGAGAACCTCTCCTCATTGGCTCCTCTATCTGCCATTTCAGTCATTCCTAAAGGTGGAACATATTCACAAGTTCCAGTTCTTTTCATATTCCAGAGCAGGAGGATGAGAAACAAGTGTGCCAAAGCTAGAGCTGCAGAGCCACAAACCTCGTCCCTTAGAGAAGCTGAAGGCCCAGTGTGTCATGGCAGCATTCTGAAGTGCATCCCTCAGAATGCACGTGGACTGCAAAAAGTAAGCTTGCACTGTACATCCAAAACACCGTGCATGTAAGTGGTGTAACAGATCAAGAACAGATGTTAGCTCACATGCAAGTGGGAAGTGTCCTGGCAGCACCAAGTTTTGCAACACCAAGTTTATTGCAAAAAAAAGAGCAACAAAGTGACAATTAACACTAATGCAACCAAGTGTTGACTTGAAATCATGATTTTCCTATCTGGTTGCCAAACAGCACTCATCTTTCTAAACCTAAGTAGACACAATCACTGCAATTTCAGTGTTAGGTCCAGAATTCAGTCTCCATGAGCTGCACAGCACACCTGACAGCACATAAAACGGTCAAAACTTTAGAACAACAGTTTTCAAAAACCTCTACTGAGAGCAGACAGACAATGCAATGATTTTGAAATTTTACATGGGATAGACTTGCATGCATATGCAGTAACCCAGATATTAGTCTCTTAGAAAATTTGTATTTTGGATTCAAGCTTAGGAAGACTTTAAACAGCAAAGAATAATCTGTTTTTACTACAACTGCCTTCAAATCAACTTTAAAATATCACATCTTTTACCCTGATAATTGCTGGAAAGTAAGTCTGAAATTAGGGTCTGAAATCAGTGAAAGATTAATAAGAACGAATAAGTTAAATTAAGGCTAAATTCTAAAAGGTTTTGTAAGGACAACCAGAAAGACATCCTTTCCACAGTTACCCCTTGTAAGAGTATACTATCACAGTGCGTACATAAACAGTACGTATGTAATATTAACAGCAAGCTATTTCAGAGTGACACATTCAAACTGCAAACGGAGAGATGTGCATGTGACTACCATGAGTCACTCACCTGAAAGCAAAAGCAGCTAGTCAGACAGTATTTTTATAACCTTTAAATATCTGGCCTCTTGAAGCCAACAGCACACACACAAAAATGAAATTAATTACACGGTGAGCAGTCACATAGGAAAGACACACGAATTTTCTACTTCCAGGACTAAATAGTGAAATGGTGAAAACAGAAACCAACCAAAAGAAAAATCCTAAGTACATTATTTTAAAATCGGTGAGGGAAATGATGGAAAGCAACATAAAACCAGTACCTTCCTAACCCATCCTACTTATGAAAATGTGCAAAAAGTCTACCTTAGCATTCACATAGAGCCTTTTTAGTCAGATTACCTTCAGGATGGACATATTTGGGAGCTTAGTTTAATTTAAGGAATGTATTGTTCAGCCACCTGCAACTTTAGGAATGTATTTAGGAACTCTTATTATTCAGTTACTTGCAAGAAATAAAAGCTGCTTTTGCTCACCAACTCATTTCTATAAAAGAGAACTTAAGGATATTCAGAATGACTTTGTGGAATATAGATAGATAAATAAATTAAAAGCTCTGTTTGAGGAAATAAATTCTTGAAGAGGGCGAGAAAGTTCAACATTGCTGAAAAATACCCTGAATTTGTGTCATGTTTTATTTTCTGCTGGAGGGCTTCTAGAAAAGCTCAGGTGGGTAACAGCCTCTCACTGCTCCACGAAGGGACAACCGAGTGGATCCTGAATCTAATGGAAATTCTTTTGTACATCTTCAAGTCTGATCAGCATCAGCAGTAGTCATCTTTTGTCCATACTGCACAGGGCTACTTTCTCAAAATGTGAATTTGCAGAAATCCACATTTTCTGCAAATGACTTTGGTGCTAAGTTCTGATATTTGCATGACATGTTGTCTTCCCTAACTCCATTTCCATACAAGCTAGCAGATTTCCAAAGGAGAGCACTTACCTTTCAATAATTGCTCTTCGCATAGCTTCTTGGCTATATGGACACTTCCCCACTATAATTGCTGACAAATACACTGGATACTGCAGGAAATGCATCAGAAGGGCTCCTTGACACCCTAACACATTCCAGCGAGCCAGTTTATCACTACAGGACATAGAGCATGTTCTGTCCCCACGACCTGGCTTCACTCGTAATAATCCTACACAGTGATACCCTATCCCAGGTATTCGGGCATCACCCAGCTCTCCAGGCACACATTTTGCTCCAGTTCTATAAACATCTACTGCCTTCAGTCTGCCTAAGCCAGTCTCCTTATTAGATGCTTGCATCTGTGCAGAACACTCAAAGCTCTTTGGATTAACATTGTCTTCTAGTTTCACAGATACTTGCTGAACAGCCAGGTCTTCAGTGATCATGGAAAAACAACCACCATCAGCATTTTTCATTCTCTTGATTATATGATTACTTGCCGTTTTCTCTGATTTCCTTTTATCTTCCAGACCCAAATGATCATGCTTACTACTACACTGTGCTGACTGTCCAGCTGCATCAGCTCCATTCACTGACTTCGAAAGCTGGTTCTCTGGTTCACTAATTGGAATAATTGAAGCATCTCCACCTAGAACAAAAGAAGTAACATCAAAATTAGCCAAAATTAGTGTTTCGTGATTGAAATGCATCACACCAGTAATATTATGACTACTACTAGCTTTCACAGATTTGCACTCAGGAAAATGTAATTACAGGAACACACTCTTCAAATGTGGTCCTGTACAATGATGAATGAGACTTAGGTGAGATTTGAACCAATATATGTTTCATTTCAAGCTTTTACATTCTAAGAAGAAATAACCAAAACTGCAAAATTTAAAATGAAAACTATAAAGCAAAAGGTATCCAAGGTGTTTGAGAGACTGCGAGCAGTGTGGAAGACTCACAGGAAAACCAGGTGTGATCTAACTAAACAATATGAAACCCAAAATAATAAATAAAGAAAACCCTATCAAATAAGAATGAAACTGTAATCTATGTCACTAAAATGAGCTCAAACACAAAATTCTGAGGATGAGTTCAAAGCAAACAAAGCCTGAGAAGTGTGCGAGGAAAAGGCAGTCAGGAAATTACTCTTTGAAGATGTAGATTCTATTCTCATATTGCATTAACAAAGAAAACCATTATAGCTTATTCCAGCAATGCCATCAAAATTATTAAAATGTACACGCAACTGTGCTAAGTGCCTGTGTGAAGCGTTGAGGAGGGCATATTTTGAGAGTACTTTTGACTTCTTTGCTCTGGCAACAGACTAACAGTTGAAAGAACACACTGGTAAGAGTGCGGTAACATCAAGGCATCTGAAAAGCTGGTAGACTGAGAGGTCACATTCCTACATTTTGCCAATAGACCCTCATCTCTGTGGTGGTGTGTTTTTGTCAGACTCCCTCTACCCCCCCCCATGTTTTCTGTGACAAAACAAAAGGTTGCATTCCATTCCATAGTAAGTTCTGGGTTGGGGGTACAGTATTTATTTATTTTTAGGAACTCTGGAAAATGTCAATGTTTTTTCATTGAAAGCTGAGTCCAGGAACACAACATTTAAAACAAAGTAACCAGGGAACATAACAGGACTTCTGACATTTTCATTTCTGGAAAAGAAAATAGTAACCATTACTATTTAAAGAGAAAGTGAAGCATTCCACTATATAATGAGCAGTACAGCAGGTTTAATGACTTCTCATGGATCACGTTCAGTGAGATAAAATGCCAAATGGATCTGTGGAGAACCAGTCAAGTACATCTTAGGGCACATACCAATGACATGAGCTACTGCTTCACTCTCACTGCAGAAAGACCGAAGAAAGGTATAATCTTTTCTGTCCCTTGCAAGTGGGAGCCATGAAATTAGTTCACTCCAACATACTCACATGGGGTATGACTAGAGAAGAAAATAAATATGATATTTGGTTTGAGTTTCCATTTCCCAGTTTCAGTTCCTGGAATAAAGATGCTGCATTGCTGGTAGGAAGCTGCCAGGTACATCTGATGGAGAAGATACCTGTTAGATGGAAAGTTTCCAAAAATCATCTACTTCACTTTTGATGCATGGGAAAACAACAAAACTTAGATGCCCACTACTGCTTGTTCATTCCTGATGAACTATTTGAGGAGCCAAACAATCGGTTACACTTCTGCAGACTGACAGCGCTGAACATAAACACATATGCATCACTAGAACCTTAATAACAGACCTCAAAGGGTTAAATTCAGAAGAGCGAACTACCTCCTCACATTGTATATCTAAGGTCGACTCCTCCCACTCTGTATTTTCCTTTTTTTTTTTTTTAAAAACCAGTACTGCCACTTATCTGATTTGAAAGTCAGTTTAGTGGCAAACTGCAGAAAATGAAATCCTTGCTTCTGTCACCTTAGTTCCTTGAAACAGCTTATCCCATGCAAACAAAAGGATTGGTATGTGGGAAACAGCAAGAAGGCTACCCTTGACAGCTAGTCATAAAACCAGCATTGACACTGCATGAAATCACATCCTACTTCTTTGTAAAGAGTCTCTGCAATAATGAAGAAGAAACAAGCTTTTGTAAAAGAGTCTTAACACAATCCAGACAAGTAAAAATGAGGTTAAATTCCCGCTAACAAAAGGAAAAAAAGATGTAATACTATCTCTTCCATTACATTCTCATCCCTGAAGCTGAAAAATCTGGCTATTTCACCCATAGGTCAGAAGTGCATCATAAAAACAACCTCAAGTGGCACTGGATAAGAGCATAGGAACTTCATGCCTCACCTCTGGAAGCTCCTCTTGGCCACAATTTCAGCATGACTGTCATTCAGAACGTCTCCTAATGAAGGAACCAAATGAGAACAATATGCATCATTAATGACAAGGAGACAAACAAAGTAAACACTACAGCTGTAACAGAATTTGACAGATCACATGGTTCTGTAGATTTGCTAGCATTTGAAGGTTTAACGTTGGTATTAGGTTATTCCAAGATGCTTAAACTTCCAATCACTACAAAAGGAGGCCAAAACACTATAAGAACGAAGGGTAAGTCCTCACTCTGCAGCAAGTCAGAGACTCCTTTAAACAAACTTTAAATCTTCTGTTATCTGAAATCCTTTGAGTTGAATAAGCTGTCTTCCTTCAAAACTTTCCTGATGTTTGTTCTTAATAGTAAATCATGATATTCTCAGCATATGCATAACATCCAATAATTTTCAAGTGTTTGCTAACCTTTTAGTCAGTTTCTTGTTGCACTATGCCCTATGATTTAAATTACATTTTTTGTAAATAATTGTGATATTTATCAGGTTTACACAGTGTATCTTTAAACTTCCTGGAGTGTCTGCCTATTGCTGTATCTAAAGGAACAGGAGCAGTAAATCAGCTGTTATTTCAAGAATAAAATGTCATGTGATAAAAGAGCTCCTTAAGCAACATTGCAGAACTTCTGTAGGCTCTTCACAAACTTTTTCTATGTCCACAATCGTTCCCACAGTTCTCCTTTGAACTCCTTACCAGTTCAACAATAACCCTACTAAGAGAGAAAATTAAAACAGCACCGTGAATCGAGACAATGGTACTACTGATAAAAATAAATGCACCGTTTTACTCATACATCCTGTAATTTTGGAAGTTTCTTTTAATCCCCAATTACCTGCTGAAGAGGTATTTTGGCTGCATATGCCAAAGCTTACCACTGCAAATCCATATGGTTAATTTAGTATCTGTTGGAGATATAACTGGTTGAGATTTTCTGCTCATGGAAGTAAGGCATGCTACTAGGTCTTTATAAACATTTTATTACTTTTTTTCAATTCTTATCAATTTTAATAAACAACAGCATCTGCAATATATTCCATGCCACTATTATCCCCTTTCTAAAGCAGATTAAGGAGAGGAGCTAGTGCAGAACTTTTTACCATGATAAAATCAACCCTTCAACAGTTCTCTTTTTCTGCCTCTAAAGTTCTTGATAGAAGACAATGATCTACCTCTCAGTTACATAGGAAAGTATCTGCTACATGAATCTTCACGTTTTTCTTTAAAATAGGTAAATCATTTCCTACCGCTTGTATCTTCTTATCTCAGTTACACAACTTTGTCAGGGGCAACTCAGAAGGATCATCATCAAAATCTCATGAAAACTTACATAAATTATTTTACTTTCTATTTTTCTGACATATTAAAGACTAAAAGGTTCCTCAGAGAAACCAAGCCTCACTAATCTGACATTATTACAGCCTCTTCTTCTAGGCTTTAATGAAAACAAATGTGCCAAACAGCTCAACAGGCTAATTCCCAAGTCATCCTTAGAGCCTTTAAAATAAAACATGGATTTTCTACCTTCCTATCTTTTGGAGCAATAGCCATCTCTAATGAGAAATTACTTATTCTCGACATGCAGACCAACTGCTTCTTTCTGAGGAACTCTTAAGGACATGTATGAACCTGTCAAATTTCTGCAGTATTTTATGCATCAATTTACAGAAGTACCTCACGTTTCCTATAAACAAAGGAGAATATCTGCTATGTGAATCTTAGTATTTTTCTTGAAAATGAGTAAATGATTTCCTAGCACTTATCTTCCTAGTATATTTACTGCCACTATAGATGTATGCGATACACTGAATTCTAATATCCACTGTGCTGTAAAGCACAAAGCTTTTTCTAAAAAAAAAAAAAAAACCACCTTTTTCAACACTATCGTGTTTGTTTTTATCATTGCAACTTACTGTTACTTCCCACAGTAGAACAGGATGTTGAATTTTCACAGAATGATATGAATATTTAAGTCACATCTAAACTAAATTTCTCATGTTTTCATTACAAAAAAAGGTTTGTTACCATAACTTCATTAACATGACCTACCAATCAAGTTAATTTAAAAATAAACAAATGTATCACTAAAATATTTTATCAGCTTAAGATCACTGAAGATGAACAATAAAGAAAAACTAGTTTTACTTTTACCTAGTCAAATTTCTACTCTAACTCTTAATACTTAGACTGTAAGTAGTACAACAATTTAAACACAATTTTTGTTAATCAATCTGAAAAGTTTCTGTACTGATACTGTTCTGATATGGCTAAAGCACAAGAAACAACCACAAAAATCTAAGACACAGAATTTAGTTTCTTCTCTTGCTCCACTAATCCATTTCAAAACAAAGTGCATTCTAGAGCATAAAACAGCCTGACACTGCTGTGTGCAAAAACAGTTCTTCCATCTTGCTCTACTCCTCCTCTGAAGTCTAACAAAGATAGAAAACCTTATACAATCATATTCACAAACTCTTTTCCTCCCTAGCCACTTTGCAGCATCTATTACTATGGCTTCTCCTCTCTCCTAAGAGAGGAGATAGATACATTCCAAATAACAAGTGGTACGTAGAGCAAGTCCAACAATAAATGGTAGGAAACGGTAGCTATCAGAAGTATCTATCCCATACAACTACTGTACAAACACATAAAATATAGTAAGGGAGAAAGAACCTGTTAGTACCTCTCATGTCACATCTTCCCTAACAATGCAGTAGCATCTTTTGCACCAGACTACAATAAAACTAGATTGTAACAGGTGGCTGAAGCACCCTTACTTTGGTTTTGTTCTGCTTTTAGCTATGAAATGTTTGGGTATGCAGACTCAAGGCCTAAACTAAATATTTCCACATATAAGTTTATTCACCTTCAAGTCAGCAATTGCAGCATATATTTAGGGCAGCCATTTTGGCTGCCTAAACTCCTGTCTTCTTGCCAGGGGTGAGGACTGCCTTACATTTCTGTCTTCCATCCAGAAGACTGAGCTCAATGCCTTGGACATTTTTCATTGATTCTATGACATCAGCAAGAAGGAAGCAATGACACGTAGTCTGCTCTTGGATTTAACAACATACTTACCGGTTTTTCGCATTTTGTTTTGGCCAATACATTTTGTTCCGGTTCCCATAGCAACAACCTCCTTGGTTACTGAAAAAGAAAACAACATTAATTGAACAAACTATCACCAGAAGCATTGCTCTTATGCAGTCATTCTGTTAACACAACACGCAGAACATTGTGTAGGAGGCAAGGTACAGGGAGGCAGGCAATGTGATGTTCCAGACAGGACACTGCATCAGCTGTAGAACTGAATGTAGTAGGTATAACCACCAGTACTATGGAAAGTCTATGATCCCGAAGCAGGGGTGCTAACACCAGCTTGATATGCTAGGCAGCAAGCAGGGAACCCCAGCACAGGATTCCTCGTAAGAAAGAAGTACAGGATACAATCTGTGTGACAACATGGAAGTCCCGACAAGAAAAATGAAGATTATGGTGAACGAAAACAAATGCACAATGCACTAGCTTAATCTGTTACAGAAGGGTGAATTGAGACCTTTCCAGGATTTTTATAAATATCCAAATGCACTTTTGCAGGCGTTTACTTTAAATATTCAGGTCCTGCCCAGACTTTCAGCACTTACTGAACAGCCAAATGTGGGCTTTCACCTTCTTAGTTACAGTCTGGGAAAAACAGCATTTCACTGCTGTCTCCCTCTTTCCAGACAAAAGCTGTAAAAGCTCTTACAAACAGTAAAGAATTTGGGGAGAGAGAAATGGGACAGGAAGGGGTGTATTTTTTTTTTTTAAAGCTATCTTGAAGGCAAAAAAAAAAGAAAAAAGCATCAAGGAAAGCTCCACCACCACCCCTCAGCTAGCAAAACAACTCATTCTTACCCTGCAGGTTCCCTGGACTAGCAGGAACCTCTCTTTGGGTTGCAGACTCCACTTTGACAACAGCTGCCAATGAAGTCCATTCCCTGCTTGGATCTGGTTTTCCCTGCTTTGGAAGCCTAGTCCTATAATGCTTGTAACATAGCTCTGCAATTTCATCAGCTGACCACATGGCTCCTGCTGCAAGTACAGTTTCTAAACAGAATTGGTTTCCATCACACTAATTAACATCCCCTGTCCTTCCAAACCCTACCACCCCGTTGTGTATGACTGTGTATGACACTGGAACCCGCACCAGATTCCAACGTCCAAGCCGCACCTGCATCTCCCCTTTCAAGACTGTAAGAACTATGTCGTATGAAATACTTTTTTTTCCCCCAAAGCGCCAGGAATAAATAAAACAACGCTAGAACCCGAGCAGCCCGGGAGCGGGTGAGGTTGCTAGATGCCCGACGCTGCCCCGCCCTGCAGTCCCCAGTGTTCGCGTCACACCGCCGTCCCCGCGCGGCTCCTGTGTCACCGCTGACGCGCCTGGAGCCACCGCACTCGTTCCGGGGCCTCCGCCCTGCCTCAGCGACCGCGGAGCGCGGGGCTCCACAGCCGGGGCGCCCCGGCACGCGCCGCTGCGGCCTCGGACCGGATCTCGGCTCGCAGCCGCCGCTCCTCGGCGAGGCAGCG
>VXAA01001650.1:58368-71807 GCA_013399115.1 Anseranas semipalmata
GACCCCGCCCCCGTCGGCCGGGCCGCGCCGCTGCGTAGCGCCGCGGGGAGCCGCGCAAGGAGCCGCGCAAGGAGCCGCGCAGGACAGCTTTGCCGAGGCGGGGCGGGGCCCGGGGCCTTACAGAGCTTGGAACGGCGGTACGGCCTGCCGGTTTGCTCTGTAGAATCTCATTCCCATTCCCTGACAAAGCCAGCAGCAAGCACTGCCATTTCTAACATTTACCTTGATGTTGCTGGAATCTGTAAGGAACATGGTGAAGCGATCGATTCCCATGCCCCAGCCAGCTGTAGGAGGAAGGCCATACTCCAGTGCAGTGCAGAAGTTTTCATCAATAAACATGGCTTCATCATCACCTGCAGCTTTTGCCTAAATGAGAAAATAGGCGATAAAAGGCAGGGTTGCACAGAGGTAGATACCACCAATTCTACTAACCGCTACCAGAAAGGAGTATATTTGTAGCAGCCAGGCAACTGATAAAACCACAGCCCTATACAGCCACACAAGTGAGTAACAGATGAAGGAATTTCATCACTTGGAAAACTGTGGAGACTGCTTGTACAGGTGCTTCCAAATCAACTCTAGGCTCAACTCCCTTCTGATCTAGAAGTTTCCTTTCTAGACAAAGGCTCAGTCTCTTTACTTCAGAAAAAGCTACCTCCGGAGACATACGGCAGCAGACCACAGCAGAATAAATTGCTTTCAAAAGCTTCTCAGGTTCTTTATTGCTTCCAAGTCCCCCTTTAATGTTTGCAGAAACAACTAAGAACCAGCACTGTTTGAATCATCAGTAACTGCTCTGTAAAACAAAATTAAGGGATTGCTTCCCTCCCCCAGGCAGAAAGATTGAAAACCTCACCACTGACACAGTAACTAATGCTTCTTACATAAATTGACCCTGACTGTCTCCAAGTGCTAAAGGTGATAATAATAAAAATGCAGACTAGCCAACCCTCTCAAATTTAGAAAATGCCAAGTGCAAGTGTTGCAACAACAAACATTTTGGCATATGTAGTTTCAAGAAAGACTCTGCAAAAGTGTTAAAGCAAACTTCTCTGCCTGAGTCCGAAATACTGAAATGTGAACTGCCACCCTTCAACTCAATTTCAACCTTAAATTTTCAGGCAAATTTTCATTCAGTACATACACAATCACAGGTCTGCAAAGACTGGCCATAATTGTAAGACAACTGCAGCAAACACCCAGCAGACCCAAGGGAAAAAAATCTAATCATATTCATGCTGACTGAACATTTTGAAATTTACTAACAAGTTAGTTAGTTAATGTAAGTATATTTTCCTGGGTTTTACAATTGTTTAATCCTCTCAGGTACTCTGAAGCCATCAGAAACAGTAGGAAGAACAGAAAGTCTCTTTCTGCAGACCACACCATCTGTCTTCAATCACATGTGCACACATGCATCCATAGGAATGTGTATGTAATGACAAAAATCAGTGAGTCCCTCCTTTCCCAGGCTTATGTAGAGACACCTAGTGCTATAATTTGAAGGCCTAATAATGTCCAGTTTGCAACTCTATTCTGTGAAACGATTTAAAAGAGCTCAGTTCTTAAAATTAGACACAACATTCAAACTCTTAGGGGACATTGAAATTTATTTAAGAAACTAGAAGTATAATGTTGTACGAGTACCTAGAGGCTTAATTGTGGAAAAACAACTCACTTTCAATCCAAGCGGGACAGAGAAAATACTTTGCATATCTGCTTTTTTCAGATTAGTTTCAGGTAGAAAAAAAGGGAAGATATTCCAAAACTTAGCAGCACTACTACAAACTAATCAACAGCAAAGTTTAGACTTGTTTACCTTAGAGCAAAGTTCCTTTAAAAGGAAGTATGTTTTAATGACAGGCTTTCACTTGAGCAAGGAACACTCGCACAAAGTAGTAACACTTTTCAGCAGTAGGGACTAGTGACAGATTTGGAATTAGACATAGAAAATACTCTTTACTTACATGCCTAAATCATTGATTTACTATCAGCAAAACACCCTACCTTGGCCTGGTCCTCAAAAAGCTGCCGCTGCCAGAAAGGATCATTAAGTTCTGTGTACGCATTGCAGACTTCCTTCTTCATCACAAAGAGTTCAAAGCGTTCTGTTAGTCCCCGATGAGTGCGATGCCTAGGTGAGAAAGGCAAATCAACCACACCTTAAAATAAACAGCTTTACAAAAGCAATAGAGCACGTACATTACTTCAGGAGGATTACCCACATTTAGCAGTAACAGCTGTGAAAACTTTAAACTACTCAGCATGAGCACACCCCTTCCCTGGATGCTGGGCTTCAAAGCTCAGGAACCAACATCTATAGTAGAGGGTTTAAGAGAGTTACACACTGACTGTGACTCATACTCTTACCATTTGGCTAGCGGACTCATGATCTGTGGGTGATCACAGATGAATGTTGGGTTGATACAAGTGACTTCCAGAAACTCACCAACTAACTGGGAAAAGAAAAGCAAAACATGCATAGAGTACAGTATCACTTTCCAGCACTGCCTTCCGCAAACATCCTATTTCCCTTTCTTCAGTACTGAAGAAAGTACCATAAAAGTGAGAAGCTTCTCAACTAATAACCAAATGTGAACTGAATAACGTTCAACAAGTCCAAGTGCAGGGTGCTGCACCTGGCTCGGAGCAATCCCAGGCATGAGTACAGACTGGGAGAAGAACTCCTTGAGAGCAGCCCTGCGGAGAGGTACTTAGGTAAATGAAAAAGCTTAGGTAAATGAAAAGCTCGACATGAGCCAGCAGCGTGCGCTTGCAGCCCAGAAGGCCAACTGCGTCCTGGGCTGCATCAAGAGATGCGTGACCAGCAGGTGGAGGGAGGTGATTGTCCCCCTCTGCTCTGCCCTCGTGAGGCCCCACTTGGAGTGCTGCGTCCAGGTCTGGGGCCCCCAGCACAAGAAAGATGTGGACCTGTTAGAGGGGGTCCAGAGGAGGGCCACAAAGACGATCAGAGAGCTGGAGCACCTCTCCTACAAAGAAAGGCTGAGAGAGCTGGGGATGTTCAGCCTGGAGAAGAGAAGGCTCCGGGGAGACATCATTACAGCCTTTCAATACTTAAAGGGGGCTTATAAAAAGGAGGGAGAGGGACTCTTTACTCAGGTAGATAATGATAGGACAAAGGGCAATGGTTTTAAACTAAAAGAGGATAGATTTAGATTAGATGCTAGGAAGAAGTTCTTCACTGTGAGGATGGTGAAGCACCGGAACAGGTTGCCCAGAGAGGTTGTGGATGCCCCATCCCTGGGGGTGTTCAAGGCCAGGCTGGATGGGGCCCTGGGCAACCTGATCTAGTGGGTGGAATCCCTGCCTACGGCAGGGGGGGGGTGGAACCAGATGATCTTTAAGGTCCCTTCCAACCCAAACCATTCTATGATTCTATGATATGATTCTAATAATGTCTAATGATGGTAACATCCTCATTAACGGAGAACATGTGTCCTAGCTGGATAAGAAAAATGACATAGTAGAACCTATTAAAAAAAAAAATAGTAACATAATTTAATTTGGACATCATAACAAAGGCCAATAAGAAAGGCAGGAAAAAAAAAAAANNNAAAAAAAAAAAAAAAAAAAAAACAGCTATCAGGCAATATTCTGGGTACAAAGGAAAAGACTTAATACAGTTGGATAAAAGAACTATACAGGAAGGCTACCAGTTCAGTAAGGTACATATAAACGGACAGATCTCTTTGAACAAAATTGATGTAAGATAAAGCAGATTTTTTTGAGGCATAAGAGATCAGTTTTCAAACTAAAATCCTCTAGAGCTCACATTAAGCAGGCATCAGTCAACTACATTTTAGTGTAGACAACAGGATTTTGACACAGCAAGTTTTCCCACTGTCATAAAGAAACAGCTTTAGTGCATGTCAGTGTGTTTTCTCACATGCAGCTGAACTTGCTCTGAAGAGACTTCTATTGATATGGATAGATCCTGAAAGATGTTAGGACTATGCAAAGTCACCTTTACTTACTCTGTCAAGAAGCCTGGCTGTTGTCCTGGGAGGTGGACACTCAACACTTCTCGCTGTACAAAGGTCATCAAAGAACCTGCGAGTTTCTGAAATTGTTGTAGACAAAAATTAGAAAAGCCACCCAGGCAGCCACATCTTTTCTTTCTGTATACTTCAACATGTCTTAGAGTGATTCTTAAAATCTTAATAGTGCAAAACATTAATAGCAGAAATTATGGAAAATATTAGCTCAAACGTCAGTTTCAAACACTACAAAAGTAGTGTTTGTTTTTAATCAGTTTGCACTAAAATGTAAGTTATTTCACATTTCAGAAACTTGGAAAACAGTTGTATACAATCCCACATCATGACTGCTGGATATTATTATTAAAAATATATATCACTAAAAAGTGTATGAACTTGTTTCCTTACAACTTGCGATTCCAAGAATAAAATAGCAGATACACGCACTTTGAAGAAAGCCCGAAATAATCTTACTCCTAACCTATGATCACAAGCATGGAGACTCAACTGTACAAAACACAAAAAAATTAAGAAATAAAAAGCTGCATCTCTTCAACAGATCAAGAACTCCTCAGAATACGTTTTCTGAGTATACAGCATCATATATACTCAACAAAGGAAGAGGCAAAAGAGTCAGATCTTGCCAAAGACTGCATGGCACGAAGGCTCCACTTCGTTCTGGACTCTTATGTAACAGACAAAACAAGAGAAAGGCAATCCCACGTACTGATACCACCTCAAAAAAGTAGCTGACAGACTGCAGGCTGAGGACTTCAGATCTTTGCTCTCTTTGTGTTAAGTAAGAATTATAGGACATCCATAATCAGGATCTAACCTTCAGTTTCAAAAGACTCAGCTGATGGAAATTTCACTCCTAGAACCTTTTCCAGTTCATCCACCATACTAATGCGTCGGAAGGGAAGGGTAAAATCTATCTCATAGGCCTGTCCATCTTGACCATCTGGATGATAAGTGATCTTGTAACTTCCAGTAATGTGTTTCACCATCCCTACAAGAGGAAACTGAAGTTTAGAAGAGAGCATGCAATGTAATATGCAATTCTTTCTGGGGATTCTTATTCTTTTTTTTTTGAATTAATATTGCATAAGTCACCTGAAAGCAACTTCTCTGTAATTTCCATCAAGTCATGGTAGTCCGCATAAGCCATATAGAATTCACAAGTTGTGAACTCAGGGTTGTGAGTCAAATCAATTCCTTCATTCCGGAACTGACGCCCAATTTCATATACTCTGTCCAAGCCTCCAACCACCAACATCTAAACAAAAGGAAATGCTAGTAAACACTAACATTTTCAAAGAACTGAAAAGAGCTCATACAAACGTAACTGCAACATGACCTGACAAATCTGATTCAAGATTCATTTTGTTTCCACCAATCCAATGAGTCCAGTGTCCTTCAGGAATAATCCTTGCTTCAGTTATATTTACTTTTTTTAGAATGGGAAGTGCCCTTGCTGCTAAGAAGGCTAATGGTACTCTCAGCTGCATTAGGCTAAGTATTGCCAGCAGGTCAAGACAAGTAATCCTTCCGCTCCACTCAGCACTGGTGAGGCAACACCTGGAGTACTGTGTCCAGTTCTGGACTCCCCAGTGCAACAGAGACATAGTCACACTGAAGAGAGTACAGTGAAGGGCCACAGAGATGAATAAGGGAACACTTCTCCAGTGAGGAAAGGCTGAGAGAGCTGGGACTGTCTAGGCTAGAGAAGAAAAGATTCCAGGGGAATCTTATCAATATATATAAATACCTGAAGAAAGAGTGTGAAGAAGATGGAGCCAGGCTCATTTCAGTGGTGCCTAGTGACAGGACAAGAGGCAGTGGGCACAAACTGGAACACAAGAGGCTCCATCTGAACATTAGGAATCTCTTTTGTATTGTGCGGGTGACTGAGCACTGGCACAGGTTGCCCAGAGAGGTTGTGAAATCTCCTCCTTAGAGATACTCAGAAGCTGTCTGGAAATGGTCCTGGGCAACTTGCTCTAGGTGGCCCTGCTTGAACAAGGTGTTTGGACCAGATGACCTCCAGAGGTCCCTTCCAACCTCAACCATTCTGTGATTCGGTGAGATCACAACAGGCTGGAGAATATAGGCTTAACCATGAGGGGCTTGTATTTTACCTTATGGTAAAGCTCTGGAGCAATTCTCATATATAAATTCATATCAAGCTCATTGTGGTATGTGATAAAAGGTCTTGCCATGGCTCCACCTGGAATTATATTCATCATAGGAGTTTCAATCTGTAAAATAACAACAACAACAAAGGACTTTAACATTGGTATAGTATTTCCAAGCTCCTTCCTCAATACATGCCCTGCTTTCATCCTTAGGGTATTTCTGTTTCCCCAGCAGAACTCTGTAAAACAAGCAAACCAACCAACCACGGGTAGCTCTGATGAAAAATCTCTGCATTTCATTTATTCTTTGACATTCCAGTGTGTAAAAACAATTCTGAAGTGAAGACAACTTCTCCCATGCAGTCAATAACAACAAGTTACTTAGGAGTTTTAAACAGCAATGAGGTCACCCCTCAGTTTCCTCTAAGCTGAACAAGCCAAGCATCCTCATCCACTGCTCCTAAGTCATGTCCCCTAGTCCTTTCACCGTCTTTGTTGCCCTCCTCTGGACACATTTTAGTATTTTTATATCCTTCGTATTTTGTGGAGCCTAAAACCACACAGTTACTCAAAGTGAGGCTGCACCAGCACTGGGTATAGGAGGTCAATCACTTCTTTCAACCACTTAGCTATATACTATGCTTAACGCACCCCAAGATACGCCACGTGCCCCTTTGGCCTCCAGGGCGCACTGTTGACTCATATCAAGCCTACTAACAACCAGTCCCCCAAGATCCTTCTGCAGGGCTGCACTCCAGCCACTTGTCCCACGACCTATACATACACGCAGGACTACACCATCCCAGTTGCAGAATCTGACATTTGTTCTTGTTAAATTTCATACGGCTGATGATTGCCCAGTGCTCTAATCTATCAAGCTCTCTCTGTAAGGCCTCCCTACCCTCAAGGCTACTGAGGGCTCCTCCTAATTTAGTATCGTCTGCAAACGTACCTAGCGCATACTTACCTCCTGTGTCCAGGTCATTGATAGAAACACTGAAGAGAACCAGCCCTAAAATTGAGCCCTGGGGAACACCACAAGTGACTGGCTGCCAGCCTGACGTTACCCCATTTACTGTAACTCTTTGAGCCTGACCTTTCAGACAACTGTTCACCCATCATATTGTGTAAATATCTAGCTGTATGCTGGACATTTTGTCCAGAAGGATGCAGAGAGAGACAGTATCGAAAGCTTTGCTAAAATAAAAACAAAACACAACACAAACAACAACAAAAAACAACCAAACAAAAAAACACATCCACTGTTTTCCCTTCATCCATTAGGCAGGTAACGACGTCATAAAAGGATATTAACTTAGTAAGGCATGACTTTCCCTTCATGAACCCATGCACATTTTGACTGATGACTGCATTGTCTTTCAAATGTTTTTCAGTAACTCCCAGAATAGTCTTCCCCATAATTTTAGCAGGCACCGAAGTGAGACTGACAGGCCTATAATTACCAGGGCCTCCTTTCTTGCCCTTCTTAAAAATTGGAATAGCATTCACCAGCTTCCAGGTGACTGGGACCTCTCCAGATTCCCAACACCATTGATAAATAACTAAGAGAGGTCTTGCAACAACATTGGCCAACTCCTTCAGTACCCTGGGATGAATTCCATCGGGCCCTATAGACTTCAGTTGCAGCAGCAAATCCCATACAAGTTCAACATCTTTTTGGGCGTAGCACTCTCCCAGACACAGTCCTCCAACCCTAGGCTCCACAGGTCCCAGGGCCCATCACTGGTGTTAGAGACAGAGGCAAAGAAGGCATGAAATGTCTCTGCTTTATCTTCATCCCTATTTGTGAGGTGACCAACCTTAGCAAGTAACAGACCAGTGTTTTCACTAGAACTCCTTTTGCTGTTAACATACTTTTAAAAGCTGTCTTTGTTACCCACCACTGTATTAGCCAGATTCAGCTCCAACTGAGCTGCGGACATATGAATTTTTTTCCTACAATGGCAAATAGAATTTTGCAGTCCTCCTGTGTAGCCTGACCTTGCTTCCAAAGTCTGTACTTTCTTTTTCCATCCAACTTCCAGAAGGAGATCCCTGTTCAGCCAAGCCAGCCTTCTGCCCCACTTGCTTGACTTCTGACACATTGGAATTGTCTGCTCCCGCGCTGTTAAAAGGTGGCTCTTAGGAAGTGACCAGCATTTATGAACTACAATACCCTCAAATGCAGATTCCTAGGGGACTAATTAGTTTCTTGAGCATCCTATCAAGAATCATTCATATTTATATTAAATGTGAACCTGCTGGGTTCATGTTATCAAAGTGAAGAACTAGGCTGTGGCATTGTCACAAAATCATCTGTCTATAAGAAAGAGAGCTCTTTCATAAAACTTATGAGAAATAGCAACCTTTCCTAGTATCTTCTCCAAATCACTGCTCATATTATAAATTCTTTAGGATATTCTTAGCAAAAAAGCAGTAATACGGAAAGAAATGAAACATCGTGGCTATTGCAAATTTCAAGGAGAAAAAAAAAAAGGATTCATTTATTTAAATTTGGAGCATTCAAAAATATTTGGGGGTGAGAATGAATGAGAATATATGAATACATGGAAGAATTCACTTTAAATGAAAAGCTGTTACTGATTTTGGGATGCATGGGGAATCCTAGAGTCAAATGGAATTAATTTCTGCAGATATGCAATTTCAAGGAGGAAAAAAAAAAAAGTAAAATCAATCCACTGCAGGCTTCAGTGAATTGATTTAGTTCAAATCATTACAGATTCCAACTGTTACATATTTTCTTTCACAAAAGCTGCATTTCCTTAGACGTTTAGTAGGTCACCAGTTATGCCTCAAACAAAAATACAGAACAAAACAAAATACAAAAACACAAAAATAAAAATAATAAAAATACAAAAAAAACAAAATACAAAAATAAAACAAAAATAAAGAAAGACTACCTTTGAATGATGGAAAAATGGAGCGGCAGAATGATTTACAAATCAAACCTCAGCCCCCTACTCAGAGTATAGGTGGAAATGGCCAAACAATAAAACCAGCTGCTCCTCTCTAAGTCTGCCCAAGTGATGAGAACAATTTTCTAATTGATTCTTTGGGAGATGCCCTGTTTAAACTGCTGTGCTGACATACCGGCTTGGCTTTCACATTAGCATAAAGAATTTCAGAATGCCTGTCCATATCCTCACACCTGAGCATCAGCAAGAATTAATCTCCTGTTAGTAGCCCCAAATCATGAAAACAGGTACTTCACAATTCACAACAGAACTATTTATAGCAGTGCAGAAGAGGAACAGGCTACCCAGAGAGGTTGTGGAGTCTCCTTCTCTGGAGACATTCAAAACCCGCCTGGATGCATTCCTGTGTGACCCGATCTAGGTGTTCCTGCTCCGGTAGGGGGATTGGACTAGATGATCTCTCAAGGTCCCTTCCAATCCCTAACGTTCTGTGAATCTGTGAATTACAATGAGACTCAGGGCTCCTGGGAAAGAACAAAGATCAGGGCAAAAACAGAAGTCAACGTGTGATAAAGATAGAACAAGAATGTAGCTAGGACTTGAAAAAGAGGAGGAACTTTCTAGGATATGTATTAATAAAGGTCTCTGAACAAGCATTTTGAATTAATGGGATTCTGCAAACACATCTGCACTATAAAGCTGTAGAAAACAGAAAGCAGTCAGCATCCCAGACAGTATCGGAATCAGAAATCTAGTTTAACTTCAGTGTTGAACTGACTGCAGACTAACAAGCCCTGACAATAAACTGAAGAGCACAGTACAGTACACATGACAGTTCAGCTGTATTTTTCTCAAAATCAAGCTTGTATCTGTCCACGGCATGACTACACCATGCCATATGGACACTGTAATGACTCAGTACTGATTCGTGCATCTCTAGATTGCACTCTACCGTTTGGTAGGCCGTTCCCTGACTCCTCCGCTTTTTAGTTTATTCATGTATTTACACTTCACATAAATTGAGAGGGACTCTCATGGTTCTCTGTGATCAAATTATCATCAAAATAGTAAAATCTGTAAGTACTAGATTAAGAGCTATTTGGGGGAAAAAAAAAAAAAAATCAAAGAAAGACTTTAAAGCCATTACATGCAAGACAACGACAACACAGCACAGGTTCAGACTGCTACATCTTCCCTCTGCTCTCAAAAAAACTCCACTGGTAGCTTCTGCAGATTCAGCTAATAAACTCTCATTAATAAACTATATTAAGTTCTAATGTCTTTGCCAACTGTAAAGTACAACCAAGAATCTGGATGTGACAGAGAGCAGAGCTAGTATTACTTTCTAATATACTATTCTTCAATAGAACTTAAGATAAAATCAATTTTACTTACAGGAAGTAAAACCTGCGTTTACCTCCAGAGGCAAAACACCATTTCAAAGATGTCATTTCCACCCTATATTACTGAAATAAGGAAGGGAGAGCAGCAGTTTGAAGTACCATCTTGATAAAAGCTTTCTGAATCACAGACTACCAACTCAGCAATAGTCTTTACTTTAAAGAGACCGAAAAAAAACAGCTTCTGTTACCTAAAACTGATAAAACACACTGTGCTGAGGTAATTACTCCCGCTCAGTAAGTGTATTACATGTGAGCCTGAACGTAAGCTGAGAAGCTCCAAAACACATTCAGTATGCGGACAGAAATAAACAATGAAACCTTACCTCAAGGAAGCCCAATTCATCTAGAAAGCTCCGAATATATGTCACAATCTTTGCACGGGTTATAAATTTCTGCCTCACATAATCATTAAGAATTAAATCCAAGTATCTCTGACGATATCTAGTTTCCTGAAAAGAATAGGTGTCTTTAGAACAAGTTAGACAAAATGTACTGCCAAATGAAAAAGTACCCAAAACAAAACAAGATGAATGATTCTTTGTTCACTGATACCATCAGCAGATATAAAAGGTATCCATTCAGAACTATCTGTCAAATTACCTCCTAGTTTCACAGGTATGACAGGTACCTTATCTTTGAGGCCAAAGTGAAGATGAGGCAACATGTGCAGGCATGGAGATAACAGAGTTATTTCATAAGGAATAATACTCAGTTCCCCTTTCTTTGTTTTCCCAGGATTTCCGTCTACACCAATAATGTCCCCACGACGCAGCTTGTTGTTAATACGGAAATATTCTTCCTCGGATTTGTAAAGCCTGTAATTACAAAAACAATGGAAGCAGTTTTGCTTGAAGTTCAACGTTCCAACTGTCCTGCAAGTCTCTCCTCAGGCCAAATTCTTAAAAACAAGTATTCTTCTAAGAGGAAAGCCAACTACAACATCCTAAGCAAAACATTAGCTGCCTAGCTAAGCCAATCCCTAGCCGAACAGCCTAACTAAGGAGATGAAAGAACCGGATGCCCAAATACCCATCTCCAACTCCTAGAGCACAGTTCCATTTAGAATACCACTTGGAATACTTCTACTTACCTGGAATTTGCCATGACCTGCAACTTGACTCCTTCTCCACGAAGATCATAGAAAATCAGTTTCCCTCCAGAGGCACGCTTTGCATGGATTCGACCTGAATACCAAAAGCATGCAGGACATTGGAAAACATATCCCTAACAGAAGGACACAGGGGCAAAACCCACGATATTACCACTTGGACAAAAGACCATCAGCTCTGAACTGATCGTTAAATGTGAAAGAGAAGCAGTTAAAGTCTCAAAACTAGTACCACTGCACAAAACTTCACGTGAGCTTTGGGTCCCAGAGCCCAAATCACAATCTGATCACGTACTTGTAAGGGATGTTGCAACAATCTACTCAGTCTGAAAGGTTCTGTCCTGAATAGTCTAACATTGCTACAGACTTAGCTTCATGACTGAGAGGATCGGCAAAATTTGAAAAGACCACCCCACCTCTAAAAGCAGCTAGGACGTGGCTCTGCAAAGCAACAGACCATTGTTCTGTATCCCAGATTAGCCTTTACCTGCCACTCTCACTGTAATGTCTGTCAGGTGATCTCCTGGCTGCAAGTAACTATACTTCTCTATAAAATCTGAGAGAGATAAGTCTACATGGAACTTGTGGGGATAAGGATCTTCATTGGTGCCCTTCAGCTGCTGGACTGCATGGCTACGGATCTTGTAGTATTGCTGTCACAAGAAACAAAGAAAACCAAATGATTTTATTAGAATCTTAAAGTATTTTATAAATTATAAATTAAACCACTACTGCCCTTATCTAGGAATATGTAGGTCTCTCCCCCTTTTAACCACTGAGTTCATTCTGAATAAAAATTAAACGTAAATCAATAACATTTATTGTCAGAACAGCAATAACCACAGGGCCAGATGCTCACATTTGGATCCAAGCTTTCCTCATCAGCACCATTGTTATTCTCGGAGTCAGAAGTCAAGGAAGGCTTATTTGAATGCTTTTCACTTTGCTCTTTCTGCTTTGCCTCTTTTTCAGCTATTTTTCTCTCGGCCTTCAAACGTCTCTTCAGCTCACTGTAAAACAGGAGAAAACCAGATGCAGCAGGTACTTTGATACTTCTATAGGGAAGTGCTTGTCCGGATTCTGCCAAAAACTTACTGTATAAATAACCCTGTCATGTCCCTTACTCTGCCCAAAAGTCAAAATAATACTTAAGCATGCTTAAGTGTTTCCTTTTTTGAACTCTTTTAGTTCATTCCCTAAGAGATACACATACTCAGAGAAAACTAAAGCCGAATTAAGCACTGTGTAAACAGACCCTGAGGATGCATTCCTGGGTGCTCAAGGATCCTCCGCAGGCCCCTTTATAGAAACAGAGCTACCTCATGCAGCAGGTAAGTGAAATAAAGCGAACTCTCCACTGCGGAGATCAGGCGCTACTTAAGATTCCCGCTGCCGCCTTCGCGGCCCGCCCCGGCCCACCGTGACCTACAGGGGCCCGCAGCCCCCGGCCCCGCCGGCCAGGACTTCATGGGGAAAGAGGCGGGCCCAGCCAGACCGCAAAGCACCGACCTGCTTTGGTCATGAAGTGCCTGGCGCCATCGGAGCGCGGGCGCGGCCCTCCAGGCCCAGCCGCGGAGCCGCGCAGCGGCGGGGCTCAGCATGGCGCGCTCCGACGGATCACCTGGCAGAGACGCGCACGGGGCCAGCCAGACGCTCGCTGAGCTGAGCGGAGCTGAGTTTAGCTTAGTTTAGTTTAGTTTAGTTTAGCCTCGCCTGCCCGGCCCGGCCCTGCCCGCCCACCCTCACTTTTTACTGAGGCGCGACTCAGCGTCCACCGCATCGCACGCGCGCTCCGCCGCAGCCGCCATCTTCCCCGCTCCCGCGGCGCTTCCGGGGCCGCGGCGCCTGCGCGCCAGGCG
>VXAA01001650.1:72045-84047 GCA_013399115.1 Anseranas semipalmata
GGGCCGTGCGCGGGCGGGGCGGGGCGCGGGTGAGCGGCAGGGCGCTGTGGAAGGAGCTGGAGCGGGCCGGCCTGACGCGGCACACCTGGCAGGCCATGCGCGACCGCTACCTGCGGCACCTGCGGCCTCTGCACGGGGGTGAGCTGGGGGCGGCCGGGGGGGCGCGGCGGCGGCCCGGCAGCCATTGCCCGCCTCTTCCCGCAGAGCCCCCGCGGGCGGAGGAGGAGCCCGCACAAAGCATGGGCATCTTCGAGGCGGCGAATCGGGAGTTTGAAAGCGCCGAGGTAAGCGGCGGCGGCCGGCACGGGAGCGGGTCCCTGCAGCCGCTGCTGCGCGCTGCTGTGCCGGCGGGAGCGAGCTGGCCGCGGGAGCGCTGGCTGTCACGGAACGGCTTTGTTGTGCAGTAGGTCAGTTAGCTTGAGTTGCTTTGCCCCGTGGCACCGTTTCTGCTGTGGTGGAGCGCGAGCGTCACGTGAGCAGCGCACTACGTGGCTTACGATGAGCGGTGTCTCGCCGCAGCATGTGAAGTAGGACCCATTTGCTTAGTTTGATTCTCTGCCCAAAGTTAAGTTGAGGAAATTAATGTGACAGCGTTACGCACTGTGAGGCGTCAAAAGCTGTATTGGCAGCTTTTACCTTGGGCGTAAAATGTTTGTGCAGTTGCACTAACATTTATTTTTGTCTTTTATACTTAGGATGTTGAAATACTTGCTTATATTCCATGCTTTTCTGTGATCTCGTATATCCTTGTTAACATACACTGCTTCACTTCAGTCACTGAATTTTGATATGCCTAGTAATTACTGAGAGTCTCTATATATTGTAGAAAGTCACGGTGGAAGATAGTGATCGCAGGGTAACAGTGATAACAGAAGCTTCCCAGAAAATAACATGTCTAACTGGTGATTTCTCTTACTTTTAGTCAGGAAGTGACACCTCAGACACTTCAGAAGAACTTCCTATGCAAGATGGAGGGGGAAAGTCTCCAGGTGAAACAGCATCTGGTTTGAAGAATGGACTGGAAGACTGTGCTTTCCCTGACACTCAGTTACAAAGGGAAGACAGACCAACAAGCACTTGCTCTTCTTCCAGCGTGGTGGGAGAAGTAGTGAAAACTATGCAGCACTTCATGGAGAAATTCAGCATGGACCTGTTCACTGTTACACAGGCCTTTCTGAAAAACACTGGTGAAGTGGAGACTACTTCATACTTTCTGCAGACGGGGCAGCGCTTGGATGGGTACCCAGTGTGGAACAGAGAGGATGATTTAGAATTGCAAAAGGATGATGAGCACGTCAGAAGTAAATTGATAGCAAAATTTGGAGCTGAAAATGTAGCCAAGCGAGTGGCATTTAGGAAAAGTTAGACAGCAAAGCTGATACAAATAACTGTTCTAATACAGTGGCAAGAACTTAAAAAAAAAAAGTCACTTCAGAAATGCAAATATGATGGAAGATGTTGTGTACTATTCTAAAGTTTCAGAAATGCTTATAACTATTTTTTATAAAAGGCTGTTTTTGTATTTTTTTTTTTTAATGCAGAGTATACTGAACATTTAAAAGTAGAAAATGCCAAAGAGAGAGGTCCTATCTAGTATTAAGTTTTCTCACTGAAAATTTGTTTAAAACTGTATATTTACCATATAAATCATCTGACAGTCTGGCCTGTACTTTGCTGTATGTAAAGGATTTTGAATGGGGTTGGCTCAAAATATGACACTCTCATTAAATACTGAAACCAATGGCTTATTAGTATACATGATATCAGTCACTCTATTACATTTGTCATTTCAGAATGCTGTGGAGGATCATTAAGAATGTGCTCTGCCAGCTGTTGTCATTACCTTATTTTTTTGTTAATGGACCTTGATTAGTACCTGACATGCAGAGAAGATAGCAGTGAAAATGTAACTGTCCAAAAAGAAGGTCAAGAGCATTCATGTTAGAAGATGTATTTGAGGCACTCAGTCTCATAAATGAATGAATGCTGAGATCTGAGAATGGCCAAAAAGTTCACCAGGACATTATAATACTGTCTCATGTTACAGAGAGAGATCAGTTAAAAACTCAAGCCAGTAGGCAGTCATCCAAATTTTTGTTACCACTTTCAACGTGTTCTCCAGTGCTAATATTGCAGGTTTTTTTTTTAATAACATTAAATTTACTATCTGGCTTTGTGATTTCAAAAACAATGATTAGCTCTTCACCAGCTACAGGTTGGAGAGTCCTAACGTCTTCAGTCTAGGCAAAGTAGCACTTCTGCTTAGACCATGTAGTCTAGTTTGAAAAAGCAGACCAGCTTTCAGGGTCACCTGCTGTAGTTCTGTCTAGCTGTATCCATCTCAGACTTGAAGTCAAAAATGTGCTGAGAATTTAGGTATCAGCTGTGTCAGGTCTGAGGGAGAGAAAAAAATCGTTTCTAATATACAGTCACAATCTGAAAAACCTCAGTACATACAGCTTGAAACTGTGCTCTGGTCTCTATTTTAATATTATTTGAACAATCACTCAAAGCAACAGCTGGGCACTAGTCATTTATAACTCCTGTAAATCTGGAATTCAGTCATCTTTGGTGAAGTATAATGGGCTTATAAAAGCCCTTTTTTTAAAAAAAATTACTAATATATTTAAGAGTTATATTCAGGGTTTTTGCTTATTGCGCTGTGGTACTCAGTAAAACTAAGTTGAATTAGGAAATTGCCAATTTTAAGGCAAATTCAAATTATACTAAAAGTCACTGATAGTATAATGAGACTTCTACTTCAGAAAACCGATGCCCTGAGACACCAACTGACTGACTTGTAGTGTTGACCACTGTTAACCAAATAAATGCCAAAACTTTTAGACTGTGTAGTGTTTTACTGGACAGGTCATTCCTGCTGAAACAGGGAGAATGATTTGGTACATTCGTGCTGCTCAGACTGGTTCCTTGGGACTTCTGTGGAAGACCAGAAAAGCACTTAACAAGAGACTGCAAGATAACATAGCAAATGAAGTAGTAAGATTTAACAAAAAAAAAAAAAAAAAAAAAAAAAAATTTAAAAGTTGTTNCTGTATTCAAAATCCAAGGACTGCTGATAGCCAGGTTCAAAGCATAAGACCCTCCTGCAGCCAAAAACTCCTGTTCCAGCTTGCGTGGTGTACCTCAGGAGCACCATAACCTCACAGTTCAAGGAAGTCATCTTGTGTAACCAAAACTACTCTAGAGCTCAAAGAGGCAGAAGACCTCAAATGGCTGCAGCATAAAAAGATCAGGTGTAAGGCTTACTGTATCTTTTTATTATTATTATTTTTACCGCTCTTAAGTGACATTTCCTTTCAGAATGAGCTTGTCTTTTTCAGGGCAATTAGTCAGACCTGCAATGCCGATTTCTGAGTCCACATGTAGTGCTTTTACCTTTGCAGAACCATGCAAAGACATTGTCTAACACTGCAAATGTTTCCATGTGCACTTGGTGCTCTCATTAGGTATGGGAACTGGATAAGAAGCCAAAACGAGCACAGCTTATTCAAGGTGGTCCTCTTTCATCTGTTCTAAACTCCTGAAAGGCACTGCTTATCCACAGATGTGCTCTTACTTGTGCGAGCACGTGGGTCTAGCTCTCTTCATTCCACTTCTCCACTAACAGGACCTGGAGATGTCACTATGTCAGGTGGTTCTGGTCCAAAGCATTCTGGCTCTGCCTTCTCCTGTGTTAAAAATCCTTTCTCTGCTTTGTTTTACCAAGGGCACAGTTACATTCCTTCGTCTGTGAGACAGTTTGTATTTCCATGTTCATATCAGGGCCTTATACTATTTATATCAGGAACACTTTTTGTAGCCCAAGGAAGTATACATGCATCTTCCTTGTATAACTGCCTGGAGCAACTATATTTGTAAACCTGGATGAATGAGCGGAGTGGCAATGCAAGTGCCAGAACTTTGAGTTAAAGACAAACTTAAAGGCAGACATTATTCGGTCTGCAACCCATTATCTGGAGTTTGGGTATTTCCCATTTGCTTCCTTTCAGAATTAGACAGCATTCATCAATATCAATGCATTCTGGCCTTTCATAACTATAGTGAATGAATTCTGGCCATTCATAACTAAAATTACCAACAGAGAACTGATTGTATGCAGTAGGTAGGAGAGCAACATACAGGAATACCAAAGAGTTATTTTTAAATTGTCCCTTTGATCAGTGACTTTTCCATCTCACACTTTATTTGCATAAAGCAGAGTTTGCTCTTCTGAATTTGCACAATATAAACTTGACATTTGTTTCTAAACAGACTGCAATGATCTTTATTTATGCACGTGCCAAAAGAGGTAGCCATAGTTTTACCAGTCATGCTTACTGTCTTGAAAGTTTTTTTTTTCCTTCCCCCCAAATTATTCTAAGCCATGTTTGCCTGCACTAAGACAACTTTAAAATTTCAAATGACCACACAGGGTGTTTTTGGTGCTTTCAGAAAAAATAAAATCTTGCAATGAGGAAACATAGCTGAAATCAATGGTCCTGTTGTTTTGTTTTGTTTTGTTTTTCTCCTCTGATTAAGCTTAGGAAGCAGAAGTTGAGAATAAGTTTCAAAATAGTACACTAAGAAAATGCATCATGTCATATTATGTCATTTGTTTACTGGATGACTGGAAACGCTGTGAAGGTTTTTGTCCAGCTAAACATTTGATACAACAAATTGAGTCCACCAAAAGCAAGTATTCATAATAAAATTTATGCCACTCAAGCTGACATTGGTTAATGTATAGATGTAATTAGTAATGTACTGAAGAGAGTCTATATTTACTAAGAAGCAGGTTTCTTGGCACTTCAAGTATGAAGCTCTTCACTATGACTTCAGTAAGAACTGGCTCTTGAGCTGCTTTTAGCTGAATATGTTGATTTGAGCTACAATTTAAAGAGACTTTAAAAAGTACAGCAGCCGTGCTCTTCTCTGGTGAATCACGTATGAATCACACTTCTCTACCAGCTGCCTCCACCAACTTTACTGGATAAACACCGTGTAAAGGAAGATACCTTGTTTTAGTGAATTTAATACCACAGTGCTGCCTGCTCAGCATGGATTTTCACATTTAACAACAGGATCCTTGGCAGTAAGACTATGATTTCCTCAACATACAACATCCCACCCTTTGCAGGGATTAGCAGTGTATGAGGAATGCTGCAACAAAACACTGGCCTGTGAAATCTAAATCATTAACAATAATTATACTGAATTGTAACAGAAATTGAAATAAATGTTCGTCCTTCCTGCCCATATCATCTTTCCTGCTGCCAGCTCCCTTGCTGGGCAGCCAACTTCTACTTACCACTTCTGGCTCCACAGTTGGTCCTGCAGCTCCCTTCCTAACTACCACAGGATGGTCTCTTACCCCAGAGAGCTGCGCAAGATCTGGAATGCTGATGCCTGCCCCATTGAAGGTGACTACAGAGCTGCTTCTGGACTGGGAAGCCATCACACTTCTCCTCTAGGCTTCTTTTCTTGGAGGTCCCAGAGCTGACTTAACTTGGGATGGCTCACTAGTTTATTCCACAATTCCAGTCCAGCTAGCAGCTACTTTGTCTTGCTAACCAACATAACCGCTCAGTGTCTGTCTGTAAGATTACTTTCCCTGCTTCCTCAGCAGAACCAGCACATAAAACTTAAATTCTCCGCTACAACAACAACAACAAAACAGCTGCTGTGAATTTGTCAGAAGAGCCTTCTTCCTGCTGTTGGACACTGCTAGTCAGTCAAGGCTAAGTCTCTTCTGTCACCCTGCAAACACAATACATAGTGCCTGGACGCTGTTTCTTGCTTATACACCTTCAAACATGAACACAGTCACTAGAGAAGTGTGAAGACATCTATATTCCCAGCAGTACTGCAAAGCAGTACAGGCCTTGGGAAAGGGTTGTAAGGAGAGCAGGGATGCCTTAAGCTTGTCCCTATTTATGCTGCCCATGATGCAAATGCTAGCAATTAACAGTGTGCCAGTCTGTGGATTGTGACAGGAGCTGGAATAATCTATTGCGGTTGCTTTTTGAACTCCCAGGATAAAGAGGCTTATAATGTGACTGTGATTGTTTACCCCTGGTTTACAATATAGATTACAATGAGTAAATTTGCCTGATGAATTAATTTAAATGAGCTGTTGCTTGCCAGTTGTTTTAAGGAACTGGGAAAGGGAGTCCTGGAAAGGAATTTTTAGATATGCATTGCTCTGCTTCATACTTTCATAAAAAACATTCAACCCAGCTGGAGACCCACTCCTACTCCCCACTTTTTGTTGTGTTGGAAGGACAATTTTAAGAATTCAAACACAGAGAAAACTTACAAGCAAACACCAAATAAGCTAACCAGGGCAAATATCAGACCTCCTGACACAATAAATTATTTTGGAAAAACAATACAGAAAACAACCAAACCCTGATAACATGTCAAATAAAATAAATGAAGAAAAAAAAAAAAAAAAAACTTTACAAGCAAAGGCAATGCCAGAGGGAATGCTGGCCTGAGCAGAGACATACCTGCTGCTTGTCCCTGGCATTGCTGATCACCATGTCCTTGTTCCCCAGCAGCTGCTCCATCATGTCATCCAGTGCAGGTCTGGAGCTGCTTGCCTCTTGGTCCCCAGTTATTGAAGACAACCAGCAGTTGACTGATTTTTTTTTTGTTTTGTTTTTGTTTTTTCTGAAAAGGGGAGACTGTGTGTGCATGGGCTTACTGAATTCAGGTTTGGGGTGCCTGTACTGACATGAGAGAGATACAAAGCCTCTTACCTCTCAGGCATACATCAAAGTACTGGACCTGCCCTTCACATCTTGGGTCTGCAGGTGCACAGCAGCACTGAAAGCAGGCTTTGCCAGGGGTAGTAACTGCAGTCTCTCTCTTAAATCTCTTCCTTTCAAAACCCCTGCTCCTCTGTGCAGTTGTATTCCCTGCCACAGAGCCTCCACCCCACGCCGTCACACGGTCTGCTTCTGTCTCCCCCACTTGCCCTTTCTGTCCTGCCCACCCCCCTTATGCTTTCCGTGGCCTTTGCCATTAGTCCACCTGTGCTTCTGGGGCTTGCTGTCCAAACAGCACTCCCTCCTATCCTCCTGTCCGAGGTTCACTCTTCGCTCCTGATCTCTGCCCGCATGCTTCCCACCACACCTCTCCTCTGGAGATCCCTGACACTCAGCTAATCATGGCAACCTCCACAACAAAAGTAGCAAAAGGATTTCTGTGAGCTCCATGAATCCACCAGGTTGCCATGTCAGCTCATTGCATCTCAGAAGCCAAACCAGGTGATTTTGCCCTAAAACAGATTAAGACAGCTCAGAGGATCACTTGCATTGGCTGAACTGAGGAGAAGCAGTGACAGTGGTCATACAAACTTCAAAACAGACTAGCCTGTCATAATCTTCACATGATGAGATCCTTTGCAAGTCTTAGCACTGGTCTGGCAGAACTTCATCAAATAGAGACTTACTGAGCATTATTGCTGCCTTTCATTTAAAACATCTGTTTAAAAAAGCAAGCCACACAAACCAACCTCCCAGAGGGTTTTAGAGCAAGTCATTCTGAATGCACTGTTAAACAGATGCATGTTGAAGGGACCCTGAAATTTACACATGAAATGGGATGTTTGGAAGGAGATGTTTGTGGGCATTTCATTCTCTGAGTCTGCTAACAAGCTTTTCTCCTTGTCTTTATGGAACACTGTTAAAAATATGCAAAAATAGTTCTGTTGTTCAGGTTTAAGCTACATATTCCCAATGGAGATGGAAGAATGGCATCTCCGATGGGGATGGGAGATGGTGGAGAATGGCACAGTCTATTACACAGAATTTTATTGTGCTCTAAGACAGGAAATACTTTCCCGAAATAAATAATTCAATAGGATAACTTCCTGTTCTCCCCTCAGCTTTTTCAATCCACTGCCATGAACCTATCTTGTCAGTTCCAGTATTTACACCAATGGAATCTGTGTCCTTACCTTGTCTTTACAGTCTCAGCATTAGCATGAATTCTTCTCAGTCACACATGTGGACTGTGAGAACTCCCAGGGCAAGAACTATTCCTGGTTTTGAAAGCTAGAAGACAGAATTATTTCAGCTGAAAAATAAATGGATTCACATAGTCCCAGAAATGGATCCCCATATGCAAACCTAGGAGTTTTCATTTTCGGCTATAGATGGTTTATTCAATTTTCCTATTCCATAGTAAGTGAACACAGACATTTTGCCAACATTACCACCAGTGCTGGATACTCAGGCACAGGAATGGAGCAAAAGAAAGGCTGGGCTTGAAAACTCAGACATTCTGAAGAAAGGATCTTTCCAGAAAACAACGTCTGGTTATCCTTGTGCCTCTTCTGGCATTATATGTCCTGAGTGGCGGTATGACAAAGAATGTTCTCTTTATTCAGCTTCCATGTATGTGTCCTCTTCCTTTGCAGTACAGTTGTTTCATGTGGTTTCACTAGTACTTAGCTGTGGCCTGTGATAGCTCTGCTATCCGGTCCCACTCCTTCAGCAGTCTGTTTGCTCCCAGCTACACATACTTCCTCTTTCACATACACCCTGGGCTTAATTTGGAAAACATGCTTGCATTACTTCAGCCTGTGTTGTGGCCTTGGAGAGTGAGCTTGTGCTGCTGGGAAAGCTGCCGTGAGTGCAGCCAGGGCTCCTGTGTTACTCATCCCATGCACACACGCAGATGCACCTCAGCCCTCTTTTGCACTGGTAAACAGTTCTCCACCTTGCAGCCTTCAGAGAGGAGGTACAAAGAGCAGCTTTTCTGCTTTCTGAATTTGTTACTCAGAGGAGTTCTGGCCAAACAGAAGATCCAGTGACAAGTTTTTCTGTTCTTCTTCAGACTGAACTAGCCGGTAGCCCAGTAAGTCCATTGCTTCCTTGCACACATTTTGCACTTTTTCTATTTTCTGGAAGGGAAAGGTCTTCCTCCAGGCCTCAGATACGCTCACTGCATCTCTGGATCCGATCTCAAAGGCCTGGCCTCCTTGCCCCTTCCCATGGGTAATGTTGTGCACCCACTTCTGAAGTTCTGGTGTGAAATGGAGTTCTGCAAAACTATACATCTGAGCAGCCTTTGCTAGTGGGTCTCTGACAATGTCTTCATAACGAACCAGCAGGTAGCGGTCTTTCAGGAAGCTGGGAATGGCCTGCCTGCCTGCCTTGTAAATCTCAACATGGCTTTTGCAGATTTCTTGCATTGTGTTGTAGGGTCCCATTTCTCCCTTCATCTTCTGGGACCCCACAACAATGTCACTGTCACGTTTCAGGTCTGCCACTGTATTCTCTCGGGACCTGAACACAGCTCGAGGATCGCGGACCAAGTGAATGACTTTGAGGTTCAGGGATGGATCAGTGAAAAGGGGGTAGAGGACTTTCAGGTCAAAGAACCGAACCTCCTTGATGGCAACATGGCTGTAGGTTTTACAGGCTTCCTCCACCTTGCTGAATGGGTACTTGCCACAGACTGTCCTGCAATTGCCTGCAGTGATTATGTCATTGCGACTGAATGAGTCACAGGCAGGGGGGGAGCACAAGGCTCGGCTTGTCTCCCACTGAAATAAATCAGACTTTTTCTTCTGGCTAGACATGTAGGCATCAAACACAGACATGTCGCACAGAAAGACCGACCTGACTAGGTCCCGCACTGCCATCTGTAAGACTTTGGCACTGTTCTGGTACATAGCAACCCATACGTGCCATGCGGGCTCCATCAGGTAGAACACGCTGGGGTGCTGGCTGAAGATCTGTCCAGTGAAGGAAGATCCTGACCGCCAGGAGGAGAGAATGAGGATGTGGACTGGAGGATTTTCTTCCATGGGGGCATTGTTGCTGCAGGTTAGGAAGTGGAAGTGGATCAGAAGGAAGGACAGAACCGCCAGAATCAGGAGCACCTGCACCCATCTAGATTTCATCCTGGTTGCAAGGGACCTGCAGAGACAGACAGAGGAAGTTCAGCATCACAGAGTCATGAAGAAGGCACTTGTGGTGAATTAGGCTCCCGCCAATCCCACTGCAGGCCCGGGGTTTTGGAAAGCTGCCACATTACTGTGATACTGTGAAAACCACAGCACAAGATATCCTTCCACAGCCAGATCACACAGAGGGAGAGAGAGAGACGAGCCTCCAGGGCTGCAGGGCAAGCTGGAGGCAAGCCTGAACTGGGCAGCGCTGGAGCCCAGCTCCTGACAGCTGCGTACACCCCTTTTGTGCAGCCCACCATTGCACTGAGCTCAGGCAGCCATGCCCACACAGACCAGCTTCCTCCCTGCTAAAGCAGTGGAGGTCTGAGGAGTGCTCCAGCTGGCCACAGGGCAGACACTGCTTCCCCGCTATGTGCTTACCACGTTGTCTTCTGGGTCCATTACAATGTGTGAATGTTCCCAGCCAAAATTTCTCTAACATCCTCCTTATACCCTGCCTCAATTTCCCTCTGCACTGAAGTCTGCAGAGTAATTTGCATGGAGGTGGGGAGGTGCCTGCTCCCATGACTTCAGTTACTATAGCACTGATACTTACATTTCTAGGTGTAGTCATTGCTGTTAACCAACTAGGAACCATACTCATCTCTCCCTCTAGCATATATGCATAAATTTTCTTGTTTATCTCATCTACCTGCTCTGCACTCTTTTTGAGATTAGGGTTCATAGGGCAGCAATTACCATTTCTCAGAGCCAGGACAATAATGAGTTTTACCCATTGAGCCAATATGTGCTACCACAACATGAATATTATTTTAGTAATGCCTTGCAAGGATGGGGCTGTTCATTTAGTGAAGGACCGCATACTTCCGGTCTCCTGGACAAGAAGCCCACTGATTTTTTTGGTTATACAAATGCCCTGTAGTGTTCAGTTCTGACAAGAAGCTGGTTTGGATAGACATTTGGACCAAGCATAGTAACAGCTGCAAACAAAGACCATTGTAAAAATAAGTCATATATCAGCTTCCTCCCTGCAAATGAATACAGCAGTGTTTACCAAAAGTCCTGGCTTCCAAATGAACTTTGATGATATCACTTCCATCTGGCACCATTAACATCTTTATTCTAACTCCCAGCAGAGTTCTGGACTACAGCCAGACACTCTTAATTCAGAAAAACATGTTGAGCAGGCATGAACACTGGCCTTAAGACACCCAGGAAGACATAAAGCCACAGAAATCATTATTTCTCTGAAAATCTGTGTGTGAGTCTGAGTAAAAGTAAAAGAGAGGGATTTCAGTTTTGTTGGGAAGCAAGGGTATGCTTTTATTTTCAGTAAAACCAGGGTAGGACAGATGGATGTTGTAAACATTTCACAGAGTATGCAGACCATCCTTGTGCCTGCTATTGGTGTTTGCCTGAGAAACAGCCTCATGTGAGGCCACAGCCTTGACAGGGAATTTCTTCACCCATACAAGAAGCAGCAATGATTTGTGCCCTGACCAGTCTGCCCCGAAGGGAGAGAAGAAGGACTGAAATAAGTTGTGTGTGTCTCGTGACACGGAATAGAGGAGCAGCAAAGAGAGGTGGAAGTTCTATCAGCCATTTCCTAATATGAAAGAAATACTAATTGCATACACTTATTTGTCACCACTACATCTCTTGTTCATGGCAGCTGGGATGCTTCTTAACTAAGGTCTTAAGGTTCACCACATTTTATTTTCCCTGCAGCAAACATCCAGAGTCACAAGCAGAGTGATTCAGTTCACTTCACACTGCAAAAGTGAAACACTAAGCCCTCACGTTGCTGCAGAGTAGGTAGTCAAGAATGACTGAGAGAAGCTCAACTGCAGAAGAAAAAAGGCACACTATTACTGTCAGCTGGCAAAGACATGAGCCAGGATTTGACTGAGAGCAGAACAAAGAAGAAGAATTGCAATGTGCCAGGTATGAAGAACAGAAACTACTGAAAAAGACAAAAATCCAGTGTCATCATGTTAGGGTTTCCTACAGCACATGCAGGAGAGGGCAAAGAACCGGAATCTGCCTGCGTTGTGCAGCTATTAAAAAAAAAGGGGGG
>VXAA01001650.1:84360-114817 GCA_013399115.1 Anseranas semipalmata
GGAGCTGCAGCCCGTGGAGAGGAGCCCACGCAGGAGCAGGGGATCTGGCGGGAGCTGCTGCCCATGGGGGAGCCATGTTGGAGCAGTTTGGTCCTGAGGGACGGCCCCCATGGTACGGACCCATATTGAAGCAGTTCTTGAAGAACTGTTGTCTGCGGGAAGCCCACGCAGGATCAGTTCGGGAAGGACGGCATCCTGTGGGAGGGACCCCACGTGGAGCAGGGGAAGGGAGTGACCATGAAGGAGCGGCGGAGACAAAGCAGCGGCAGAGACAAAGTGTTACAGACTGACCGCAGTCCCCATTCCCCATTCCCCTGCACCACTCAGGAGGAGGAGGTAGAAGAGAGTGGACAGGGGGAAGGTGTTTTTAGTTTGCTTTTAGTTTCTCACTGCTGTAGTCTGTTAGTAATAGGCAATAAATTGTATTAATCTCCCTATGCTGAGTCTGTTTTGCCTGTGATGGTACTTGGTGAGCAATCTTCCTGTCCTTATCTCAACCCTTGAGCTCTTTTTCATCATATTTTCTCCCCCAGTTCCTTTGAGGAGGGGGAGAGAGTGGTGTGGTGGAGTTTAGCTAGCCATCCATGTGAAACCACCACAGCTTTTATAGAAGCACACAGAGACTTTGGGAAAGCTTGATCCTAGCAAAGAAAGAGTGTTACAGAAAGCAGCAAGCAGCCCCAGGGACACATACCCACCCAATACACCGTGAGCATGGGCGGCATGTCTCCAGAGTACATGGTTGTTGAACCTGTGCATGTTTGAGGGAAGTGACAGTACAGCCCCAAATACTTTGCACCATGCAGACTGTGGCTTGGTGCTCACCCACACAAGCATGGGGGAGCTCTCCAGACTGCACTGCTGTAGTGGCACTGGCGTAGCAAAGAGTATCTGGTGCCAGGAAAGCCCCAGACATGGGTCTTTGATGGCAGTGATGGTTGCTCATTGTTTATCATATCCATCTTCAATTTGGTCTGGTTGGCTTCTGCAGAATGAGAAGCAGCATCTGCCAATTCAGAGAAGAACACACAGCATGTCTGGCACTAGTGGGAATACTGAGAAGACAGTCTGGAGAAGCAGGAAATACCCTCTAAGCCAGACCAACAGCTTCTGTCTGCACAAGGAATCATGCAGCACTTTACTGACAGCCACATGTCTACAGCACTTTACAAAAAATATCTCCTAGTTCCGGCTGGTGAGCACAAGCAGAGAATACAGTTCTGGGCACCAGAGCATTCACACCAACTACCGATAAATACTTAAAAATCTCACCTTAATGTGTCCTCTTGAAGCACCACCAGACCTACTTCAAGCAAGGCTGCCCACCCGCACGTACACTGCTGTGGTATGCACTCCTCCAGGCAGCCATACAAACACCTGCGCATCCGTGTACAGGCACTCAGTCTTCACGCCACGCTCTCATGTACATGTGTACTCAGCTCTTACTTATACTTCCTCTTGCTCCCTCTTGTACCTTCCATTTATGTCCTAGCTCTGACTACAGTACCCGCCTACTTTGACCTGCTTTAAATTAGAAAACTCCACCCTCCACTAGCAGCAAAGCAGGAGAATGGTAGTTTCTTGAAGGGACACAAATGACCGAACACTAGTTGTAAATGAGAAGGGCCAGGAAATTCACAAAGTCAACCGAGTGCTGATTTTGTTGAGACCCTTTGCAGGCCCCAAAAGAGCCTGCTGTCCTTAAAAGGAGGAGCAGGGATGTCTGTGGAGTGTCAGAACCAAGGAAGAACAGGAAACCCTGTCGCATGGAGGACAGGCTTGCCCACCAGGAGTGCAGGTAGGACATATGTGTCCACTGCCGCTCTGCCTGCCTGCCATGTTGCCAGCAGATGCAGTGTCATGTGCAGTCTTACTGACTCCTTTCTGCCTGTGCCCTGCTTGAGTTAAACTTTTATGGGCTGAAAATCATCTGAAAGGAGAAGCTGTGAAAGGAGCAGCTGGACTTGTCCTGTTAATGATTCACTGCTGGAGCTGCAGTGGGGCTGGGCAGGCAAGGTGGTGCAGAAGGGTAGAGCTGGACTCAGGAGAAACGCATGGTGTTCTGCAACTATGAAGAGACAGTCTCTTTGGGTCATTCCTATTCCAAGTGTCATCATTTCTGTCACACCTTCTGGTGAGGTGTTGACCTCTTGATGGTGTCCCAGGGGATCTCACTGTGCTGCTCTGAGGACTAGTGGAGTGTAGGAGAGAGCAGAAGCAAAAAATCTGGGCCCTTCCAGCAGGAGGGACATCCTGAAAGGGGAAGGTCACGTTCCCTTTCACTTGCTGCATTACAAACACAGATGGTCAAGCCCTGCTAACCCCATGTTGGGAAACAAGGTGAGAAGCTGGCAGTGGTCCAGGTAGAGCCTTGCAGAGAGAACCAGGCAATGTTCTGTGCAGCCTGGATTTCAGGTATGTGTTCCTATGTCCTCCGTGGACATCATCTGTAGGATGGATTTATCTGCATGTCAGTAAGAGTTACAAAGCTGGTTTGTAAGGTCACACCACTGAGTAGCTCTTCCTGAAGCCTAATTTCTCCCTGCCAACACTTGCATGAACAGAGATATATGAAACTCCTGTTCCACCTGTACGTAGTTTGCCCAGGACATGCTGGTCCTTTGGCACCAGTATTCAGGCTTCGTGGCAGCACTGAACACTGCTATACAGTCGTCTAGTCACAGGGCTCAACGGACTTTTTCAGTTGCACAGATCCCAAGTACGAGCTGCTTGGCTGAGCTTTCCAGAAGGCAGCCTCTGTGGCATGAGTGGTTTTACAGAGGGGAAGAATGTACTCTTCTTTGGAGACAAGGCTTGGGAAGGCACACTGTTCTGGCACATTGCCCTCCTGGAGACCTGCACGTAGTGGAAGGTGAAGGAGGAATCCTCTGGCTCTTGAACAATGGACATGCTTCGGCCTGTATATCTGACTGATAAGCTTTTAGTGACAGATGAAGCAAAGCAGAAGCATATGGCAGTCAGCCTTCGCTTAATGGCTATTAGCCCCGTGCCACCTGGCCTTGAACACCTTTCTTCCACCTCACACAATGGCTGACCACATTTCTGTTTTCTACCCCGTTCCTTGATTAAAGATGTTTTCTAGCAACTCATAGACTAGCGAGCCCTGTGAGCTATTTCTTATTCCCTGAAGAAGCAAGAAATGTGTGGTGTGCACACACACAGGCACACCTGACCCAGTGCAGCAGCAACGGGAATAGGCTGAGGAGTAATGTCGAAGGCATGGTCTGTCACATTACAGATGTATTTGGTGATACCATCATTTTTGTATGAAGAGAGACAATGAGCCATTTCTCCCTATTCACAGTCTTTATTGCTATACAGGATTTTAGCAACTGCTCTCACATGTGCTGTAGAACACAATTTGTCTTATACCATGTTGATATCTAAAGCAGCTCATGGGAATGATGCTGCAGAAGTCTCTGTCTCTTTCTAGCAATTGCAAAAGGAGCCCTCGTGACCAAGTCAGAGGAGGAATATTAACCCTGGAGCTGTGTGTCACACAGAAGGTAGATCACAGCCCTGGGTAACACACAAGGGGACTCAGATGAAAGGCCTTCATACATTCTGCACCTTTCTCCCCTCTTCTTCAATACATGAACTCCTCTGTCTCAAGAGCCTTGCCCTTGGGAGCACTCTCCTTTGGAGACAGCAATGTTTATTCACTGACAGGATTTCGGGCAGAGATGAGAGGGACATTCTCTTCTAAAATTTGAAGGGAAGTTTGCTATCTTGGAACATCCTGTCTGGCTCAGATCACAACTTTGACCTTGGAGAAACATGTAGATTCTCAAACACAAGGACTGATGCACAGGCACTTTTTCTTGTCTTCCTAGCAGAAAGGCAGATTTACGAGACTACAAGTCTCGCTATCATGTGCTTGTTAATATTTATTTAGAGGGATCATTTAGTTCTTGGTTTGACAATACACCTGAATGATGTGTGTGATGGGGTGACTCATGTTTCCTGCATCCCAGAGGTATGAAATCAGGAGCTGCCGTATGAATCAATGCAGTGACTACACACGGGTGAGTAATTGCCACAGAAAAAAAGATCTCCCTCTCAAAGCAGAGGGAGTTCAGGTGTTCCCTAGCTGGCAACACTAAAGCTGTAGAGGACAGACAAAGTTTAGGGATCTGCTACAATGTGGCCACTCACACAAGGTCCGCGCAAACCCTCCTATTCTGATCACTGGATTTTGAGTACTGATGGATTTTAGTGTTTTGAAATGCACAGGGAAAGCCTTGCTCCTTGCAGAAAATAAACTTGCAAGTAATTGTCAAAAACAAACAAACAAAAGCCTGCACTTCAATTGCTTGTCACTTTCATAGGGCTGAAGGCAGCAGAGCGGAGTAGAACTCTTTGGCTTTTGGAAAGAGTTCTTTTTGGCAGGGATGCTTTATGCAGTCACACTGGTTGCTTTAGAAGTAATCATTCATAGAGGATGGAAAGGAAATTCAACAGTCAGGCAAGCGCCAGAATGCATAGGAGCAGAGGTGCCATGTCTATGCTAAATTCCAGTTAGAGATGGTTCCACCTGAGCCAGAGCAGAACTTGCACCATATGACTTCCAGAACAAGGAAATATGAGACAGATGACTAATATAATGTCCTACATGAGACATCTCTTCATAGGCAGGTATCTATCAGTTCTCTGTCACAGGTTGGTGTGATACTGGACTTACGTTACTATACCCTTCCCCTTGTGTTTGAGATAAATTATGAAGTTATAATTTGAGTTAGAAACAGTTTAAGGTAAATAGACTTGCCTGAATTGGCAGTTTAGTCCCAGAAGCTAAACTTGAACTTCAGACTTTGCTCCTGTTTAGCTAGATCATTTGCCTAAAATGCCAAATGATGTAGGGAATGACTTTACAGCTTGCTCATGAAGCCCTGATACCTGTTGGGAGTAGGATTTTCAGATGATAGGTGCATGTGAGTACAGCAAACATGGAAAAACAGAGAACCCAGAGTTGCAGTAGGCAAGAGTAAGGATGGTGGCTGACTTTTTTTTTTTTCCTCATAGGTGAGTACAACCCTATTTACTGCAACTGTAAATAGTTCTTTTACTAAAGAGCCAAGTTACTCTTACAAGCAAGGAAGTTTTCTATAGTCATTCAGCAAATGGTCTATGAAACACAGCGGAGCAGACAGACTGGTAAGACCAACAGCAAAGAGAGTGTGATTAACACACAAACAAAACCAATAGCTAGAAACTATGCACATGTGGAAAATACATTACAGATAAACTGGGTAACTGAATTTCTGTATGAAAACCTTTACACGTATGGAAGCAAAACCAGAGCTTATGCATAGGAATAGGTTAAAAATATTCTTCTTCAGAAGAAGAAACTATTTTTTTACACTTTCACTGTAGGAAAGGAGGCAAGAAGGAAAATGAAACACTGGAGCATAGAATACATTTAAAAAAGTTTTTTTTCCTGAATGTCCCTGCACAAAATCAAAAAAGAAAAAAAAAAAAGAAAAAAAAAAGTGGCAGGAAGATAAAAATATATTTTCCACAAAAATAAAGCAGCAACAGTAGGAATTAATGCCTCTGTTAAAGGTAGTGTTTATATATCACTCTGAAGATGGTACAACTTTCCAGACTAAAGAGATCTTTGTGCACATACTGTCTCATGTCTTGATCATTGACATGGGCAATGGAACAGAGTGCACTCTCAAGAAGTTTGCAGACAATACCAAATAGAGGAATGGCTTCCACTTTATTAGGAGAGACCGCATCTGGAATACTGGGACCAGTAAAAGACAGACATTGATGTAGTGGAGTGAGCCCAGAATAGGCCACAGAAGTGGTCAGGTGCACAAGATGCGCAAGAGCCTGAGGCGGTGGGATCTGTTCAGCTGGGACAAGACAAAGGGAAAATGTTATTGCTGTATGACAGTGCCTAACAGGAGGGCACAGAGAGGCTGGAGACACTTCTCAGAGGTGAACAGGCACAAGATGAGAGGCTCGATATGAGAAGAAAATCTTTCACAATGAGGGTGGTCAAACCCTGGAACAGGAGATCATAGAGGTCTCCTGTTTTTATCTTCTGTTCTAGAAGATAAAAATTCAGCTGGACAAGGCCCTAAATGACCTGCTGTAATCAAGCCTGCTGTAAGTAGGGGGTTGGACCTTAAATACTGAGAGATCCCTTTCAACCCAAATTACTGTGTGATTTTGTGATTTCAAATGGAAGTAGCAAGACTTGAGTGAAATAGATCTTGCCTTAGAGAGATGCATCCAAAGAGGTGGACAGCTGAACTGTTCAGAAAAGGAGCAAAACGCTGTGCAAAATGTATGCAGACTTGAGGATTCCAGCATGCAAAGTGACGACAAGCAAGCTGTAGATGCAGCCATCAGGAGCTAGAGCTAGAGGTGACGTGTGGTAGGTAGCAGGAAAGTCATAATGAAACATACCCATATATGGCCTATATATGGATATATATATATATATATATATGTATATATATATATGCATAGTTTTAAACTGAAACATTCTGCCCTCGTTCTGCAGCTATCAAGAAAATTGAACCAATGCATGTTGCCACTGAGGATGTAGCAGTTTGGAACTACAGAAGACATTCAGGTAGATCACAAACCATTAGCAAGTATAATAAAATCACCATTACTGAGTGCAAATGGCTATTCTCCTTGTTTCCAGACTACAGAGTTGAACATGAAGATTCTTCATTGTCTAAGAAAGTTACAAGCTTCATCCACAGGCTAGTATTTGTGCTCCTCACTTCTCCCAATCTTTGTTTCTCTCTCTATTATTTAAACTGATTCAGTTTGAGTTCACGAGATTGGAGGTTATTTTCTATGACTCTTCTACAAGATAATGACTACTTCCCAAAACAATTTCTAGAGTACTGTTGCTTCTTATTAGCTCACCAACTAATTCAGTGACCAAATCTCCCAATCACATCAAGAAAAAAATCTTATAATTATTAGTAATATTGGTTTTCCAGTCTCTATCTGAGAAACTAGAAGTCTTCTATAATCACACAGTCCTTTACTGTATTTATTATTCTAATAGCATGGAGATCTGTATATGTAATTACACAGGGGCAATAAGACCCCTTCCATCATGCTTTCTTCTAATTCCTCTACAAAGAGATTTTGAGACAAGCAGTTGTGTTTTATATCACCAGCATTACTTACTTGTCATATGACTTTTACTTGTGCTTCTACCCTTCATAAACAATGCATGTCCTTGAATACTTATGCTCCATTCATGAGTGCAATCTGTGGCAGTTTATATGTCCCCCCCACTTTATGACCAGTATCAGGAGTTGTTGTTCCTCTATTTTATTGCTGATTTCTTGCATTAGTAAGTAATTGTTGTGAAGTGCTAAATAAAAAATAGTTGTGAAGTGCTTCCTGTGAATCAACATCATGGCCATAGCTGTCTGACATTATTCCATTTCCTGTCTAGACTGCCAGGTCTCCACTACCACCTACCTTTCAGTTACTTCACAGAAGCACAGAATCATTTAGGTTGGAAGAGACCTCCAAGATCACCTGGTCCAACCTATGACCACTTGAACTAGTATTACTATTTTCTCCTTACTGCCAACTCATCTATTAACTGATTTTATTTTTATCTGCTTTTTCATTTTCTTGTGGAATGACATAAAAAGGTATCCTACCATGGCTGGACAAATAAGACAGTTCTGCCCTAGTCCTGCCTGTTCAATAGCAGGAAATATGGATCAGTAACCCAGGAAGAACCTTACTAGACCATGTTCCCACATTTTACGAAATACTGCAATGGCAACACTAATTTACTGGCTTCTTTGTACTATAGCACTCGAATATCTAAAGTGATGAGAGAATAGGAAAACAGGAGAGAAAGGAAGCTTTTGTAAATCAGGTGGTAAGAATGAGGTCACATAATACTTTACCACCAACTTACATAAAAGAGACAAATAATAAGAAAAAAAATATTCAGCTGTTGAATTCATTTCACTGATCATCTTCTGCCCTTTTTATGTATATAGACTGTCTAAAACCAGAAATCAGCACATGCACTGAAGCTTGGAGTAGAACAGCTAGTCTAGAGTTGAGAGGAACAACAGCAATAAGCACAACTGAGGCATACCTTGTTCACATAAAGCAGAAGAGTGCAGAAAACTCTGTGCTAGCAGCAGCTACTTCATAAAATCATAGAACCATTTAGGTTGGAAAAGACCCATAAGATCATCAAGTCCAACCATCACCTAATGCTACCAAGTCCACAAGTAAACCATATCCCTAAGTGCCACATCCACACATCTCTTAAATACCTCCAGGGACAGCAACTCCACCACCTCCCTGGGCAGTCCATTCCTAACCACTCTTTCCATTAATAAATTCTTCCTGACATCCAATTTAAACCTCCCCTGGCACAACTCGCATCCTATCACTCGTCACCCGACAAAGAGACTGACACCCACCTCATGACAACCTCCTTTCAGGTAGTTGTAGAAAGTGATGAGGTCTCCCCTCAGCCCTCTCTTCTCCAGACTGGGGCTGTTTAGTCCCAGTTCCCTCAGCCGCTCCTCCTCAAAGGTCTTGTTTTCCAGTCCCTTCACCAGCTTCATTGCTCTTCTCTGAACATGTTCCAGCAACTCAGTATCTTTCTTGTAGTGAGGGGCACAAAACTGAACACAGTACTTGACTTCTGTCAGGCATTCAGGAAATAAGTGGTTCAGATGTATTGACAGCACCTGTTTGCTCTGGCAAGGCTACAGGGAACAGTGACCCAAGTCAAATAAGCTAATGGAAGACAATATGTGACAAAGCGAAGGACTGGTATAGGTTTGGGCTCCCAGCACTGAGACAGACCATGGCAGACAGCCTAGCCATGAGGAAGAGCCAAGGCTTCTGCCCCTCAGAAATCTTTCCCTGTACTGGGTCCCCAGGCTGAAGGCCAATATTGAATATACAACCTCAACCTTGTTCTGACCAGATAATAAGCTTAGCTAGCCAGCTTTTAGGTGACAGTAAAAAAGACACTGCTGAAGCTGTGTCTTGTGTGCATGTCCTGTCAATAGCAAGACTTGTCCCACGCTTAGCCTTTCTTCTCCTCCAGAGCTCTGCTACCTTCTTGCAGTCTGTTTTGCAAAATGGCTCCTAGCCACCTCAAGAAGGCGTTTCCCCCAAGCCCCTACTGCTGCGTCCTCTTACATCCACTGTCTCTCCTACAGACCTGAACACTTCTCCTTGTGGAATCCTGTCCATGTCTCCCTTTGCCATGCACTATTTCATGAGCCTTCATGGGTAATACCACTAGAGCAGGTGAGCTCATCTGGTCTCTAGTTCTGACAGGCCTGCACAACCTGGATAAATGAAGTTATGTGCCAATCCTCATGTACAAACAAGCTTAGCACGACCACCTTCCCCCGGGATCCTGTTCCCCATCCCACTCCTGAGTGATGCTTAAGCCTCACCTGAGCTCCCCAGCAGGTTGCACCCTGGTTTGCAAGAGCCTCCCTGATCATACTCCAGTTGCCTCCCTGCAACTGCCAAGGATCCAGCCCAGGGCAGACCCCTACAGATGCAGGTGTACAGGCTGTCTGCACGCTGGTGGAGGGCAGGCTGGTCCAGGACGGCTCTCGTGGCTGAGGGCCATAGCCCCATGGTGGGAGGCAGTGACAGTTCCAGAGAGCAGTCTCATGTGGGAGCAGTCAGGGTTGCTGGAGGAGATAGTGGATGAGGCCAGGGTCAGGGGCTGGGCTGCTTCCACACTCCTGAGGCACCTGGAGGAGCTGATGGCCTCACTGCTGGCAGGTGTGATTGAGCCCAACCCAGCAGGGCAAACTGTGGCACGGCAGGCAGGTTGGGCTCTGCTGCCAGCTCCTTTGAAAGATGAGGATGTGAACATTTCATATAATTTAATTTCTTCATCTGCCCAAGAGCTGAGACGTTTCTTCCTTTCCCAAGGAAAACACTAGCAAAGCCCAGGCATGACGTTGCCTCACTGCCTAGGTCTCTGTCTGAGGTCACCTTCCTCCTAAACATGGCTAGCCCAGGCAGTGCAGAAAAGAGCAGAAGCACATTGCAAGCCTGCCCCAGGGAATACAGCTCGTGCTTGCCAGCTCAGACAGGGAAGATGGCTGTGGATCAGGCAGAAAAGCACTGACAGAATTCTACCAAAGCACTGCCAATCTTGTCTGGGCATCTGAGGAAGAGCAGCTCCAGACATTTGTCTTAGTTTTCTGCTTGGTCTCAGTGCTGAAGAGGCTTTCTTTGGTACAAAGCACCTCCAAATGCCAGCTCAGGCTTGTTTGTATGGCTGGCAGGGTGCTCTGGGCTGCACCCACACTGTGAAGGAAAGCATCTGTGAGTACAATGCCTGAAAAATGATTCTAGCATATTTGTGTTTTGATGTTAGTTTGCTGTCACAACAGGGAAAATCTAGGTGTGGTCAAAAAGCAGCATTATGTTTACAAAAGACGGTGATAGAGGAAGTGGCCTTGACAAATCTAAGTATCTTGAGATATATAAAGTAATTATATGCATATGACTCTGGATGCTGGTCAAATGCTGTTGGGCTAAGAGGAAAAGTGGCAAATGTTGGAAGGTGGCAAATGTTGTGCCAATTTTCAAGAAGGGCAAGAAAGAAGATCCTAGCAATTACAGGCCTGTCAGTCTCACGTCAGTGCCTGGTAAAATTATGGAGAAGATTATCCTGGGAGTTATTGAAGCGCACCTGGGGGACAATGCAGTCATTGGTCCCAGCCAACATGGGTTCACGAGGGGTAGGTGCTGCCTAACAAATTTGATTTCTTTTTATGATAAGATCACCCATCTAGTCGATCAAGGGAAACCAGCTGATGTGATCTTTTTGGACTTCAGCAAAGCTTTTGATACAGTTTCCCATAGGATCCTGCTGGACAAAATGTCCAGCATACAGCTAGACAAAAACATCATACGATGGGTGGGCAATTGGCTGACGGGTAGGGCTCAAAGGGTTGTGGTAAATGGGGCCACATCAGGCTGGCGGATGGTCACTAGTGGGGTCCCTCAAGGCTCCATTTTAGGGCCAGTCCTCTTCAATGTTTTTATAAACGACTTGGATGTTGGACTAGAAGGAGTTTTGAGCAAATTTGCCGATGACACCAAACTGGGAGGAGTTGTAGACTCGGCTGAGGGTGGAAAGGCCTTGCAGAGAGATCTGGACAGATTGGAGAGCTGGGCAATCACCAACCGCATGAAGTTTAATAAGAGCAAGTGCCGCGTCCTGCACCTGGGACGGGGCAACCCTGGCTATACGTACAGACTGGGCAATGAGACGCTGGAGAGCAGCCCCGCAGAGAGGGATCTGGGGGTTGTGGTTGACAGCAAGTTGAATATGAGCCAGCAGTGTGCCCTGGCAGCCAGGAGGGCCAACCGTATCCTGGGGTGCATCAAGCACGGCATTGCTAGCCGGTCGAGGGAAGTGATTGTCCCGCTCTACTCTGCGCTGGTGCGGCCTCACCTTGAGTACTGTGTGCAGTTCTGGGCACCACAGTACAAAAAGGATGTAAAACTGCTGGAGAGTGTCCAGAGGAGGGCGACGAAGATGGTGAAGGGCCTAGAGGGGAAGACGTATGAGGAGCGGCTGAGGTCACTTGGCCTGTTCAGCCTGGAGAAGAGGAGGCTGAGGGGAGACCTCATCGCAGTCTACAACTTCCTTGCGAGGGGGAGTGGAGGGCCAGGCGCCGACCTATTCTCCTTAATCACCAGTGATAGAACCCGCGGCAATGGTGTCAAGCTGAGGCAGGGGAGGTTTAGGTTGGACATTAGGAAGAGGTTCTTCACTGAGAGGGTGGTTGCACACTGGAACAGGCTCCCCAGTGAAGTAGTCACTGCACCAAGCCTGTCTGAATTTAAGAGGCGTTTGGACTGTGCACTTAGTCACATGGTCTAAAATTTTGGGTAGACCTGTGCAGTGCCAGGAGTTGGACTCGATGATCCTTATGGGTCCCTTCCAACTCGGGATATTCTGTGAAACAGAACAGTGTCAATCACTGTAGACTATTTGCATGTTAACAGACATCTCTGGAGGGACTCTGAAAGGAAAGGGGTCCATGAAGGGAGAGGTATTTGAAAGGAGCAGCTTTCTCTAAAAAAAAAAAAAAAAAAAAAAAAGAGAACTATTCATTAGTAATAACAGCATAATAATGCAGCAACATCATGCTGTAAAGGCCAGCTGGCCCAACAGGCCCCTTGCATGCCATCCTATTCATCATTTGTGAATCTTTGCCTTAAGTAACTCAGATTATTCGGTTCTATTTTGAGGTCTAATGGCATGAAATCTCCGAAGCCTCCTATTGTTCACTCACAGTCCCAGCCTCACTCTTTTTTTGTTCTAGGATTGCTTTGTTTGAAAGGAAAGGATGTAGCCTGGACACTGCTGATGTGTACCTCTTCATACACTGCTATTTTTCCTCAACAGATACCTTCCCTTTGGGTACCCAGACTTTCCTTTGGTACCTAGACTTTGTCCTAGGCAGGAGAAGAGGAGGCAAACAGATGTCCACAGAGCCTAGCATGAGGTCTGGCAGCATGTAACGTTGAGCTAGCTCACTTTTTCCACCAAAGGGGAGGCAGGGTCAACCTGGGGGTCTCACCTCAGCAGGAAGACAGGTGAACAGAGCTGCAGGTGACAGCATGAGGCATGCTGCACGTCACTCCTCTGTGAGGAGAAACGGATCCCCAGGACCCTGACTACAGCAGCCAGTTTGACAGGCATTACCTCCTTGTGACTGCACAGGCACTGCCCCTCTTTCCATGGAACAAACAGGCACCAGTCCACCTGTTCCTTCTTACTTTATGGGGCTTACGCATTCAGCTGGCAGCAACCTGGGCATGGTGGCACGTCACACACACCCACACAATGCAATCATTCACAGAGGTGCCACCCTTTCCTTCACTGCTGTAGTGGGAAACGCCCAGCCACCTTGGCCTTGAACACCTGGGGATTGGTGCCTGGCACCGCCTGCCCAGGCAGCATCACCCACTGCTCTGCCGCAGGCTTGGGGGGACTGTAAGGGCCAACAGGCAGTGGCAGGTGGGGCCAGCTGTAGGGAGGGGCCCAGCCAGTGCAAGGAGCCTCAGGTGTCACTGGGATCCAGTCTGTGCCAGATTCACAGGGCCCATCCTGCCCTGACCACCTGGTGAGCACCACTGGGAGGCAAGGGGCCCTCCCTGTGGCCCCGCTGGTGGCAGGCCAGGCCCCAGCCAGGCAGCTGCAGGGACAGCAGTGAGCATGGGGCACCACCAGCAGAGCAAGGGTGATCCACCCAGCAGCCTGGACCCAACCTGACACACCAGGAGCACACGATGGGGATTGCCATGTCAGAACATTTATTAATAAAAAAAAAAAAAAGTCACAATAACTTACTCCCTTTGTTGCACAAAGGGCTTGGTATAAAGAGCTCTGGCCTCCTAAGGTAAGACAGGTGAGAGGTGGTTGAGTGTCTCTTGTCCTCCAAGACCATGACCATCTCCTGCCCCAGAGGGGGAGTGCAGGCAGCGCAGGAGCTACTGGCCACACGGGGCCTTGGGCCATGGGTCCTGGTACAGGAGCAGCCATGTACCCCTGCCTGCAGCTGGGTCATGGGCAGCACAGACCACTGTGGGGTGCAGATGCAGAGTATATGGAGACCACAGACACCAGATGCCAGAGGGTGTGGGAGCTGTGGTGGAAAAGAGAGATGTGTCTGCTTCTTTCCATGGTGCTTAGGGGTCTGTGGAGCAAAAAAGGTGAAGCAGCAGTACAACAGCTGCCTACAGGCAGAGGGATGTGGGACTGGCTGGAAGCAGCCCTGCCTGTCGCCTCAAACAACGTCTAGCCTGGCAGAGGCAGGAGGATGGCTGTGGCTACTTGTCACACTCCAGATCCTGGGCCCCCTCAGCACCCTGGTAGTGCATCTCGCAGAACTCCTGGATGCGACTGCAGGCCTCTAAGATCATCTCCTCAGGTACAGTGATCACCACGCGGAAGAAGTTTGGGTACTCAAAGCACTGAAATGATAAAGGGTAGATTATCTGGGCAGATTATCTGGGGTAGTGCTGGTGTCTCAGAGCCCTGCTTTTGGGGCCACATGCTGTGTCAGCAAGTGAAAATGGTCAGTGTAGGACAGCAGGGCTGGGCTCTTGCACCCTTAGACTGGTTATTCTGTTTCAAGCAAATCTCCCAGCTCCACCTGTAAAACTTCTCAGTGCAGATATGATGCTGTAGGGGTCACAGGCCAGAGGACTCTGTGGTCTGTGTAGGACCCAGGGAATGGGCTGGAAGGAGCCAGGGACGCCTCCCTCCTCCTCAAAGACTTAGGGAAGGCCAAGGCTGGATAGTGTCTGAGGCCCTGTCTAGATTCAATGCAGGAAGTGGAGTAGGAAGGAGATAAGCACAGAGCATGATTCTCAGCCTGTAGTCTGTCCCTCTGCCTACAGGCATGGGGAACTAGAAAAAGAGTATACAAAGAAACATAGGTGGGAACACCTGGGCCTCTGAGAGAGTAGCTTCAGGAAGGAGGTATGGGGGTATATACAGTTCAGGGATATAGCTCTCGCAACATCAGAAATACAGAGCAAGTTTGGAGCTGGGAAGATCCTGGCAGCTTGACCAAGGGCTGTTAGTGAGACAGAGATTTCCAGTCCCCACTTTTACACACTGCACTTGGACCATGACAGACCATGGTGGACATTGCATACAGGATTCCAAGCCTGTCCCCAGAGCTCAGGGTTGCAAACCCCTATTGCTTCTCTCCCTGTGCTTAGGCCCCACAGATCATGGGACTCTCAGTGTCAGACTCACTGTGGCTGGCAGGCAGAACACAGACTGCTCTGAGATGAGACGCTCAGTGAACTCCACATCGTTTTCAAACTCAGGGAAATGCTCCATCTCAATTTCAACCTGCAACAGAGCGATGGAACATGGCAACCAAGGGCACCAAAACTATCTGCAGTGTCCCTGCTTACCCATATTACCCAACAATTTCTCAGCTAAGTGCGGCTGCCTGCCCTCAACATTTTTTGCTCATCATTTGGGCTGACTGGAATATAAGACACAAACAAAAATATATAAATGAAAACTGGGGATTCTTTAAGAAGTAAAGTAAAACTAACTGCCCAAAGCTGGAATTTCAGTTAAGGACAACTGTAGTCAAAAGCTGATGGCACAGATACAGGAACCAATTAGAAACAAGAAGGGATAACTTAAGATAAGAAAAAAAGTGTAAGAGAAAAATCTACACAATATCTATTAGTAATTCTGTCATGCAACAAGTCCATAAAGTAAGAAAAAGAGATTGAAGACAAATTAATGAGTTTTAAGAAAAAAAGATAGCAAGGTCTGGAATACTAAGAAGAAATGTTCAATAACTACTTCTGTTCTGTATTTGGAAAGAAGGAGGCTGTCCCTTTATCACATAAGGACAGTGAGATCCTATCCATTAGTTTATAACCAAAGATGATTTTAGACATCTCATTTAAATATTCTAAATTAAACCAGGTGAGAGAACTTGCATGCAGATGTTCTGAAAAAGCCAGGGGAAGAAAAAAATTACCAATTGATTTCACTTGGAATAAGTGTACAGATACTGCAGAAACACTAGAGGCGTGGATGAGCTATGCCTCTACACAAATAGCATTAGAAAAATGACCTGTGTAGCTCTGGGTAAGATTGGAAACAAGGTCAACTGATAAAAATTTATCTGTTGAACATGGGAGAGACTGATATTGCAGTATTCTCCACTTCTGGGTCCACATTTTTTTTAAAGCTGATGAAAAAACAGAGACATTATGAGACCAAAAAAAGATGGGAAAAAAAGTGTTAAACCTGAGACTTAAATGTTTCAGTTGAGCTTGTTGAGATAAGAAAGGAAATTCCACTACAACATAAAGAGTTAAAAAAAAAAAAATTATATGGGAAAAGGCAAAAGAGGCAACAGCATAGGCAGAAGACAGGTAGGAGGAAGGCTACACCTTTAACAGCAGTTATGATAATCTGAACTGTGGTATAGAGGCTTCCCATTGCCAGCTGGCTTCAAATCCAGATAAAACAACATTGTCTTGCAAAGTACAAGTCACTGAGTGCTCTGCAGGTGCAAGTGGGTGAAATGTACCATGGTTTTGCTGTGTGAGAAGCAAGTGACATATCCTAGCCTTCTAAAATGACCAAGGGACAGTTACACTGCACTGGGCAATGTGAATATGCATGGTAGTGGAGACCTGGTGCCAAGCACTAATCTGAAGCCATTGACAACCACCTGCAGAGAGACCTAGAGTGACCACTGATGATCGGAAAATGGCATTTCACTCTCCTCACTTACCATGAGGTACATGGCTCCGGCGGGCCGGACAGGCTGGAGGCCTGGGATAGCTGATAGGGCAGCATAACAAAGGTCAGCATTGGACTGAAAAGCAGAAAGGAGAAAGTTCAAAAACAGGAGAAATTCCGGGAAGCTGATCAGCAAATGGAAGCCAAGCTCTAGACCAGGACTATAAACAGGTTTGCTCACTGCAAATAAAGAGGCAAAGAACGCAAACAGCATGGGTGATCATGGCCTTGAGTACAGCACTGAGCTGAGCTCAGCAAGTCAGGGCCGAATGCTTCACCGCTTGGGTCACTAGCTCTAGCTGCAGGGCTGTGCTGCCTGAAACTTGTCATAGCCAATATTCCTGCCATGATGATAGGCTAGAGAGATATTGATTTCCCCCACCCCAAACAACACATGAACAAACTGCTGACCTATGACAGCCTATTTACCTTGAGGATGCTGAGGGTGTTGTGGTAGAACTCAGGGGGCGTTCGGTGCAAGATACGTTCCAGTGCTCCTTGGACAATTGTACAGGGTCCTAGGATCCTCTGACTCAGTCTGAGAAGGCCATCCCTGATCTGAAAGAAACATGGTGATATTTGCAGCTCAGAGTGTGCTTTTCTGAAGGAAAAGGACAGCTCTAAGGCCTACTGTCTGCATTTCTACAGCTGTTCACGCTGCTCTCTTCAGTAAGCATACAGAGTACTTCAGAACATTTGCTCGACTATATGCCAGGTATCTGCAGACTATTTACAGTGTCATTCTCTGTTCCCCAGTTGCAGATTGTAATACCAGCAGAAACATCCTTTTGAGCTTCCCAATCTGACTCAAAACAGGCTTGAATATAGGTAATATTCTTGCTAAATAAAGCCAGAGCTGCTCCAAGTACCACTTTGCATGTCCATTAGGTTTGGGCCCACAATCCACATTTTCAAAGCCAGCTAGGGAGAACCAACATTAGCTCTTCTGCTCACTCAGTTGCTCCTCTCTTCTCTCTCTTCCTATGAAGAAAGCCCTCTGGGTGGAAGGGTCAGTGCAGTAGGTGGTTGCTCTTGTAACACAGCTGAAGAGACAGATAAAGCACTGGCTACAATGCATGGTGCTTTGGTCCCACTTTTAAGGGAAACCACATTAGAGCACACAGACCTCACATACTGGATAAACCATGCAATACCATCAGTGCACATTGGAGCTATTTGAGAAGAGAAGGAAGCAGAAGCACACAAACAAGACAAGGGTAAAAGGTAATATATGGGAACAGATGGAGTAAGAAAGGGACATGAAAAGCCAGTATGTGCAGAAAAGCACGTGAGCAACTGGGTGATACCCATATGAAAGCAAAAGAGGATTACATACCAGTCAAAGCCCTGGTGACCCACACACTGAAGACACTGCAGGTCTGTTGCCATGACAGTGACACTCAGTAGTTCTCACCTCATTACCAAAGATGTCTCTCCTGTCATGGATTAGGATCCAGCCCATCCGCCAACCAGGGACTAGCCATCTCTTTGCCAAGCCACCACAGGACAAGATCGGCACATTGGTGCTGAGAGTTGCAATGGGTTCATATTTGCAGTCAGCAAACACCTGTGACGGAAGGCTATATTAGGGCTTTCCCCATCTCTCATCTTGAAAACTGGGGGTGTGTGCATGAGGCACAACAAGAAAGGAGGGAGCAAAATAATAGGAAATTGATGCCAGATTCAAGGTATGAAGATGGTAAGTGCATTCACATGGAGTGAGCTATCTGGGAAGAGAAAAGCAGCTGGACATGAGAGGTACCCCCAGGACTGCACATTACAGGGCTGGGAGCTCCAGGCATGGACTTAGGCACAATACAGGGGACTGAAGCTGTCGCTCACCTCTGGAGGACTCACTGTCAAGACCAAAGGGCAAGCGCGTCAGAAAGGACAGGTAGCACAGGGGTGCAAAGGACTGAAACAGACACTCACCATGTCTCCATAGATTTCATCAGCAAGGATGGGCACACACTGTCTTGATGCCACTGTGGGAGAGAGGGCATTCGGCCTGATCATCCTGCATCCTCCATGGGAGCAGGCTTACCCTTTGCTACAGAGCCTGGCAGGGCTCTGAGAGAGCCCCGTCCCAGGGCAGAGGATCCCTATCTTCCTCCTACAGTGTGTTCGCTTGGAGAGCCTTGTCTTGGCTGAGCCTGCTTCTGCTCTCACCTGTAGGGGTAGGCAGCACAGCCCCTGCACTGACAGGCCAGCGCTCAGGAGCTGTAAGGCTCCCTGTAAACACACTCCTTCTGTGGAGCAGGACTGGGGAAATGAGCGGTCCAAGCCACACAGGGCATTTGAGAAAGACCAAGACACACGCTCTACGTCTTCTTGCCCAGATAAGGCAAACCCTTCATACTGAGCAAGCCCCACTTCCTGGGCTGCAGTCAGTCATGAGGAAAGAGGCAAACCCCTGGACCACAGTGCTGTCACATTGCAGGACAACGACAGCGCTGCAGAAACACAGTGATCAAGGCACAGGTACAGTGGGCAGACACTAGACTGCAGCCACGCCTCAGCTACACACAGGCATTCTTACCTGCCAGGATCTTCTGGAGGTGGCTCTTGCTGAACACAGAACCACAGGGGTTTGATGGGTTGTTCACAATCAGGCAAGCTGTTTTCTCATCCACCAGGGACTCCAAGTGCTTCAAATCAATTTCCCAGGACTTCTCTGGCTAATGAAGGGAAGAAAAGGGGACGTATAGTGGAAGAATTGCACTTGCTACACCGATTGAGGTGTGACAAGGTGCCCAATTTTTTATTTTTATTTATTTATTTATTTATTTGAGGCAGAGGTGTCATGGCTGCCCTTTCCAGGCCTCCCCCCACTTACCAAGAGGTTGTAAAGTTTAACTTCAATTCCCATGGACAGTGCCAGAGTCTTGTAGAGGGAGAAGCCAGGCCGAGGCACCAGGATGTTCTGGCCTGGGTTAGCCAGCACTGCCAAGGCAAGCTCTATGGCCTGGCTGCAGCCACTTGTTAAGATGACATCCTGCAAAGAGTACACAGGAATGAGTGGAAAGTGTAGCCACTTTGAGGATTCCCAGCCACATGGGAGTGATGCAGTACCCAAGCTCTGCCAGGGGAGAGCTTCTCAGCCAAAAAGACTGGTGTGGAGCCTGACCAAAGGCAGGGAACCTCCAACAGCTGGAGAGTTCAGCCTCCTCCTGAGGAGGGTGGAAGAGAAGGGTCCAGGGCAGGGGATGGGAGCAGCAGACCAGTGCAGGACAAGGCCGTGAATTACTCTTGGATCCCACATTGGGGAAGGGGAGGGCAAGAGCTGGGGCAGGGTCCCCATGCCACGTGGGCTAGGCATGGGCAGCAGCGCCCTGCTTGCACTGCGGTGAGAGTATCTCAGCTGGGCACTGGTACCTGGGCCTCCAGTGGTGCCTCTGGGCAGTTGTAATATGCGGCCACTGCTTCCCGGCAGGACTGGTAGCCTGGAGAGAGAAGAACCAAACATGGCAGGCAGGTTTTTACAGAACATTTCCTTCTTCTTGCCAGGAAAAGGCTCACAGCTTCCTGCCCAGCCAGGACAAGCCCATTTATTAGTGACACTGTCCCAAGGTAGCAGAGACCATCCTGCCTCAGGCCAGCCCCGAGTCTGGGCCAGGTGGGTCAAGAGCAAGGCCAGGCCCCAGACAGTGGGGCAGGTTGGAACATGTCCTGGACATGGAACTCTCTGGAGTCGGGTGGAGTGTAACCAGGGAGCTGCTCTGACCCAGCAGAAAGACAAGTGCTGTTACATGACCTTCACTGTTCAGTGGCAGCGCAAGGGAAGCCCTCCCTGTACTGGGTCCCTCACTGTCACCACGTGAAGAGTGTCCTGTGAGGCAGGCGTGATCTATGCTCTGTGCATGTTGTTTGCACTAAGTGCAAACAAGGCTTATGTTCTCTGTGAAGGCAGGGAATGCAAGAGGAGTACCAGAAGGAACTTGGCTGCAATCCATGGCAGGGAGACACAGTCCTGATACCTTCTGGGTCCCTGAAGCCCTGCCTGCTCAAATGGCTTGGGGAGCAAACACAGCTATTGTGGGAGGCTGTGGACCTTGGTGGTATCTCAGGGAAAGCACTTATGTGATGCTCTCTCAACCAGATCATGTGGGGAAGGGCACTCATGGCATCTAGAGGATACATGCTTGTGCGCTCATGGGACTACTGGGGAGGGCAGCTGCAGGGTGCTACTGGAGAGATATCTGTGGGCTCTACATACCTGCTGTAGGATAGGATCTGGCATGTGCCTTCATCCTACTCTCACAGGAATAGCTCTGCCAACTTACCAACAGATGGAGCATAGCCATTGTAACGTCCTGAGTCCAAAACCTCCTTCACAGCCCGTGTGACCTCATCATTTGTGGGAAGGTTTCCAAAGACTGTCGGGTCTCCTTTTCAAAGATTGAAAAAATGGTAAAAATCGATGAAAAATCAGTTCTCACCAATCTGTGGCAGGCACAGAGCTGTGTGGTAATCTGGCATATCCCTGTGTGTTCCCACAAGCTTTGTGCTTCAGAGCCCTGCAGTCTGCCAGCCCCACACCCCACCCCACCGCTTAGAGGCTTCAGCCACAGCACTGTGCTCACCTAAAGACAAGGAAATCATAGCTTTCTTTGGGTTGGGCTCCACCTTCATGCTGTCTACAATGGCTCGGACAGGATTAAAAGTCTTCTTTGACATTTCAGAAGCCCTGACAGCCCATCTTGGCTTCTGGCCCTTCACCTTCCCCAGTGGCATGCTGTTTCCATTCGTCTTGAGATGAACATCCAGCAGAGGGGCATGATCTCCACAGCCATTCACTTGGATCAGGTACGAGTCCATCCTGAAAGTTGTCAGTGGTAGATGGATTTCCTGAGCTTAGTTAACACATGCCAGACAAAGTCTCTGACAATGTGGGAGACACTGCCCATGACTTTCCAAAAGCAAAACTTCTGAAAGCTGCAGAACTTACCTACAGGCAAGTCAATCACTAGCAGCAAGTAGAGCTGTACTCAGGGCCGGGATGGAGTGAAACCACACACATAAATGAGAGCACAATGGAGTGGGAAAGACAACGGCAGCGCTCTGTGCTAGCCACACCACTGCTTAGCATGATGCACTTGCTGTGCTGGGGAGGAGCAGCCCCCACTAAATTCATCAGCCAGGAGTTAGCAGCACACTGTAGTCATTGTATGGCTGCAAATTCAGTGTGAGGGCCAGGTGTTGTGTTGTGTCCCTCCTGCCAGCTCTTGACTTGCAGACCTCAAATTGTAACCACAAGGATCAGCCCACTCAGTATGTATTACATCCAGAATGTCCCTCCAGTCTGCAGACAGCAACTGAGTACTGTTAAAATCAAACCTTAGATACCAAAAAAGTAGTTCTGATCCCATGTTATCAGGATACACTTGGCAATTACAGGGTACAGGTTACGGACACTTGCCTCTGTCAGCAGAGCAACAGAGAGCAACAGTCCAGTCCAGAGACTCTAGATTAAAGGGCAGTGCTTAGAAAACGGAACACGACTGGTAGGCCCAAGAGGGAAATCGGGGCAGTGACACCATCCCAGGCAAAGGCAAAGGGCCTGTAGCCCTGCCTGAGGCTGGGAAACAAGCAAGGCACAGAGGAACAGCTGCCTTCTAGGCCTCAAAAAACATGCATGAAAGTAGCTTACACACCCAAGCATGTATACCCAAAGCACAAGCCAGTCCCAGTCAGCAGAGGCCTTACTTAAGAACTGCTGCAGACTCAGGAGTTTCTACCTGCAGAAGGTTAGGGACAAGGCAGGCAGAGACCTCCAGAGCCACCGAGCCCATGACACCGGCACCATGTCTCGTAATCCTGCCATCAGCTGCTCATGCTCTGTCTCTGTACTGCTCTATTTCTCTGCCGCTGAAAGGCAATTCACTGAACTGTTGCCCTTTCCTGATGATAGTTGCTTAGCCCCATGGGCTGTTAGATACCATGCTCACAGATGCTCAGGGCACAGCAGATGAGGGAGCTGGCTACCCTGTCCTTGCTGCAGATGCTAAGCTGGAAGTGTTGTAGTATTAACTGGTTAAGGCAGGATTTGCCACCTGAACAAGTATCTCACTGCTTCAGTGAGGTTTGCACCTAGAGACACCCCATGCTGCTGCAGTTACTATGCCAGCAGCGCTTCCTTAGCCTATTTAAAGCAACTGAGATTGACCTAACAGGGTGGTGGTGACAAAAGAAGACTTCAGGTACCCTGCTACTAACACTTTCTGGATCTCCTTTGCACCAAAAGAAAGGTAGCTGAAGAACCACACAGCAGGACTGCACAAAAACTGAGCAGAGAGATGAGCCATACATCTCAGTTCAACATCAGGGCTGAGTCCCAGTGCACAGTGCAGAACATCTCAGCAGAGCCTTCGCAACACCTCGCAACATGGTTCTTATGTGAAGGGGAGCTGCATATGCAGGCAGAATGGATGCCTTTAGTGTAGGCAGCCAGGGAAAACCCCCACTCCTCCCCCTGAAAGAAGCAAGGTACCAAAGGATAGTACTTTACCTTCTACAGCACAGACAGGGAGACACCAATGAGCTTGGAGGTCCCGTCCCTACTTTTCATCCAGGACAAATCCCCTTGAGAAGGGATTCCAGCAAATTCTTGCCTATGAAATAAGCCCCAAAACTGGGCGTTGGGACAGAAACCTTTAGCTATTGGCTCACAAAGAGGGCTGCTCTCTCCACCCAAAAACGCCCTCTCTTCCCCAGTGTAACTGTGTTCATTTCAAACACCTGGAACGTGCCTGCACATTAACTCTTTCTGGGGGCAGCCTACAGAGGGCCACAGCTTTGCTTCCTGGAGGCTCTGGGACACCACCCTTCTGCATCACTTCCCTCTGTTCTCAAAGACTTGGGGGGGGGGGGAGGGGGGGAGCACAGAGCAGAGCTCAGTATTCCAGCCCTATCATCTTGTATTGCGCCAAGAGTGCAGTGGTGGACCCTGAAGCCTGCAGACAGCATTGGTATGTCCTGCTCACCTCAAGGGTCCTGGACTCCCAATGCACCAGCTGAGAAAGTACAGTTTGTGGCATCACTACACACAGGGTACATCTTTGTCCATAGACTGAAAGGAGGCAGGCACTTCCCTAGCAGGCATCTGGGAGACACCAGGAGCTGAAGAGTTAAAGAAAGTTCAAGTTGCCTTTTTTTTGTTGTTGTTGTTGTTGTTTGATTTTGTTATTGTTGCAAGGCCCAAGCAAACTCATCATGTTGGCAGATAACAGAGATGATGCAATCCCTTTCCCTCTGATAGTACTGCAAAGCACAGATGACACCATTCCCCGAAGGCCCTTTTTTCCTAAGTGATGTAAAATCTGTGCCTTCCTGTCCTTTGCCTGCTACAGGCCTGGGGTAAGTACGAGAGGCATCTGCACCCTCCCTGTCTTTCGAGGGCTGCTCCAAGTCTTCCCCTGCTGCCCTGGCAGCAAATGGCTGGAGATCAAAGAATTGCTCAGGGGCAAGAGGCATCCTGCTAATCTCCTGGCAAACAGACTGCTGACACCACCATTGCAGAGGCCAGCGGTCACTGTGATTTTTGTCTGTTCATACCCACTCTGCTCCTGCGTGGGAGGAGGGAGGACCACCTGCACTCAGCACATGCCCACTGCTCCACCAGCAATAAGGCTGCACCTCCCCAGGTGCAAGCAGTGTCCCCCCGCCGTAGCCCTGGGGCTGGGGTGATGCTGCTGAGGAGTCGTGACCCGCTGTTGGCCACAGTGCTGCAATGGGCACTGCTGAGGGCACGATGAGGGCTGGGGACTCGGGTGCTGGAGACAGGCTGGGAGGTGGCAGGTTGCAGCCAGTGGGTCTGGGCAGAGACCCCAGTCCCAGGCTGGCTGGAAGGCCTCCCACAGCAGCCACCCCAGGGGCTTTGGCCATGGAATAGTCCCTTTCAAAAACGTTTAACAGATAAATGTCTTGTATCGAAGCTGGCTGGATTCTCTTCTGTTGAGAGCTGCACAGTTCTGGATTGTTTCCTCTCTTCTTTTTCCCGAAGCCTGATACGAGCAACCTTCAGAAGCTCATGCACACCCTCTCCAAGCACCTATGGGTACTTTTCTTGCTTCCCCCAGCTGGCCCCATCTCTTGCCATGCTGCAGCCCTGCCAGGGTTAAATGTGGTGTTGGGAGGCTTCAAGGACGCTGCTGCATGTTCTGCCTAGCAACAACCCTGAAGCTGATGCAACCGGAGCTCTACTGTAATCCTGCACACTGCAGTGGGGTTCAGAGGAGGGCATGGTGGAAGCCTGCTGCCAAGAGGGAAAAAAAATGTGGCTCTGGAGGCACAGGTAGACCCAGTTACATAAGGATGAGAACCTGGCCAGACAGGGGAAGGACACTGCAATGGGGTCAGTGGGTTTCTCCTGCTATTGCTATGCCCTTCTCATCTCTCTGCGTGACTCCAATTCTTATCTGGATGATCCCACATCATGCAGCCCTCCACACCACCTTGTGGTATGTGGAGCTTCCCAGGACCAATGCATGAGCACACACTCAGCACTTCATGTTCTCTAAATACAGCGAAGCCGACCCTTGCACAATGCAGCAAAAGAGGTGGCCACACTCTGTAGGATGCAGCAAGGCAGTTGGTTGCCCTCTGTACCCCACCAGCCCTTGCTAGCCCCCACGGCACCATCTGCTCCTCTTTCTCAGCAGCTCTCCCCCACAGGTCTCTTGTTGCATACCTCTTCATCTCCCTCTTTCTTCTGTAGCTTCGGCAATTGGCCTTTGTCTCTTGCCTCTTTGTCTCTTGTGAAAGAAGAAACTGGTGATGGCTTCAATGGTTCTTTGGTACTGCCTTGCTCTGTTACCAGGACTGCCCAGCAGTCTGTTTCTGTGACCAGAGGCCAAACCTATGTATGGGCAAGCAGTTGCCTCTTCCAGGACCAGCCACAGTTATGAAAGAGGACTGACAAACAGCTGCTTGACTGAAGCATGGACTCGAGCATCACTGCACTGGCAAACCTGTGTCTCCATCAGGCTGCTGGCAGAACATACACCAGTAGAGTTCTGCGCATGTGCTCTGCACTCCTTTTCAGGGTACACTGCTCCAGGGACAGACACTCAAACAGTACTCTGCACAAAAACCTACCAGGGTCAATTACAAATCACGTCAGTAGTTATCACATTTTGCTTTTCTTTTCAGCAATTTCTGTCTGCTCCTTTCTGACATTGGTACAGCCCTAAGCAGTTCAGGGACAGTCTCCACAAATATATGTGTAGCCTAATCTCTGTTTAGTCATTTCAAGGTGAACCAGCTTTTAATAACCAAGTATGTGATTTTTCCTTTTTTCAAAAAAAAAAAAAAAAAGAAAAAGAAAAAATCTTGTTAATCACTCATTTAGATGAGCAAACAGCCCTGAAGACTCCTTGGCTCCAGCAAATTTTGTGACTGTTTATTGATTCCCAAGACATATTTATAACACTGCAGCAGGTCTCCTGAAATGCAAGGGACAACCTTTGTTTGTTACAGGTGAGGTCACATGAACACTCTGAAAACGCACAAATTCATAGTTAAATCTGCCTTGTAGCATAGACAGAGCTGCTTTGCCAAACTTGCATATATCTGCATGAGTCTTTGATCAAACCGTCATAATGGTGATACCTCCAAAAATCTTAATTGTCCAGCATTCAGCTGAAATGGAGCATGGCATCTCTTTGCAGAATGTCAGCTCAAAACAAACAAACAAATAAAACAAACAAACAAAACAAACGAACCAAAAAACAGCGAGGTTCTACAAAGCTGTGCAAATATTTTATTTAAGAACCAGAAAGACAGCACAATCCACACAGTCAATCAAAGCCAGTAACTAGTAACTAAAAACATATAGTAGCTACTTTACCTACCTGCCTGTCATTAGGATAAATTTTGATTTGACCTCAGAAATAAAAATCTGAAAGATATGAAAGGCAAATTGCACAGTCTAGCTAGAGATGCCTCATTCTGGAAAAGTAGCTTGTGCACAGCAAGCAGTTTGCAGGGTGCTCTGGTCACCCCTGTGAGCTGGGCACTGGTGAGGGGAGCAGTGGCATCTGGGGCCTGTGTGATCTCTGCATTTCTTTTGAAAGTGGATTGAGGTGACTCACACTGTGCATGCACATGGGGCATTGCAGTGGGGACAGTGATATTCTGGGTAGTCATTCACCTTGAGGTTCCCGGTAGAGCTCTCTTCTGCAGGCCCTGGGCCAGGCTGGAAACAGCTGCATTGGTACACCTGCCTTCATGAGTGCTAGCTCCTGCCATAGCAATACCCCTCTGTGAAGAAAACTAGGGAGCGTAAAGACCAAATGCTTTCATGACCATGGAATCCTGTGGGCCTCCCATAATACTGGTGTCTGCAAATGCAGTGCCACAGCCTGATGCTGGCTGTGGTGGGCGATCTAAATTGCTCTCCCCAGCGGCTGACCACTGCAGCACTGGGGAAGGGAAGGAGTCCAGCAGTTATGAGGACCTTGCACTGCTCAGCCTTGGCCATAAGTCCACGTGCAGGACACTTGTAACCATGTTGAGAGGAGCAGAGCACAATCCAGGTTCACGGAGCGTCAGCAGCACCGGTGAGCTACAGGCCCAGCGGCCACAATGAAGGACTTGCAAGTCCTCTTACAGCTGCTGCGAAGAATGCTCCACGCAGCGCGAGCGTTAGTGGCTCCTGCGTGCAGGCACTGTGAAGAGAAACACCTTGCCAAGCCTTCCTTTTTGCTTACATCCAGGCAAATGTTGTGTGTTTGAGTTATGACTTCAGATACTCACGCTGTTGCATGGTTTGTTGAGACAACTGCCCCCTGGATGGCCTTGAAGCCATGGGGGCAGTGACCAGCCAATGGGGCTGGGATGGAAAGGGACATGGTGGCCCTGCAGGGCAAGGGGACACCTTGAGCTTGCAGTGAGTGGGGTGGGCAGCACCAGGCACCTCGTACTCTCAGAGCACAGACAGGCCAACCCCTCTCATGACTGAATTTGAGCCCCAGTGATGGAGGCCCACCACCCACCCAACTGATCTGCTCCAACAACAACTGCTCTTCTTAGGAAACAATGGAGGTAGTGAGGTAGTGTGTGTGGGGGGGTGGGGTGCCTAAATCACACCTCTTTTACTTCAAATTAATATCACTGCTTCCCAATCATGCCAACGGCAGATAGGGAGAACAAAATATTCCCTTTCTCTTGACAGCAGTTTTTTACAAGGTTGAAAGTTGTTAAGATGCCTCCCTATTAACACGCTTGCAAGTTGTTAACAGACACCTGTTCAGGCAAATGAGATGTTCAGGCAAATGAGAGGACTGGGCTCAATCTTTTTATCATGTTATCTTTCTAGAGCTTTCTTTTGCTCTAGAAAAGAGCAAACAGGTGTGTGTGGGGGGAGGAGAAGAATTTCTTCACATGTCCTACATGTGACATTTCTGTTTATACACTGCAGTGATGTTAGTTTTTTTCGCAACAGGATGACATTGTGGACTTGAGTTCAGTTTGTGATTCACAAAAACCTCCAGTTCTTTTCTGCAGCACTGCTGCATCGTCATCATGCTGCGCTCATTGTTCTGTGACTATTTATTTATGTTGGACAGTTGATAAACCTGTTTGTGGTGTTCAGCAGTGATTGTGCTGCAGCTCCCAGCTGCCTCACGCTGGAGAAATATGAGGCAATTCCTGACTCGCTCCTCTTGCTTCACCCTCCCAGTTCCCAGGGAAGGCACTGAACCAGGCCAGAGCCCTCAGCCCATGGCGAGCTGGGCCAGGCCCTTCCCTTCCCTTAGTGCAGCAATGACATCAGGAGCAGCCAGAAACAGAGGAGAGGAAAAAAAAAGAGAGAGAGAGAGAAAGAGAACCCAAAGCAGAGCAGCTAAACATTAATACTGGTGCCCTGAGCTTCTTGTTGCTCTCTTCTGTTGATTGCTACTTGTTGCAGTGAGAATAGGAACCCAAAAGACAATGCTGACCAAGCTCAGCTGGTTCACCAGCTGTGATAATTTGAGTATGAGTGAAGTGATGCAAAGCATTTTGTTAACAATTCTCAATATAGCAACAGAAATGGAGTAAGTCTGACTCAGTTCTGCAATGCCCTGAAGTTTGTACCTCACTTGCTGGCAGCAAACACTCTAGTAAAACACTGATGCATCACCAAATCAACAGCACTTCCCAGCTCTATCTTTCTTGGAGCGAGTAATTCCAGCACATCACAAAATCCAAAGACAGTTTTGTCTCAGGTTGCTGGATGACCAGCAGCAACACTCTGCCTAAGAAACAATTATTTCATCCTTTCTTATTACTCATGATCATTCAACTTCATACATCCCTTTCACAGCAGATAATAGCTCTACTAAGCAAAATGGCATTGCCCATGATCCTAAAAAGGATTGCTAACGACTTTTAAGCTCATCCTATTCATGGCAGCAAGGAGGTCTTGGTTCTAACACGTGAACATGAGTGATGAAACATGAGCACACCGAAAGGCACGTGCAACAGTCTCATTGATGAGCATCTGCACAGTCTCCAGAGCCTTCATCCTAGGCTCCACAAGGTCTCCCCATTTCCTAACTTCACATCATCCTACAACTCCTGTCCCCTCTATCTGAACTGGGGTTGAACAAGAAGTTATTTTGGTTTTGCTTTGTCTCTTATCCTTGAACTAGGTAACTTTTAAGGCAAGTTTGCAGACATTCTGTCCTCCATGGAGTAAGGCAAAATGGGGAGGAGGGTGTTTCCTACAGTGCTAAGTCTGCAGAAGTACTCCAGTTTATAGTCTTCTCACAATATCAGGCTACAGTCTCGTTGCTTTTTCTCCTGCAAGGACAGAATCAATCTCACTAATGCTACCAATCTTGCAGATGGAGGAAACGTATTTCTGCATCTTAGTGCTGAAATTGCACTTCTGGGGCACATATTCAGACACTGGGGCTGAGACCTCATGCTGTATCCCTGTTTCCCTGTAAGTCTCTGTTTTCCTAAATGCAACAAAGGTATTTCTTTGCAATGCTAAAGATTTTCCAGACACCCTTTGGTCAAACTCTTGGATAGAAGCATTCTCTCTGGCTGTGGAGTGTTCTATGCTTCCCTGTGTTTCCATATCATCCTACTATTTATTTTTTTTCCCATGACACACAGCTGCTCCTGAATCAGCTCTGCCGTTACCAGCCCTGAGAAATGCTGGCACTTGTGCACGGGTGAGATCTTGGGCATTTGCCTTCACTCTATTAACCACCAATAAGCAAAGGAGCAATTCATCTCCTCCCCTGCAGGAAGGCGACGGCTGCACTCTGCAGCCTCCCGGGGCGGGATGGCAGCCAGCAACACTGGGCAGCTGGACGTTATTGTGCATGGAAGTGGGGCAGCGAGTAAAAACATCACATCACATTGTCTGAAGTGGCCTCCAGCAAACAGACACAGAAGAGGCCGGTGTGGTTTTGTATGCGTAAATGTAAGGTGATGTAATTTCTAAAGAAAATTACCTGAACCTGGCCTATGGAGTGCTGAACTGGAACCTGGCAGCTGCACCGCAGGACAGATCCCGAGGTGTTGCTGAATGTGCTCTGGAGACAGGGGCCCCACACGCCTGGGCAGCTGGAGAAGAAACAAAATGCTGCACATTGCTAGGAAAAGGCAAAGGAAAAGGCAGAGATAGTGATTTTTCCACGATATAAAACACTGATGCACTCGTATCTTGAATGCTGTGTACAGGTCTGTTACACGAGGGATGTAGGGGACTAAGGAGCATGCGGAGAAGGGCAGCTGATACCACAAAGCGCGTGGTGCGGCCGCTGTACCAGGAGAAACTAAAAGGGCTGCGACTTCTGTTTAGGAAGGGGACAGAGGGGCAGGACAGAGGCCTGAGGTGGCAGACAGGCTGAGCGCGGGACACTTTCACCAAAAGCTGCAGCACAGGAAAAGGGGAAGGTTGCAGAAATCAGTTGGTGCTCAGTTTCCACGAGGTACGGGAAAGCACGGGCTGTACGGCAGGTGGTGAACCTCGGGGCCGCGCCAGCACGAGGGGCCGCGGGGATGGTCTCAGCGGGTGCCGAGGGGAGCGCCCGGGCCGTGCCCCCCGCACCTCCGGCAGGGGCGGGAGCTGCGCGCACGAACGCGGGAGAGCCGCGGCGAGCCCCGGACGGGGCCCTCCCCCAGGCC
>VXAA01001650.1:114932-144980 GCA_013399115.1 Anseranas semipalmata
TCCCCTCAGCGCCGTGCCTGGAGCGGGGCCGCCGGGGAGCCGCGCCGCCGCGCCGGGGCTGCTGGAGTGCCGCTGCTGCCGCTACCTGCGCACGGCCAGGGGTGAGCGGGGCCGGGAGCGCGGCGGGAACCGCTTCCATCGTCCGGCCGGAGCAGGGGCCCCGGGAGGGGCTGCTTCCGAGCGGGGAACCGCCCCGGCCCGGCCCGGCCCCACCCCGGCCCCTTCCCCTTGCAGCCTGCTGCCAGCTGGTGGGAGCGCTGCTCGCCGCGCTGGTCCTGGTCTGCAGCTCCGTGTCTTACGGCTCGCCGGGAGGCTACACGGGCGTTCCCAGCCTGGGGGGCATCTACTACTACCAGTACGGCGGGGCGTACAGTGGCTTCAGCGGAGCAGATGGGGAAAAGGCCCGGCAGCTTGACCAGCGCTTCTACCTCCTCAAGCTGCCGATTGCAAGGGCAGCAATGGCTGTGGGGGGGTCTCTAATGGTCTTCTCCTGCCTTCTGATTTTGGCTGGCGTTGTACGGCTACCATGGCATTTTCCAGCATGGCTCATACTTGAATGCATCCTGGACACAGTGGTGGCAATTGGCTTGGTGCCTGCTCTGTACTATTTCTTCCATCATCTGCAGGAGGCTTATAATTCATCAGTGTGCAAAGAGAGAGAGCAGCTTTACCAAAGCAAAGGCTATCAGGGCTTTAGGTGCAGCCTACATGGGGCAGAGATTGCTGCTGGCCTCTTAGGCTGTGTGGCTGTCATGGCATACCTGCTTAGCGCTGGCCTAGCTGTCAAGGGGTACAGAACAGTTTGCAAACTGAAACAGAAGCCAGGACAAGTATATGAGCTTTAGAATTATTCCTCTGCTCTAGTAATGCTCATGATTTTTGCCAGCCTCCTTACTGAGATGAAACAGCATACTTTTCCTTGCTTGTGAATACTGTATCCTTAATGCTGCAGCAGAGCACGCACAGAGACAGTATAGCTCCAAATATAATGAAGACAAGCTACTCAAACTTGTATTTGCATTGTTGAATTATTAGTGGACACATAGTCCCATGGATTGTCTTCATCTGGTGGCTGTCTCTTAGTAGAGAATGACTGTCTTGTTGACTCTAGCAAGCTGCCTGCTTTACAGGTAGTGCTTCCACCCCCTCTCTCAGGTGTCTTGTTCTCTTCCAATGAGATCTTGCTATAAGTAACTGGCAAGACACCATAAATAACAAAACAGGAATGAAAAGATTAATCTAATGATCAGATAGAACAAGTTAGATAAATATAAACATCAGATGTGCATCTGTTTTCTCACCATTGCATATCTGAATGACCGTTCTTACCTCTTATACTGTCAGCAGATGAAATTGGAAGAGAGCCTCGAGTTACAGCTGTGATGGCACTCCAAGCCCACTGTTATCTCAGATGTGCTCCAACAATGTACTTTCTCTCAGTCATTCCTAAAACCATTTTTTTCTTTAGCAAACTTGGTTTTGAATGCTTCAAGGCTATGCAGTCCAGGAGCATATTCAGCTACTCTTCTGGAGAAATCCTTGTTCGCAAATGTACATGGTTAAAAGAGGGGTTTACTTAACTAGGCTCTGGGTTTCCCTCTCAGTCTCATCTAGTACTTCGTGTGCTAGGACAGTGCTTATGGGGGAACATTGTACCCAGCGCCTTCCTAGCAATAAGGTAGCTGATGTCAATAATCTCTCAGCATGTGTCAGGTAGCACAGCTGGGATCTGTCGTGGACACATACTTCTGCTGGTGAACAGCTTTCCATAGCTGAAACTTTTACAAAGGGCCTGCGACTGTCTGCTGAGAACAGAGCTCTTAGAAGTGAGCAATGAGGCTGGTGGTTGTGGCAGCTAATTATTGCTTCATGTAGGTCTCTTGGCACTAACGGGGCAGTTTGAACATGGCATTTATATTGCCATCAGAGAATCCTGAAATAAACTTGCAGAATGGTGAACACTCATCCTAATTTATGACACAATGCCTTCTGTTCAAACTCTCTTGGTGAGGGCATCTTTTTGTATGGAATGGTCTTTTATGTAAGAAAACTGTTGTATACAAGTTAAGATGATTCCCTGAGTTGGGCTAATCAGGGAAAAGCTTTAAGAGCTCAAGCAGGTGGTTTAAGACAGAAGTGTATTGTTTTCAAAATATTCTTAATGTACAAGTTGGGAAAATGAGATTCTGATCTTGTATTATTTATAAACAAATAAAGGTAAAATGTACTCTTAAAAAAAGTTGTTTGGTTTTGTTTGTTTTCATAGATTTAACAGGGAAAAGAAAACTAGCACCAGATTCAGAAAATCATGCCTCAGAATGAAATGTCATTTCAGAGCAGTGCCCACAATGTGCATTATCTATATGAAGATGGAATCACCACTGGTCTCACAGACCAACTCTGCTTATATAGGAAAAACAAACAAACAAAAGAAACAAGAATCCACCATAAATCCAGTATACCAGAAGTGTGCTTTGTCATGGATGTAATCTCCAGTTTAACTAGCAACTGTGACAAAATCTGCACAATTTCTGAAACTATAGAACACTGTTGGAACCAGAGATACAAAAGTAAAACAAATTCTAAATAGTAACACTCCAGGTACTCCTGGGTGTGTTTGATTTCTCCTCCTTTTTAGTAGCCAGATGCATCGAGTGTTTCAATGCAGGGACTTATCTGGACAGTCCACTGTGGTCCTGTTTCTTCTAATGATTCTATATTTCTTCCTGCAGTTACTTTTAAAGAGCTGTACAGTGCTATTTACAGCAAGATCACAGAGCAGGATTCCACTGGTAGGGTACAGAGAGCTGCCTAATATTTGGAGTTACGAATTCCACCCTCAGAGTATTCTGCAAGTCGCTTTTGTATGGAAGGCTGACGAATGGAAGTAGCACACAGCTCAATGAAGGGAACCCTACAGCACAACCACGTTTAGCCACAACTATGTTCTACTGGGATATTGCACATACTCCCTCCAGTGCAGTAACAGAATCAGAATATATAGTTAGACAAAAGTAAAAATCTTTATTGCTATGTCAGCTGAAAAGTTGATGCAAAAAATATTCTTCCTTCCTGAACTGCTCTATACATCCGAGTAAAGAATCAATGGAATAGTGTTTTCCAGCAGTGTTACTTGCCTCTCCAAAGCAATACACACACAGGCCACAGTGCTGAAGGTGCATTCATTGAACAATCTACTCCCATATACAATAAGAGGGATTATTACAGCTGCATGCTAGAGTGGGATACATAGAATATCTTCCTTTTTAAAACAAAAAACATGAAAAAATATTATTTTATAGACAGTCTGCTGCAATATTTAAAATGTGCTGTGTGATGAGTGAAGTTTAAAAAATGCTAACATTTTGAAATGGAAAAAAAAAAGAGGAAAAATACACTTGAACCTTCAGACTGCAATGGAACAGCAGACAATGGCTGCACAAAACTGAAGAGGTGAACCTACTGCCTGGAAAAGGCCCTTTGGCAAGTGACGTGAAAGCCATCAACCATCCAGGAGGAGTGCAGAAACTTTCTGAAGTCCCAGGGCTTTAGCAGTGGTTTAACATCCTGTGTACTAGAAGGAGGATTTCAGGCCTCACCACAGCCTTTCCCTGACACAGGGAAATACTTGCTCCTTCTTGAAACAGGATTCTACCCTCCCATCCAGCTGAGGATTTTGATCAGACTCCAGTAATCTGAGGTGCTGCTTCCACCTGGCCTGTTCCAGGTGCTGGGAACAACTTTGAGGCTATCCCTTATCCTTAATACTCAAGCTCCAACAAGGCACCACTGAATATAACCTTTATTGGCTCCTTCTGCTGAAGCCCTTCTGGACAGGACAGGACAGGGCAGGGCAGGGCAGGGCAGACAAGTCAGCGTCTTCAATGCACCTGTTCTCAGTGAGCATGCTTGTCAATAGGGCCAGAATTATTGAAAAGAGAGACAAACTAACTCACCAGCCTAACTTGGTTGTGGCCTGGAGCCTGTGACCTGCAGCATGGCAGGTCTGGTATTGGTCAGCAGGGACAAGAGAGCCTGATGACCCCAAGTCGAGAACCTCTAACAGTAAGCCTGTTAAAGAACGGGACATCCTTAGTGATGTGGCTCTGTGGAGATAACGCCATCTGCAAGGCCAAATCAAAATTTAAGGAAGAGACCAGAATAGAACGGGAGAACTGGGAAAATACTTCTATCCTCAGCTATGAGTCCTTCATTAGACTTTCCCACTCATGTGTGTTCCACCTACAGCAGCGCTCCTCAGAAGCCTGAAATGCAAGTCAGTGTTAGTAAGAAAGATGAGGAAGACAAAGAAGTGTGCTGCTTCTAAGGAGGCTGGAAAACAAAAGGGGGTAGTGGAGGAGAGCACGCAGGCTGTGCTACCCTGAATAAGAGAAGCAGTTCATATCAACCTAACCAGAAGAAGCCGTGGACTCCACACAGTGTAAGAGAACTAGCCATGTTCTGCTGCAAAAGTTCACACCCACAGAAAATAGGAGCTGGTTGTATTAAGCTCTCTTTCTGCCTCAAAACCAGAAACAGCACTGGAGAAAAGGCCACGTAGGAATTCCGTACATTCCATTCTGCCACTCCCATGAGGAAGAGCAAATCAGAAACCTGCATGCTCCATTGTGGAGCTTTATTTTGCTTAATCCTGTCCTTTCCCCACTGAACTAGGTATAGCCATTCATGACAAACTCCCTGTGGCAATTCCTAGGCTCCATGCAGTGCTAGGGGTTCAGACTGGCAAGAACACACTGGACTTTCCATAACAGTGCAAGAAAGAGTCCTGATTTGCATCAACATCTACCACTCTCCTAGTGCAAGGTTTGTCGCAGTCTTATTCAGAAAGAAGAGTATTTCTGCATCAATCCCACACTGAACAGAGGCTGCTTTGCAGCCCACTCAGTATCAGACACTGTTGGCCTGGGCACAGATATTTGGTGACATTATCGCCAGTGAAGGAATTAAAAGTTACTGTCGAATACATTGGGATGAGCCTCTTCTGTATATTTAATATGAAAAGAACCTGAAAGAGATCTGGGTTTTAGTCTTTGAAACTTTTCTGCTGTTGTTTCTCTGCCTGAGAGATTCAAAACGCTGTTTCTATGATGCCAAGAATAAGCATTTCTCTCCACGTGAAACAGACACGTAAACAGAGCCAAAATTCAAGTGAGTTTAAACTTTGGAAAAAACTTGGGTTGTTTCATGATTACATTGTAACTAACACAAGGTATACCCTAAAAAGTTGCTCTCATGCATGGTAAAAACACATTTATTTATTTTTTCCTAGTGAGAAGAAATTCAAGGAGCTCTGAAATCCAAGTAAAACTCCATCAGATTTTGTCAAAAGATCTATATTGTCAGAATCCCACAAGTTGTCTGCACAGTATTTCCTTCCAATCAAGGCCTGAATTTGATCAAAAAATATACAACTCAAGCCCCTCAGAGTTCTTGAGAAGAAACTTTCACATTTTCTTCATAAATATAATTAATAAAGAAGAAAAGGCACTAGCCCACATTATAGTCAGGATTATTGCACCACTGACATGACAGGGGCAGCTGCTGTCCAGCTCTCTGTCAGCGAAGGAAGACAGATCTGCACACTATGGAGGCTGTGGTCTTTTCACAGAGCTTACACGAGATGATGACATATGCAGCCAACTTACGCCCTGCACCAAAAATCTTAATGGAACCACAATGCATCTGCCAGCTGTAGACAAGGCAGTTCACCACTAGTGGGACTGCTTTAAACATCTCTTCCCCAGTGCTGACAAAGATGCTTTTAAGGTGAAAAGTTCATTTTTTTCCATTTTCCATTGAAAACTAAGCAGAAACAAAGATGCTTTCACCTTGTTTGTGGCCAGCTTGGGCACGTACTTAACACAGGTTGCTCTGGATTTGGACTGACTCCTGTTTTCAGATGCAAGCAAAGATGCTGTGTCTGACAATGCAGACGGTGCAGTTTATGTTGGTGGGAAAGAGCATTGAAAGCTTCTCTAGCACACAAAGAGCATCCCAACTGCTTGCTAGGCTTAGAGCAACACACCACTGCTTACACCTCAGCTTCCTCTTAGACCGAGTGCCTCACTGAAACAAGCAAGAGCTCATGGTTTCATGCCGTGTCTTCTGGATATAGGAAGCCTCTACAGCGAAGCACCTGTGATGGAGGTGGAAAAGTTGCTGAGCTGGGTCTGCGCTCTGCAGCTAGAAGCACTAGCTCTACATGTTACCTCAAACAGTAAGCCCAGAGCTGATCTTTTCTATGCTCCATGTAAAATGCATCAGTAGGCACCCACTTATCACCTAGCTGTGTTTTGTCATTCTGCATAGGCTGATCCCATTATAATCCTCACTCTACCTGCACCAATGCTTATCAGAACACTGGTACCCTGAGTCCTCTAGTGCCCTAACAATACTCATGGGGAAAAGTCCCCCCCACCTGCTGTTGGCAGGGGTACTGGAGTGCTCTCTCCCCTGGCCCTAAGTAATAAAGTGCTGGGCTGAAGGGGAACAGAACAGCTTAAGTGCAATCAATAAAAGTGCTTGCAATTCATGTAGGAAACCATTCTTGGGTCAGCTTCACTGCAGCTGGCTGTATTCTTTCAAGGAACAACGAAGTCAATGAAGGTGCTGCCAGGAGGGCCTGTGTCAGAAAGAACTCCAAACACTGCATAGTGCCCCCTCAGCAGCCCCTGCCCCCCCCCCCCCGCCCCCAAACATACACCAGCGCCTTTCCTGCAGAGCTGGCAGAACCTCAGGGTTCAAAGAGTAAGAGGCAGGCACTGGAACACCTGCCTTCTTCCTAGTGCTTGCACAATTTCTGGACAGTCCCCAACACAGAGCTCAGCAGCTGATCTGAGCGCTCATAGAGCAACAGACTACAGCAAAAAGTGGACAGCCCAGACCTTAGCACTCCCAATTCTTCCTCCATTCCATTAAGGAAGCAGCAGATGCCTGTACTCCTTGCAGATCCCAGCTCCCCTTGGAGGGCAAAACAGCCCTTATGGGACAGAGCTTCCTGCGACAGACAACGTGGGAGCAGTACTTGTAGGATTACAAAGCTGTGTCAAACTCCTCTGGCAGAGCCACTGCAGGTTCCTCTTTCTGCTCCTGATCTGCTCCATTCTCCTGGTGCTGCTTTATTTGTTCCTTCACTTCCTCTTCCAGATCAGGTGGCACCACAAATTGATCCTCTGGCTCCATCTGGGATGGAGCAGCAAAATAGCCTGTCTTCTTCTTGGGTGCCTCTGTGGCTACTTCAATGAGGTTAAGGCTCTCCTCCAAGGGCACTATGGAGCCATTGGAATGCTTCTTTCCATAGAGGCAGCACGTGGAAGGAGATTTCTGCAGTTCGCACTTTTCCTTGATCCCTCCCTGCAGAGTGCTGCTGTTTACGCTGTTCTGTCTCTGAATGATGAGGACAAGCCCAGAGTCATCCTCTGGCCCTGGAGCAGAGGAGATGTACTCTAAAGCAGGAGGCTCAAACTCCAGGCCCTTTCCTTTACAGCAGTGGATGTCCACCTCTACCTCCACTTTACTGCCATTTGTCATCACACCTTCCACAGGCTGCTCATCATCACTATCCAGGCCATTGTCAGACTGGTTACTAGAGAAGGTGGCACTGGAAGGTTGGCGCTGAAAGATGCTTGAGGGGGGCAAAGGATGTAGGCTGCAACGTCGCTCTTGTCGTGGTAGCAAGCTGCCATCAAGACCAACACCACTGTGCTCATCTGAAGCAGTAGAGCCCACCTCACTGCTAACCTCAGAAGCAGACAGTTCACTACCGAACTCTGAAGCAATTCCGCTGCTAGAGGAAGGTGTCGCTGGTTTGGTGGTGGTGGAACTAAATCCCCCAGGGCCTGGCAGAGTGAGGCCATGCATCTCACATGTGCAGCTGTCCTCACTGATGTTCAGACACACCACCATTGCACCTACATTGTCCTGGCAACCATAGCTTTGGGCTAAAGTGCAGAGTTTCTTTGCAGCAGCTAGCGGGTCATGTAGATGGCGCACAGCTGAGACAGCCTCTGTATAAGAAAGGTGTTCCCAGAGAGCTTTGTTCCCTAGGAGTAGGAGCTCATCTTGTACAGTCAGTGGAATGGAGCTGACATGTGGCTTGGGCAGGATCCAAGGATGCAAGTACGTGCAGCCTAGCATCCGAGTACAGCAAGTCACACCATTGACCTTATTGTCCTGCAGACAAGAGAAATGAAGCAGTAGCATTAGATCTGCTATTAGATCATTTGGAGAGCAGTCTTTCCCCAGCCCATAAACTGGTTTGGAGCCTTGAGAAATGCCAGTACACAGGCACAATCAGACACAGTACAGGGGAAAGGGACTGAGGTCCAGGAACCACAGCAAAGATGTTCCTGGTGTTTTCAAATTCTGTTGTTAGATGTTACTGCTGCTACCGATTATTAAAAAACATCAGAGAATACATGCACGGAAGTCTCCTTAGGCAACGATTTCACTTGTATTTTTCAGAATCCACGCATCAGACTGTTTTTAAATCATTTAATGTGCTACATTGATTCCACAGTTATTTTTAATCAGAGAGCTAAGAAATATAGCACCTCACAGAACTGTAACACATCAATAGGTTATCTCTGCCAGAAACACTTTCATCAGACAACCTCATAAACTTTTTAAAAGACCCACTGTGCATAAAGCTAATATGACTGGCACTGATTTCTCAGTTTTTTACTGACTGCAGATTCTCCAGTTCTTTGAAACTTTCCTGTTATTTCCAAGTTTTTAGAAAGTTAACCTTTACAGAATTCTCCAGAAATCATTTTAGTGCTTTTGCTTAAAAACACTGAACATTTCTGCCTTTTTCGTGGAAAAATTCCACCTGTTCCTACTTGATATCTACATTCTGTATGTCTCAAGGGCCACTAAGCCTGTACCTTCACTGAATAAAACATGGAAGAAATCCAAAGCAAGGTACTTGAGTCATGGTTTTCAAGAAACACAAGATGGACTAGATATTTTGTGAATTTTGAGACAAGATGACTTCCCAGGCCCTCCTCTGTTCCTCAGTGGCTCTTCTCCAAACTCACCCAAGTCATAAGCAGTGTTATGTACCACCCCCCTCCACATCTCCATTTAGCTCCACATCCATTTTCTTTCTTCCACCTCTCCCCAACTCATTCTTGGCATTCTGTACCTGTAATTCTAAGGCCAAGATGGGTATTTAAGGAACATGTCATTCTGAACAGCTAATTATCAAGAGAAAAAGGACAGGAAGCAACAGGTAAGTCATCTGAACGCCTTCATGCCATCCTCTCCCCTGCAGTACTGTGCAGGCAGCAGAGCTCAGAATTGCATGTACTTGAACCAAGCTTTTACTGGAGGGTGGAAGCTGAAGTAAAGAGGGTCCAAACCAACCTCTGTTATAATGGCTTTTTGCTCCTTGATTCTCTTGGCCTCTTCTGAACATTGCTCGAGGCTGAAGACTTTGGAGAGGAGCAGTGGTTTTCCACTTCGGCACAGAATGGCTTGGCACGTCCCAACATTGGCCACCGTCAGAGAAAAGTTGCTAGCTGTATCAGCCGTATCATGACGAATATAGCAAAGGACAGCAGAGGAACCCAGCTTCTGCCCAGCCATGCCCAGCTTCCTGTTAGAGAAGGTATAGGAAGGCTCTAGATTCCATGACAGGCATTCTGGAGGGCAGCCTTACCCCACCTAGCACATTAACTGATGCACCTGTGCAGGTCCCACCAGGACCACCTTGCTCACTGTCCTACCTGTGGGAGACCAAGAAGGTGTTGGACATGAACATCGTGTCCGACTGCTGTACCTCCTCCAGGAGCACATCGGCCATGGTGCACTGCAGCAGGCGTGGCAGCTCCTCATTCTTGTCACCATCAAACATGCCATACACAGCCTCCAGTCCTTCTGCAAAGCTCCCCAGTGCCAGGGATGACACACATAGCCTGTTAGAAAAGCATACAGGCAAAGTTAATCTGCCTTGAAGGATTGTATGGTCCCCAAAACCACAGCCATCAGGCACCTTGCCATGAGTACTGTTCTCACAGGGCAGCAAAGCCACAGTCCCTACATCCATTGCCCCATGAGATGTACAGCTGCTCTTTATTATTGGCACTCCCAAGCCCTCCTTGACCATGCTGAGGAGAGGACAATGGGCACAGCCTGCAAGAGAAAGCAAAAGTATCTCTGCTAGAGTGGGAAGCAAAGCCCAAGAGTCCCACGATAAGCCTGACAAATGAGGGAAAGGACAACGCTGAGGCTTGAGTTACCAAGACTAAGCAAGAGATCCAGAGAGACAGAGGGATGGATGAGCTATCCAGCAAAACATGTCTGTGTGGGTGCTTAGCAATGCACTCCACCTAGCACCCTGAGGAGACAAAGTGTCAGGGTCCAGCAGACCACAATACTCACTTGTTTCTTTGGCCTGCCATCTCAGCTACTCCGTGACTCCAGAAGGTGGAAGTGAGTGCTGAGTCTGCTGTAAGGGAGGGCTTAGCATCAATCTTCAGTGTGGTAATGTGACTATGGGAGAGAGAAGAAAAAAATTCATTCTCTCCTAGATGCCCTGCTGAACAGCTTGTGGCCAAAGGACCATGTCCAGTCTAGAATTTTAGACAGCAGCCTGTCAAAACAATGGCACCAAGGAGAGGAGCTTAAGGTCTTGGCCTTCTGGAGATGTCTGACTACTTATGCCAGATGCAGCTGGGAGAATCTCCTACCACCTAAGAAGTTCTTTGTTTGCTCTGATGATTTGAACCCATCCCTTTCCTTTACTACAGGACAGAATGCTTCAGCTGCCTAAGCAGGAAACATTATACTATCACGCGGTGCTGTGATACATATGTTGCTATCCCACTTCCTCTCCTGGGAAGCGTTACCCTTCACTGTGCTCATCACTACTGGCTTAGCATCTCCATGACTCACCTGAAGATGTCCAGTGTCTTGTGTTCTAGCACCAGGTTTGTGTTTCCGGTCAGGTCCAACTCTTGCAAGGTACCTGGTAGTGCCTCAGGAATTAGGATTTCAGTTAACTCATTGCAACTCAAGTCCACAATCTGCAGTATCAAAAAAAAGCACAATGACAAAGAAGATATTCTCTGTTCTCTCACGTGATCAGTTACTCCACTGCTCCTTCCTAACATCATATGACCCCACTACTGACTGTATCCCACAAACAGGTCATGAAAATGGGGATAACCTACCAGTAGAAGAATGATTTATAACCATCAAACACTTATAAACCGCAATAGCCAGGACTCCAATGCTGAAAGGATGGGTCACACTAAAGATAATACAAGGCCTATACATACAAGTTTACCTAGTTAAATAACACCCCCTGTTGTCTCAAACGGTACATAAGAAAAAACACCAAATCAGAAACAGATAGTGAAGATGAATGAGAGATGAACCATCTTCAGTCAGTTGAGAGGCAACAGATCTAGAACGTGAATTTTGTGCCCTCTTCACAAGCTGATTGAGCAAAATGCTGGAATCTCCAGTTCCTCTTCTAGCAGTTACTCTTCATTCTCCCACCCAAACTTCCTCCTGATATCTTACTACCTTCTCTGTAACAATACCTGAATATGGGGCAAATGCAGGATCTCTGGAAAGATGCTGATTTCATTAGTGTGTGCAATAAGTGTATGAAGTAGCTTGCAGTTTGCCACTGTTGTGGGAATTGTTTTCAGCTTGTTGCCACTCAGATTCAGCTCTTCCAAGTGCTCCAGCTTACTGAGTTTGCTGAAAGTGAAACAAAAGAATACCGTATCTCACAGACTAGAACTTGTCACTTTCTGAACCCACAGATATAGTATCCATAGACACTGCCCTTTACAAGCTACATTTCTAAATCATTGATAGGAGACCATGAGTCCTCCAAGAGTCCAAAGAGATTCTGTAATTAGAACTCAGGGTCCACAGATGCCTGGCTTGGATTTATACAACAGACAGATCCCTTCACCTGACTTCTACAGCACTAAAACAGAAGATTGTGAAGTCTTAATTTGAAAACTAGCAGGAAAAAGCTAAGCTGTGTCAGTGTACTTTGTAGGAATAAACAGATTTACAAGACAGTGGTTGCATAGCCTAATCAGTACCAGGGATAATCATGGCAAAGCTTGCATAGATGCAATCAATATCAAATTAACTGTGCTGACAAAAAACTTAAATTTTTGTGATAATGTAACAAACCTTTTTCTTTTTTTTTTTAAATGAGATTACAAATCAAGCTGACAGAAGTCTACCAGTATAGCACTAGCTCTATACTACATTCCAAAGAAACATTTGATACCCCAAAACTGGATTGCAGAAGATACTGAAAAGTAATAATGAATTAAGAATTCAATGTTAGTCATACTATTAGGGCCTTGGCAGGGAGCCACATTTGAATCAATGACAGTCAATGAATCGGTGATTAATAGGAAGAATATATGCACTTTCATGAAATTAAACCTAGTAAAATTTGCAGATAAAAAAAAAAAACATGGTGGAATCTCAGTTTCAACAAATAGTAATATGAACTATTTGGTAACCTGACATTACCTTAAGAGCATGTGATTTAAATTATCTAAGTAATGTTATTCACACAGAAACTTCTAGAAGTTGCAATAAGAGAGGAAACAGTCCTCAGAATCCTCAGGGGACTCAAGTAGATGCTGGCAGCCAAAACTATCTTTGCTTATGATTTTTAATAGAGCAGTATCCAAGTTCTGCTGTCTATATAGCCACAAAAACATCAAAAATTTGGAAAAGGTTCAAAGGAACCCTCCCTGCATTCTAAGAAACTAAAAAGGCTAAGTATACTTACAACTTAGTAGGAACACATGGGAGTCTCTAGCCTCATAAGTTTCTACAGTAAGCATGGATTTCTTGCTATTTCAACTCCAAATTGTGAGCCTGGTGCATGAAGTAATGGATGAAATTATATGACGTCCATTGGACAGGAGTTCAAACAAGTCTGGGTAAGGGCCTTCTGGCAAGACTGAAAAGGGAAAAAATGCAGCACAACAAGCTGCCTGCCAGTAACACTGAAGTTGTGAAGAAACATCCACCACAACTAGGAGGACAGGAATCACTGTAGCCAGCAGTACGGTGTGCCAGTTCCCCCTTAACATGCTATTTGTGTGTGAGTGTGAGTGTGAGTGTGTGTGAGTGTGTGTGAGTGTGGCAGGCCTTTGTCATCAAACCACAGGGACAGCATTTTACTTTGACACTGACTGAAGGACAATCAAAGTAAATGCTCACCAGAAGGATGCTGGCTTCCTATCTGGCCCACCAGTGTTATGTATTTACCTTGCAGGGAAGGCCTGTAGGTTGTTGTTCGCCAGATGCAGGATCCGTAGGCGCGGGTGTCCCACCAAGACAGGGATGCATTGATCTGTGAGGTTGTTACTGGTCAAGTAAAGTAGCTGCAACATGCTCAGACTCTCCTCCCCTGTACATGCAAAGGGCAAGGACTCCAGGCTGTTTGCAGATGCATTTAGGTACCTGAGGCTAACCACAGCAAGTGCAAAAAAGAAAGACAGACTTCACCTAAACCACTCCATTAACAGCAGGAAAAGTAACTATATAATTGTTTATGCAGACAGAGCAACAGCATTAGGCAGGTCAGACAACACAGCATAACATCCCTACGCACATTAAGATTTATGAGTCTACATATCTAGCTATATAACACTGCAGATGCACACAGCATTTTACAGTAAACAGTAGGTACTGAAGAGCCAGTGGAGGGAGTGGGTAATATTAGTGGAAGCAGACTACATAAGCTCTTACTCAGAGTCTTTTAAGAAGGGTTGACTCATGTCTGAATAGACAAACAGTAACCTGATGTACTTTCTGCTGTAACATCTCAAAATCTGTATGGCTTCTCTTAAAGACAAAGCTCTCCAGGCAGTAATATGATCTTAGAAACAGTTACAACCAAAGTTAATACCTTGGTTGGCTGTTGGGTCAGGCAGGTATCTATTTTCCTGTAATTAAACAGTAACATGGACCGATTCCCTCACATCAGCTTGATGACTTCTCTCATGGCACCTGAATTACCTCCTCATAAAGCACACTCCTCATTATCTCTTACGTAAATGGCAATAAAGCCTATAGCACCTCACAAGGACAGTCACGCAGATACCACTAATGGCCTTCACAGCTTCAAAGGTTAATGCAGACAGAAGACACACGCTACTGTCACTCACTTCAGAGCCTTGACAAAGAGCATCTCAGGGAGTTTAGTCAACAAGTTGTGCTGAAGGTCCAGCACCTCCAGTGGAATGTGTTCTAGAAGAGGTGGGAGGCTCTGCAGATTGTTGTGCCCCACCATCAATTTCCGAAGGCTCAAGCTGCTGAGGATCCTAGAAAGACACAGAGTTCACTATGTCAGCTTGGTTCACTCCTCTTCTTCGCATCCACAGAATGGGGAAACAGAATATTTAATCAGTTATAATTTGACTGTACAGCAGAGAAAAATTAAAGTACACTGATCCATAAAATGCAAACAATGACAAAGCAGAAAAACATGTGTGGCAAGATGCTTCAGTCATTCCATGCTCAGAAGTGTATCTGCACTTCCCTCTATGCTACTGCAGATCTGTAACTTGTGACACGAGTCTACCTGTGTGCATACACCTAGCATTCTCTCACATAGATGAAAAAGAAGAGAAAGTCACAAAGGATAGGTTAAAATGCCTGTTTAAACTTGTAAGCAGAAAGAAGTGCTTCTTCTGTGCCAACCTAGATTCAGACTTTTAAGAGGCTGCTTAGCACTCCTGTAATATTTCTGAGGCTGTTGTTACATGTTCCAGAATTGTAGTGCTTATTGAAGTAAAGGGCCTCTATCCCCACCAACTGCAAAGAAAATTGAAAAAAATTTTAGAAAGGGCACCTGAACACATCTGGACATAGCCTAGAACCACCCTGCCCATTTTGGTGAGGCGATAATTTGGAACGACATTCTGACAGCCTTAAAACGTGAAATGCTAACACTGTGTCAGTGCACTGCTCCATGCAGGTCAATTAATTCAGTTGTTTTCTGTATCATAAAATGGTTTTGGTTGGAAGGGACCTTTAAAGATCATCTAGTCCAACCTCAACAAGACTAATTATACTGAGCACAAAAGCTATTCAAATGTAGACACACCCATTTCCACATTCAAGCTGACTCATCCAGAACTGGCTTGGGTATCTCCACTGACACTATCTCACACCACTTTGATACAATCTTGTTTTCATATAACTAAGGGTAAAAAAACAACTTCATGATGAACTATAACCTGTTATGCAAGGCTCTGTGCTTTAGTCTGCTGGATGAACCTGATGGCTGAAAGTCCACACTGGCAAAGTTCTAACTGGAAACAAGACATACCTGAAGTGCTGATGGCAAACAACACACACTGGAAGAGATCCCCAGTGGATACAGTAAATTCCAGCACTTAGGAATCTCTAAAAAATGCTTGAATTTCTTTTGAAATATGTATTTATGTGTCTGAATTGTTCTTTTTGTATAACATACTTAAAATGTGTCCTTTTTCATCCACATTTCATCCAGCATAAGGAAGACATGGACCTGTTAGAGCTGGTCCAGAGGAGGCCCATGAAAATAATCAGAGGGCTGGAACACCTCTCCTATGAAGAGAGGCTGAGGGAGTTGGGGTTGTTCAGCCTGGAGAAGAGAGGGCTCCAGGGAGAATTTATAGTGGCCTTCCAGTACCTAAAAGGGACCTACAGGAAAGCTGTGGAGGGACTCTTTGTCAGGCAGTGCAGTGATAGGACAACGGGTAATGGTTTTAAACCAAAAGAAGGCAGATTGACATTAGATATTAAGAAGAACTTCTTCACTATAAAGGTGGGGAGGCACTGGAACAGGTTGCCTGGAGAAGTTGTGGATGCCCCATCCCTGGAAACGTTTAAGGCCAGGTTGAATGGGGCTTTGTGCAACCTGGTCTAGTGGGAGGTGTCCCTGACCATGGCAAGGGCGGGTGGAACTAGATGATCTTTAAGGTCCCTTCCAACCCAAACCATTCTATGATTCTATGATCCATCGGCATGGCTAAAATCCTATTCTAAGTTCTCGTTATCTCATCTTTGCTACATTCTTTTCTTGCCTTTGATGTATATAGCCTTGTCTCTGACAACCGCCAGAATGTCACTGCTAAGAACGTTTCCTATGCCTGCTGCTTTAACTGCTTCAACCTACTCTCTGCATTTCTTCACTGCAATCCACCCTTGCATTCGATTTCAGTATAGCTTACCCCAGACACAGTGGCTCGTTCATTACACTCACACCCCCACTACACACAATTGTTAGGCTAAGAACATTTGTGCTTTGCTTCTTCCCACGATATCCCTGGTACCTTGCAGAAGTCATTATAAATATCTACAAAATCATATTAGTTCTTGGCTCCCCTTAACTGCACTTCTGCAGAAATTGAAAGGGGAGTAGGGACAAAGGAGCTGGCTGATGATGTGTGGTGAAAACTACCTTTGAGATCAACTACATCATATCTCTGTGGTATCTACTTATGAGAGGTAACAGATGAAAATTCTCTGGGGCAATGCAAGGCATATTAGGGCTTCGTCTATGAAATGTGTTCACAGGCACTATTGTAACACAAAGTTAATTCAGAGCAGTGTGTTCTACTTCAGGTGCAAACCTCTGGCAGAAGATGGAACTATCCGGCCCTGCTACTCAAGAAGCTGAATTGGTAGTCAGTTCTTTCAACATTTGAATAGAATATTTTGGAAGCTGCACAGAGAAAGTTGATTATATATCTGCACAACAAGGAATAAAGCAACTGGAATAGCACTGCTTCTCTCTCCCCCGTCAGGTCTCCATAAAAGAGAGCTCAGCTCTGTACAAGAAGGTAGTTTGCTGACCTCGATGGGAGTTCCACAAGGAGGTTGTAGCTCATATCCAAAACTTCCAGTTTCTTTGCTTCACAGGCCCAGTCCGGGACACACTGCAGCTGATTGCTGAGAAAAGCAAGGGGAAAAAGCTAGACGCCAGCACTGCATAGGGAATATGCCCTGTTTGAACACTGCACAGCACTAGTGACAGCCAAACCAAAAAGAGTAGGCAGAAAATGAACAACAGTATCTGAGCTAGTCACGTTGAATTTATCTCATGGCCAACTGTGTAAAGCAAACTGAGCTGGTGCATGATTGGTAGAAAGTACCTTTGCAAGGCTCTGATGATCAGGCTTTTGTTTGTTTAAAGCACTGACATAGCAGAACTAGCCACTCTACGCTACCTTGCTATTGTGCTTCAACCCAGAACTGAAGCAAAAGGTGATCAGATCCTCTGGGCATCCTATCTTACAGGTCTGACAACGCTGCTTCTAGGGTGGATGTAGGCAATGAAGCCAACAGTGATGATCACCAGTATCTACTCCAAATGTTCACCCCACAGATTCCCACCATTTGTCCCAGTAAGCTGCCACAGGTTCTGTGGTCCACATTTGGCTTATTTTGCTGATTACAGTCTACAGCTGAAGGACAGCCAACCACCTAGACAGGTCAAACTGTTTCAGAGGGGCTTCTGGTCTGGGACACATTCATCATTCTTCAGTGTTGGGCTTTCCAGTTCTATTGTAAGATGGAATGCCTTTTCTCAATTGCTCTCAACTCTTTCAAAAGCTTAAAAGTTCTGCAGAATTTTTCTGGAGAACAAAGGTGTCCAGTTACTTGCTTTATATTCTGTAGTGTATAGTCACTTACTGGGCGAGTTCCAGACATGTCAGTTGACCAGGAACCGGATAAACATTGACAGTAGTCAGACCTGAAGAAGTAAAGCAAACAATTATGATTGCAGAGCTCCAGACGGAAAACAGCAGAAAAGCACACAGAATAGCTAGCAAGCGAGACTCACAGTCTTACTCTGTGGATACTCAATGTCTCTATTCATCCTTCTTAAGACAGAGGTCACACTTCACACATCTACCATATGGCACTATAGCTTCTCACTATTGCATTCTCCATCTGCCACATGGGGCACCAGAAAAGGGGAGAACAGTACTTCTATGTGTGGACTCCCAAGCAGTTCTCACTGGAAGACAAATGCCTTGGATGGCAACTCAGTACATTAATCTCTCCCTGTTACACGACCTGTGCACATACATCCATAATGTGATCCCTACGAGCTAACCTCAGAAGACGCATCACGTACGGTCTCACTACTGTAAACATCAGTGTAAGTTTTTTTTTTTTTTTGCATGTGGGAGATAGCAAAGGGCTGTTTCCTTTGTTCGCAGGGCTTGAAGGAAGAAGGCAGATGAAGAAGGTAAATAGACGTACAGTTGTTGTTGGCATAGAGGGCCCGAAGTGAGAAGCCACTCAGCGTCAACTCTTTCAGCTTATTCCGCTCACAGTGCAGCTGCTCCAGGCTGCCCAGTGAGCTGAGATCCAGGTCTGTCAGATGATTGTCTCGTAAATCCATGCAACTCACAGATTTATTCCCCTCTGGAGTGTCAGCTGCTGCTCTCTTCAGGTTGTTCAGCCTAACATTCAGAAATAATAGATACAGAGTCAGAAAACAGGACACCGAACACTGGGCATGAGTAAGAAGAGAGAAAGGAAGAGTTCTGGTGAAGGCTTACCCCAAGGTACAGTGAGATATATGAGGAGCAATAGTGGATTTCAGGCAGTGAATACGACGAAAAAATGGTTCTTCTGTCTGCACTGCTAGGTGAAACAATTCTACTAATATCCCAGAATTTAAGAGATTCTGAAGACCACAGTCTAGAAATTTGAAGCCAGGCCAATGGACAGTTACTTAGCCCTGACAGAGCAAGCTAATGCAGAGAATAGATACTAGGCTGCCTTGCCACAGACAAAAAATTCTTTGTCCCTCTCTGAGAGCTCTGCAGTTGGCAGCCTGGAGAATCAGGAATATACCTCTAGAGGAAAAAAAATTGCAAGAAAAGGCTAGGAGAGATCAAAGAGCTACCTAAGCTCATGGTAACGGCATATCAAAAGAGGACACTAGAGTATTAAGTCACATTCCCTGGTATCCTTGCCCATGGCAATGGGGTTGGAACTAGATGATCTTTTAAGTTCCCTTCCAACTCAAACTATTCTATGATTCAGTAGCTTCAGGCATTGCTCAGTTAACCTTCCTCTAAGTGAATCCTGCACATCCTCAGAAACAGAACTCCCTAAAAGTTAAAGAATCGGTAAGAGGTAGGAAAAAAAAAAAAGCCTCACACCCAGTTTATTGCAAAATGTACTAGAATTTACACAGCTCTTCTGCTGTAAATAGAAAGTAGCAATCTGGTTTATACATATATATATGTGCAAGTTTACCCCTTACCTCAGGTCCACGCTTTTGATGTGACTCATACGGTTCAGCATGCCGAGGTCCAGGGTCTCTAGCAAGTTCCCTGCCAGGGATAGTTTGTCTAAAACTATGAGTTTCTCACAAATTGCTGGCAGTTCACAGAAGTTATTGAAGGAAAGCCCAAGACAGCTGAGTTGTTGCAGACTTCCCAGCTCTTCTGGTAAGGATGTGAGGAAATTCCCATCAAGCCAGCAGCTCTGGAGACTGTAGCAGTGGAAAAAAAAAGAAAGTAATTCAGCAAAGAGTAGTGAATGTCACATTTTGCATTTTCAGAGAATTTACTTTTACAGCTACAGGGTCTCAGTGTGGTTATTTTTTAATGGTACCTAACAGCTAACTTTATTCTTGTATACATAAAGTTACTGGAGTACTTTTATCACTCACGTAATAGGCTTGGAACTGTGTGTACACAATACCAAATAGTTCCTAAATTATTCTGGAATTATTCTGGAGGTAAACTTCTGGTTGTGTCAAAGATTACAAGTTTTCATAAACAAAATAAAAATCACTACTTGTGTTGTAAATAAAGGATATTTAGTTAATCATTTGGTTTTATACAAATTAAGAACTCATTTAACATGCTGTACAATCTTTAAAAGACCTATGACAAACTAAAAACAAAAAAGCAGTAACAGAACAGACCTCTCTCATAGCCCATCACTTAGTAACAACAGAAACAATAAAAGTCAACGGCATCTTCATCATCCAATCACTGGAGTCTCAAACCACTATTATGGCACTCACGGTACAGTTTAATTGCAACTCCTACCACACTAAAGTATTGGTAACAGATTTTTACATTCTAGTCTTCCCTGCAGCCATTCAGAAAGGAATATTTTCCAGGATAACTTTCTGTTGCAAAATAAATTACTTTGAAGTTTGCATGGCTTTTGAGACTCGATCCTCCAAAATACAATTCCCTTCTTACAGCCATGTTCCAACAAAGAACTTTCTCAACAGTGCTTAGCAGTGGTAGAAATACACTCTGGGGCCATAAGAAGTTCTTATAATAAAGAAGAAGGGCTCAAGGGGTCATGACAATAACTGGACCCATAACTGATTAAGTTGTAATCCTCTGAAAACTCTAAGCCTGCATATGGCTCACAGTTTGTATATGGTGAAAAGATTGCTCTGGAAATGCCTTGTGTATGTCCATTGTAGCTGCAGATACCCCCCCCCCTTTTTTTTTTTTTTAAAGATATAAGGTGGAGGAAGAGCAGGCCACAGTGAACCAATAGCTCAATACCAACGTCTATCCATTGCAAATCCGGAAGCAATAATAGCTTTCAATTAAATTTACCTAAGCTTAAGCTTTTGTGCATCCTGGGTATTCACTGAGGAAACCAAAGAAGTTTCACTCCAGCAAACATTTTAAGACAAAATTTTCAGAGGCGATTGCCCAATTACTTTCATGTTAAAAACTTCCTAATACAAAAAGCAACCAATTCTGTAGAAAGCTATCAAAACCTATGTACTGTACACTAGAATAGGGAAAAGCACTAGACCTCTGTGAGAAGTTACCACAGAAAAGTTTTATATAACAAATTAAAACTTTTTAATAGAAACTGCATCAGAATTGAAGATATTAAATACAAATAATGAACTTCAGAAAGTCACACTCCACTGCAGTTGCAGAAAAATGTGCATTCACACATTTCAGAAACAATATGACAAACTGTCTTCAGACAATGCTTCATCTGCATGATGTTTCCTCATCTTTTCTACATCAGCAGTTGAAATATTTTTATATTAGTGATTAAGGAATTGCACCTGAGACTGTTTGTTCTTATACCTTAACTTGCATACAGTTAAGAAATCTGCAATCCTTTTTGTATAAAGCACCTATAATATTGCAGTAATACAACCAGCACGTTCTTGCTTGTGTAAATGAGGTCCATAGATGAGGTCTCAGAATTTGAGAGGCGTGTCTATTTTTATGTAGTTCTACAAAGCCTAGTTGATCTCCATAGATGTTTCACTGTACTAATCTGTGGTTTCTGGAAATGTCCTTGACACCATCATCTTTAGAAACTCCTAACTGTTCTTATGTAAACATAATGATTTTTATGTTTAACCAATATGGGAACACCACAATAGTAGTTTAAAAAAAAAAAAAAAAAAGATTAGAAGAGGATGTAGGAGGGAAATAGGAAGGCAGGCAAGAAGGGAGCGCAAAATGGCAGCAGATGCAGAGAAAACAAGATGCATTCAAATCTACATTATTGTTGAGAAACTCTTCTTGAACATAAATCTGCTTCTGAGAAAGGATAAATATATTGTTAAGCAGCAGATGATACACATCAAGAAATCATATAAGCCACCCCAAAACGAAAACAAACCCACAAAAAGCAAACCCCACAGAGAACAGAAAAAGCTTCAGTGGGAGTATATTCATAGGCTTAGAAGCCTTCAACTCTACTCCAGTTCAGCAAGGTGGCACCTCTGATTCAAAGCATGGTAAAACTAACTGTTAAGTGTCCTCCGAGGCCACTCCAAAACAGACAAAACCCATTAGCTTCCACTATTACAAAATCGATTTACCCTAGCATATTTTAAATAGCTAGTAGAATAGGCAGGAAGTCAGAAATGAATGGTAACTTGTAATATACCAGTGACTTTTAAAATGACAACTGTATAAATATACTGTGATATCTTAATTTAGAAGGAAAAACAAACCTTATTGCCTATCTTGGTTCTCAGCCTTCTACTGGAGTCAAATCTATCATTCAGTCTTCAGGGAAGAACAAGCTGACCAGCACTTATACTTTCATAAGTAGCACCTTTATGTCAGCTGTGCTCAACCAAAACACTAAGAAAGTTTATGACAAGGAAAAGAAAAAATACACAGGAAAAAAAAATACACTCACTTAAACAGTTTGCCAATCTGGCTTGGCAAGCAATGAAGTCCATTACAGGAGATGTTGAGCTCCGTCAGAGTAGAGATCTCGCATAGTGATACAGGAAACTCTCCCAGTCTATTATGAGACAGGTTCAGGCTCTTCAACTGAGAAAACCTAGTGGCAAGAATATCAGTTAATTTGCAAACCTCCATGGTCTCAAAGCAAAAACTTAGAGTCACAAAGGCTTTTTAAGTCTTTGTACACTGATGATACAGTCTTTAAGTCACCGATACTTTATATCTCAGTGGTAATGCTGAAAATGATCAAATACCATGTTTTTACTGCAGAAACAGACAAGAACCTTTTACTCTGATTCCTGATGGGCTTACTCCAAGTGACTGTTACTAAGATTAGGGAGAACTAAAAATCCTCAGTTCAATACATTTACCTCCCAAGAATTATTTGGAGTAACAGTCTACAATTGTGAAGCTGGGGAAGACAGGAGTTTAAAACATTAACTGCAACCAGTCTGAGAACAGATGAAAAGAGGGGAATACTCTTTCAAGCTAGACACAACAGAAGGCCTGGCAGAGCTGTAAAAGGGAAAGGCAAGAAAACGCTGACCGTGCTGAGAAGACGCAGAACGTGTACCCAGAGGTCCCTGAAAGGGATTCCACACTGAAAGTGCCATGGGCTTGGCAGATTGTACCACAGGCACAGCCATGCAAGTACGGGCGCAGCCCTCACAGTCACTACAGCCCTACACCTGTGCTTAACAGAGGGTTGCCCTCCTTCCATCACCATGCTGGGTCCAGAGAGAAGAAACTGAGCATAGGATAGGGTAATATGCAAGAGGTTCTTCTCAAAGAGATCCTACCTCTTTCTAAAGGAAAGAAAAGTATTTTTCCCCAAGTAACAACCCAAACTGAACCATCAGAAGTGAATTCAGTGGGAAAATTAATACCATACTTTTCTAAGACAATTGCAAATCAGGAACTTGTACATAGAACTTCAAAACAAAATTGGACAGAAAAGAAGGGAAGAATAAAGGATAAACCTACGGATTTGAACTTTCATATAAATTGATTCAATTTTAAGAGATCTAAGACAGATCACAGTTCTCAGGTTTTGAAGTCACAAAATACTTAAGTGAAACTGCTTTCTCAGGAATTCAACAACGTTTTTTTCTATGGCACTTGTCCCTAACAACAAGAAGCTCTTTTCTCTGTCATTAGCAGACTGTGGCGATAAGCTGCCCCTAAAAGGTATGGCATTAAATGCAACATCATAACCAATTTTTAAGATTCATTTCTCCACAGTGATATCAAAGCAAGGGAGCATAAAAGTTTCAAAAGCTGTACGGAAACTGGTACCTGACACAACTTGGTCTGAGACTCCTAGAGCAGACTGTCATACTCAGTGGGGAAGACAAGACTCAACAGCCTTTTGAGTCCCCCTTTTGTTCCTTCTCCTTTCCTCCAATATTCTTGAGCAGTAAGAGATGTAGCAATGGAATGCAAACCCAACTCTCATTCAAGTTGTATTCATGAGCCATTTATTACAGGTGATAGGGATCCTGAAATCATGGGTTCCTTTTCCTACAGCAGCATCTGAATCAATACTTCCATCCGGTGAAGTCGTATTTTCCTTATATTATATTGAGATTACAGCAAAGAGATATGGAAGCACAGCAACAAAGCCAAACTGGGATGACAACCCTCTTTTACAGCAGCCCAAACTGGCGCTGGCCTGGGGAAAGAAATACTCCAAATTTAATGTAACATCCTGCTCTGCTGCCAAAGCGTCCCAGCACAACTCTGCATCAACTAGCTAGAATGGTGATAGCATGACACATGTATGCACACACATACTTCCCAAAAAGGGAGATACATGAAAGGCAGTATGTTACATTAAAAATAAGCTAGAAGTAACAAAACGGGTAGGGTTATTTCATTTCCTTTGCTTAACATTTCCCTTTCTTCTAGTTAATTATTTCGGTTGCATTATTGTAGTTATAATTAATTAGACTCCTACAGCTTCAGAGATTTCCTCAGAGGAAGAGCATTGCAAAAAATTTCGCTATTCAGAATCGTCAGTCTCTAGTCGCTAATAACATCTACTGCAAGTAAGCAAGCTTCTTCATTTGGGGGCTGTGACCTGATAAGCATCCTAAAAACCTCAGAAAGAAAATCTTTTCGAAAGACAATGAACAGCCTTATGTGGGCTACCTAATGCTACCTGTTTATTCAAGATTGTGTGAAGTGAGAGCTTCTACTTCTGCTTTTGTTTGAGGATTTCATCTCCATCAGACATAGTCACTGCCAGGAAAAGAGTTGAGTTTCTGACATGTCAGATCTGTTGTTGACTACATGCAAGGTCAAAAGAAGTTTCAAGCCCCTTTGCTGATCCTGTGAACTAAGGATACTGCATTTTAGAAAATAAAGTTCTGACATGGCTTTTAACATCGTCCAGTGTATTCGAAGAGAGAAGTAGAAAACAAAAGCTTGAATTATCTTAAGTAGCTTTTCCAGTACCAATGCATTACAACACAGCAGTCAGAACATATATAAGTTCAGAATTAAAACAAAAACAGACTAGACTTTCACTCTCAATGAAACTGCAAAGAATTCCCACAGGCGAGCACCTTTTTTCTTGCTCATGGATTCTTCTTGCTACACTGTAGGAAGAAAAATGAAATACCCTGGTGACAAGCATTTAGAGATTAAAAATAATAATTAAAAAAAAATCGGACTGCAGTTTTGCAAAGCTTCTCCAAATATATTTCTCCTAAGGCACAATGGGTTCCATGCAGTGCCATTTGAAAATATTACTACAGGCTTCCCAATGGCTTTAGAAATTCATAAACTGAATCCTTGAATTCTTTTTAACGTGGGTAGCATATAGACATCAATACACTAATCTTCCCCTGGATTTTGTTTTTTCAGAATTCTTTTAAAAATAATTTTGTAATACTCCTTCACTTACATAAGATGACTACATTATGCTTCTATACCATCACATCTGCTACTCTCTTAAGAGCAGTTTACAAGTTGCCAAAGTAAAGCTGGAGTCTCACAGACCCTCTGCCAATTCCAAATGGGCATTAACATTCAGAACTTACTAAAGCAGGCTTTTTCAGATCTTCACTTCTTCCTACAAACTCTTACCCATAACAGCAGCATTATGTTTTTCCTCACCTTTTATTTTATATCCCAAAATGCTCTCTATTTAGCAAGCACCCTTACATTAGTATTGCATCTTGTCTATACAACTAGCATGTCACTCTAGAAGGCTCAATCTCAGATAACACTTAGCACAAAGAATTTGTGGAAGGGAGTTCATGAATACCGTAAATTGCTGGAAGCTTCTATCTGCCTGCATTGCTCGTTTCTGCTTCCTAGTTCCTTCATTTGTTACAGCTTCCTGAAGATCAATCTTTTACCATCCCACAAGAACAGGCAATACACTCCCTTCTCTTCATCCCTGGATGCATATGTCCAGAACTCGAAATGTAGAAGAAAAATAATTCTTTGCAGACCTGCAAAGAGAGTCAAGACTCCCTGCTCCAGTTGATCTCATAAAATTGTGTCGTAGGTTGAGGTAGATGATGTCCTGACTGTAGAAGAGGTGCTCAGGTACTTCCTCAAGGCTGTAGCATGAAAGATCAACCATGCTAAGTCGCATAGACACAACCTGAAAAGAAAGAGGAAGAGTTGCAGCTGTGCAACAATTCTTCTACAGACATCTAATGGAATTAAAGACCAAAGAATGCAAGTAGTAAACAATCTGCAAGAAAATGAAAGAATGCCCTTGTACCCACCAAACGCAGGTAGAGTCCATGCAAGAAACTAAGTCCACAGAGTATGAGCTTATGCCATTTGCTACTACTGTCTCTGCAAGCCCCATGACAAGGAGGTGTATCTGGCTATCAACAAGAACATACAGAAAGCTCTGCTTTGTCTGTGTACAATGGACACTCCCTAAAAGCTAGACTGCAAGAGAACCAACCTAATGGAGAAAACCATATCTCTGGCTGAGGAAACTGCTGAGAAAGCATAGTCTCTGAGTGCCTTCCAAAGATGCAAACAGCAGAAGGAAGCAGCTGACATGCCAGTTCTGGCCTTTAGGGTTTACAGAACCTCTGTTTGGCCTACCTACCTCTTCTGACTTTCTTTCGTTTCCTTGTTCAGGGTATAATACTGGAAATATAACTTCTGTTATGATGAAAAGGCTTCATACATTATGTTTTTGCAACATTTCATAAAGTCTCTAAAAATATCAGGTCTCCTTTCATTAAATATGCTTTGTCTTGAGGTCTTATGTGCTTCATTCCAGATTTTATGACCTACTTTACCCTGCAACTCATTTTATATTTCACAATATTATATATACATGAGGCCAAAGTGTGTCCCAGCACCGAGCTATCGCCAGCTAATTGTACTTCAATGAGAAATAAGGATGCTGCTCTGAACAAACTACACTTCCCTTGCTGATCTATGATCTCTGTGTTAGTTAACTCAAACCTATCAGAATGGCCCCATGCTAGTCCAGGCCACAGGTCACACCGATTCAGATATGGCAGCAGAAGTATTTAATAGGTTTCTATGGCTGTAAAGTCAGCCATTCCCTGGGGTTTGTTCTAGTGACACGTGATTAGCTACTCTCAATAGGTGCAGTGGGGGTGAAAAAAATGCAGAACTACTACTCAACATTGCTGCACAGGCAGAGCCCCAAGAGAACACTAAAAGAAAGTCTCTGTAATCCTGAGCACATAAGAAATGAAGATTGAAAATGTCTCAGGTACTTTCTCCAGCATCATAGCTTAATCTCTGCCTGCAGACCAAGCCTGTATCACACATCCCTTCTTACCCTCGGTACCTACCACCCCAACTACTGCAGTCTCCAGGCCCTCACCGTGGATGCCTGTCGGTGCCACCGCTGGCACTCTGCCAGTGTTTCAAAGGAAACGTGGTATGTTTGAGCTTGTGCTCCGGCAGATGTGAAAGCAAGGGTGTACTGCCGACGTTTCATTTCTTCCACCTGCAAAGGGAGAAACGAAAATAAAACAGTCTGCCTAAACTCCAGCAATTACAACGGATCCAAAGGCCAGGGTGAGGTATTACAGACTACCAGTAACGTTATATTTTGCTGAAAACTCTGTTGTAAAGTTATTGGAGAGAAACACGGGAGTAAATCCTTCTTAACACCTTTCCACTGAAGTAGATCCATTAAGTAATCATCTCCAGAATGCCCATTCACAACACTAGCTACTAACGTGAAAGCCAAAGCGGTGTCTCTTCAGGCGTTTTATTAGCCTTAGGACTACCTAAGCAAAGCAAGTAGAAAAGGGTTGTGCAACTCTCCCTGCACCTGTTAATACAGTAATATAGCTTAGATTAACCTCTTGTGGATAATACCCATCATTATAATCCCTTCATCCTTTCTCAGCCACAGGAAGATAACGAAAAAAAAGTCTTACCTTCCCTCCAACGAGAGGTAAGATGTGCATCTTCCCTGTGTGGCTATCTTTCAAAGAGGACACAATGAGGCAGGTACCACAGAGAATTACCAAGCGTTCTGCCCATTTGTGCAACTGGGTTTTTCCTTTGCGTACGTTATAGATTCCAGAGAGCAGGATGCGATCTAACTGTTCCACTTGACATGGCTTTTCTGAAGAAGAAGGGGACATTTGACAGGGGGACAATGGAAAGTGTTTACTTTCCATTTGTTCTTCATTCTCAGCTGTGAGTTCAAATAGCAACACATCAGTAACAAGCAATGTCAGTTATAAAGAACAAGTAAAGACAAGACATATAGCTGCACTTAAAATAAAAATCTCATGCAGACGACAAGCAACTTAGGGCAGTAATGTCTGACAAGCAACTGCTGTATGACTTTTCAGTACAATATTACCATGTAGTACATTTTTAATCTACAGGTAATAAGAGACCTTGGCAAACTTATGCACTTGCCAAACATCCTTCTTTCAGATGCAGTAGAAAAGCAATTACAAACTCTTTTTGAGTCAACTAAACTCACAGAAACCATCAAATAAGTGGCTTCTACTGTGCTTTAAAGGGAGGCCTGGGAAAATCAGCTACAGAGGAATGGAAGTTATTTCCTGAAGATGATTTAAGTGAAAGGACTGGAGCACTGACTGGCTACAGCTGTGCTATGTGTACTGCTAGCTGTTGAGCACACAAGCAGGGGGGCACTGAACCATAGAAAAACAGCAAAGAGTGCGTATCTGAAGTACAGGAAAAAAGTCTTGGGACTAACTGTAAAAGCAGGCTTGGAAAATGTGAACAAAATAAGTGCCTCCTGTTTGTCCTTCTCTCGCAGAAAACATGACTTTGTGAACATCACTGGCAGTAAGGAAGATAGAAAAGATGAACCTGCATGCTGACTGACTAGTAGCACCATTTACCACTCGGAGATTATAATTATCGTTTTCTGAGATTCTTCTTGCTCTCAGTAGAGAATGCTAGCTGCTTCAGACTTCCACTCTGATCCCAGCTATTTCACAACTGCTCAAGTTATGTGTAAGAACAGTCTTAATCTCTAGGGACAGGGAAATTCCTGTCACTCTGCAGCCCCTAAGTTTGGCCTTGAAAGTCACTGTGATCATGCTTAACTCCATGCTCCAGTTAGCACACACAGGCTCTCTCATGCAGAGCAAGCATCAATAGACAGAGCTGGCAACTCTAACAATACCTTAGAATTTGCACAAGTACAGCTATAGCAATACAAGGAATCAAGAGAATTCCCCACCAGAGAAAGTGTGTGTGACCCTCTACAATTCACACCTGTCACACCTGACATAGACGGACAGCTTGATAGCCCTGGAGAGCTTCTTCCATTCAATCTGCTGTTGAGGCATGTAAAGACCCCATAACACTTGGTCTCTGACCTTGCCCCATCCAGTCTGCGTCACTGACCTCTACTCTCTAAGTGACTTCCATTGAGATGAAGAACCCCCATTCTCCCAGCCAATCTAACACATTCTCTCCCCTGATAAAACTCTTGGGCCCCTGTGAGTATCTCAACAACCAGACTTCAGGAAGCATGCTTCCTTCCCACTGCTGTTCAATGTAAGATTTCTATTAACAGGTTCCACCACGTAAAGTCTCACCATCCCAACTGGACATATAAATCCAGACTGTATACAAGCCACACTTCTTTCCATCTCCATTGTACATCTACACTGTTTTGCCTGTTCCGCACACAGCTCCCAGTCAGAAGGGATTTGTCTCAGGTAAAAGGGTTGAGAAGCTGATTTCTTCTTCTTCTTCTTCTTTTTTTTTTTTTTTTTTTTAAACATTGAACAATCAAATGATAGCCAGTAGCTTAGTCAGGCTACCCAGCTGCACAATGCAAAAGAAACTTGACTTTTTGACTTTTTGAAACTTGACTTTTTTCTGAAATGCAAAAAACAAGTAGCTAAAATATTAAAAGTAATGAAATAATTTCATTATCAACTTCCCTCCCCCTTATTTCTGTTATATTTCCTCTCCAGTGAATTCCTTTTCTGACTGCTAGCACCAAGCACCAAAAGGCCTACAACTACCATTCTGTTGCTCCTTATGCACATGGTAACCTGCCCAAACTGACTCAATAGGCCACTCAGAAGTCTCACTTCTGCAATGAAATGCACTGGGGTTTTGAAGGCAACTTGCATTTTTATTAGCCAGCTGGCACTTTCACTCAATTTTTTACAGTCTGTGGAGGTATTTGACCAGGACTTTCCTTCCTCATAACCATTTACCTTTTGAAAATACAATCTTAAGGCAGGTTGCAATAGAAATGGTGTATCTAGGCTGAAATGCAATATGTTTCTGATCCCATTAGGAGTTCTAAGGCATTTATTGTAACATTAAAAAAAAAAAA
>VXAA01001650.1:155327-208107 GCA_013399115.1 Anseranas semipalmata
CGCTCGGCCCCGAGCGCCGCGGCTGCAGCCCAGGACCGCGCCTTCCCGCCGCCGGCCCCCGGCCCCGCCGCGCTGCTCGCCGCGAGCGCTTCGGGACGGCCTCGGTAACGGCCTCAGCCTTCCCGGTAAGCGCCGGTGGCCCCAAACTTCAGCGCCCTTCAGTTGCGTCACCAGCCCGGTTCTTTCCTGCTATGCTAACGCCTGGTCTTATTTCAGAGTTAACTCCAGCCATGCTTTCCAAATTCTCAGCATTGGTCTCATTACTGTGCTGAACACCTAATTCTATTGTGCTTCCTTTAAACATTTCCTGTCTTCCTGGTCCGAGCATCCTGCTACACAGCGCTGCAGATCTACTCCTAGGTACACAGCAGTGTCTGCACGGCGTTCTCCAGGACCCAGGCCGAGGGGATAATCCAGTCAGCGCTACTGCCACGAGGAACGATGAGATGCTGCCCCGTGGTTTGTCCCGCTCCAGAACCAGTGACTGACCTTTTGCTGCCCCACAAACTGCCACTTCCAGACACCATCCCCGCATTCTCAGGGGAGTAGCTGGAGAGCTCTCCTACTTAAAAACAAGGAATTGACTGACAACCCATCTTACCATGAAGGTTGCAGGTGCTCCCCAGCACACACCTATACATGACAATACAGAGGAGATTGTACTTTGCAGGGGAAAAGTGTAATTGTGATAGAGAACAGGATATCTAATAAAATGTTCCTATGACTAGAAAGCACAAGGAAGAACCTTACAGCACTTACTGCTTTAATGGATAATGAGATTAAAGCAGTCCTTATCTCAGAGGCACATGGAGTACAAAAGGGGACTTTTTAAATCAGCAGGAGAATCATAACTAACTCCAAAGGCAGGCTGCAGCCAGCAGGGAAAAATAAATTATGTTCAGATCTCATCACACCTTTGTAGCACCTGGACATACAGTGCTGATGGTAGATGACAAGCTCTCTTTCAGGATTATATTTGACCTCAACTGTCTGTTTTTTTTTTTTTTTTTTTTTAATTTGTCTACACTCATTTTGCTCTCCAAAATTCCCTGAAAGTTTTTTAAACTCTACCCTTATTTTGATTATTTCACATCATCTAACCTTGGCATGGCCAAACGCAAAAAATAAAAAAAAAAATAATAAAAAAAAATCAATGAAGCCTGTCCCACTGTACTTACAAAAAGCAACAAGGCACGGTTTTAAATCATGGAATATTGACTCATTTTATTAGTCACTTCATAATTTGTTTCAACCAAAAGACAATACACACAGCAGAAGTCTAATGCATCCCATGTAAGTGTTTACATCTGTTATGCTCCTCACTCACCTAAGCATTTATTTAAATTTTTCACATCTCGAAAATAGGTCTGAAGTTAGAATGCCACCAGACTCCCTGCTCAAATGGCATGTTTTTATTTTTAATTTGGTGGGGGGTTGTGGTTTGTTTTATTTTGTTGTTTTTGTTTTATGCTGTCAAAGAGGTGGGATGGGGCTCTATGTAAAATGTAAATTACATCATCAGGAAAGAAAAAGGAATACACAGGACTAGAGTGAAAGTTCAGAGGGAAGCAGTCCAGTAGTTCCTTCCCTCACAACCCCCAAGTAAAAAATGAACACACAAAGCGCACCAGCAGGTCTATAAAAGCCATCTTTGCTGCTCCATCTTGCAGCCAGTACCAGCCCTAGGGAAAGGACGAAGTCACTTTTCCCAGCTGTTTCAGCATCTTCCAAGTTATATATCCAAGGTACTGTATAGGTGGCAGCTCCCTCACTGCTATTGCTTCAAGAAGTTGTTCAAGGCCATATTTTGTCCCATCAAAAACTGGACTAAAGTCAAACCTTAGGACCTTTCCATGTTTTCTCTCCCTTCAGGCCCATTACGGCCACTATTCTTTCTGTCCTTTCTTAGCTCAAAATACATTCACTTGAAGAAAAAACAGAACAAAAAAAACCCCAGACATTCAATCTCTCCCAGTTCCAAAGTCTGCAATGCCAATATTAGTAAGATTAGCCATGAAGTCTGTATCTTGCTCCCTTTATATCCCCCTTACATCGAAACGAGGAAACTGTTGACCAGACTTACAAGAACTGTTGCATTCCACTGGTGGAAAAAAGCTCACTCTGCCCTCAGAGTGCTTTATGAGGCAGTCAAGCGAGTACTCTCCAGTGAGAAAAAGCAGCAGCACGGAGGTTAAGAGATGCACCTAGGGTCAAGGAGCAAGCAATGGTATCAAGTATTGCAGACAGGGAAACCTGTGAAACCTGGCTTTCTTTCTGGGATAATATCAGTACTTCCATCCCTAAGGAAAGCGAAGGAAGAGAGCTCCAAGGACAACAGGAATGTTCAGCTGCTACAAGAGAGTACTTCATAGCCAAGGGATGGCTTCAAGCAGAATGCCTTGCAGGTACATGCACCATCTCCTTGAGCTTGACTCAGAAATATAACAGTGTATTCCCCAAAACACAAACTTCTGTGCAAAGGTGGCTGAAGGATCCAAGAACAGAGAAGGAATTTACCCTAAAAGCTTACCAGAGACCAACAACAAAATCCACCTGCTCTACAGGACAGAAAACAAGTGTAAGAGGGACAAGATAAGCTGTTCCCAGCTATGCTGCAACAAACTGGCCAGGTGAGAGACCATTTACTACTTTCTCTCCATCTAATCCTCCTGCAGCAGTGCTCTTCTCAGCAAAAAGGAATGGAGATTGAGGTGTAACAGCTTTCAGTACAAGTGACCATGTACAGTTCTGAGAAGAATGGGAGAACTCACGGGGCTTTCAGGAACTAAGGCAAAGACTTTCCATTAGTTTGATATCTGGGACACCCTCAGAGCTAGAGCCTACATTTAACATGCTCATCATTCCACACTAAGGAGTTTGAGCTAGTCGGGTGTTGAACAGTCACAACTGCAATAAAAGCAACAGAGGTAAATGCTCAGCACCCAAGAAAGGACATTGATTCAGTCATTTTCTGCAAGACTGCCTGTTTCATGATGCTTCTAGCCGAGGCAAAGTATTTATCTTCACACTGATAGCCCAGCCAAGACCCTGCCACAACCCTGAATCAGTTTTGCATGCATCATTCTTGCTAGATTTTATAATGCGACGGTGATGCCAGTTTCAATAGAATAATGAAACTCTTTGCTAAACCAAAGGTCCAAACCAGTCTTCTCAATAAGGCAGCAAAAATGCCTTCCAAGAGAAACTAAACTTATTCCACTACGCATACCAACAATTAAAGTCAGTGACAGTCATATTACCTACTGTGATTAAAACCAAAGCAGACTGAACAACCTTTAGTGGCCTCCTTCTACAGATTCAAGGGCAGAATAGGTCTTTAATTTTCCCTACATACACTGTGCATCACTCCTGCAATATTTCTGGCAAGGACTGGAACCTAATGTTAGTACTTCTGCAGACACAACGGGCTGGGTCTAAGCTTCCCATCACAGCACTGAATGATCACCATGTTTAAAGCCCTGTAACGGAAAATAAAGCAGATGTGCCACCCGTTTCTTTTGAGAAAGCTTTGTGGTTGGAAGCTGGGGTATCTTCAACTTACTAGCACACTAATGAATGAATACCTAAAACATATCCTTCCCTCTTCTTCCCTGGAGGGTGCTGAACACTTGGATAGTTTTGTCACACCGTGCCTTACATTCTATACATTGCCTCCATGAGAATTTATGGAACTCTACTACCTCGACAACAGTTTACACTAGGAAGCATGACTGAATGCAGCTTTCTTTAAGCTTAGAATAGTACTGGACCTCACATCTTTGGATCCAAATACTCAAAAAAATTGGCTTTCATTCAAAAAAGTTTAGTTCCTTTCAGTCTGAACCTGAAATAACACAGATTTCTCTGGAAGGGAAGCAAGGAGCCAACTACAAGGATCAATTAAGTAACAAAATGGGAGGTCTCTTTAAACCGCATGGTCTTTATTTCAGTGCCAATGTTACAGATACAACACAAATATCCCAGTCAGAAGTAAATCAAATGGAATCCAGGGGTTCTACAACAGGCTCTGGAAATTAATCTGGGGAGAAGGTCTGGAATAACTGGGAAGAACAACTCTGCAGCATAGTCTCTGATGAGTCTCCCAGCAGGCAACAGAACTTTTGCTCAAAGACTGATCCACAAAATTGAATACATCTTTTCTACCCATAAACCACAACTAATGGGTCAAAAGGCTTTGAAATTAACCGTGGTAGAAAACCAGCTGCTCCTTGGATCTCTATATCTCTCATACATCACCACTTTCTGGGGAGGCTACAGAAGACTGTGAATCTGCATGGCTGCAGCCACTGATGGAAAGAAAGAAAAATTCAAGTGTAAGGTCTTCATTTCCAAGTACAGCACCAAAGCAATTTTATCAGCTCTCACTGGCACCTCTTTTCCTGCACTGTCCCAGGTTTGCAGATGAAGTCCCAAGGCCTGACTTGCTCTTGGTATGTATCACATAACTAAGGTGTGTGTATACAGTAATGCACTGAATAGGCCATAAAAAGCCTCCGGCCCCTTCAGACACAGGGGATACAAGAAGAAATAGGCAGGGCACCCTAATATTCTCCAAGTCCCCCTTCTGAGCCCCAGATGAAAGTGCCTGAAGATAATCCAGCTAGTAATGAACAAAAACACGCCTTGCCCACCCCAGAGGGAAAAAAAGACAGCAGAAAGAAGGGGCAGCTGTTCACTTGCTGCAGAGACAGAAAGTTTCCCTGCAAGAAATTCCAGACTTCTCTTCCAACCCGGCTGTGTTTCTTTGGGGGTGGGAAGGGCAGGGAAGGGAGGGAATGTTGCTTCTGGCTGTGAATGCATGTGTGAGGGAGTGCAGAGTAGCCTCCACAAGCCACCAGCCTCATCAGCGGAGGAGAGGAGATTAGTCTTAACAGATATGCTTCAAAGTCAGCAATCACTTCAGGAAAATTCCTCCTCATCAGCAGGTCTCATCTGTTCCCCATGCCCATGGTGCAGTTTGGGGGATTGCCAAGGATCACAACCTTCTTCCCAGAGTTCTTTTGATTGGGTGGGGAGAGAATAAGAATGGTGCCAGAGCCTCACTGCCAAGACTGAGGGGGGAAGTTGTTGACTTCTGCTAGATCCTGCATTGCTGAGCCCTTGTGATTATATGTCAACTTGATCCGCATACGTAGTTGTTGCTACAAGAGAAAAGGGAAAAAAAAAAAAACAAACAAATTCAGGTCTTCATTAAAGGTCAGCGAATCAACCCAGGTCCAGCTACCCATCCCACATACCCTGGATGTGCAGCATAACCTATGACACTGCAGATAAATGCTTAATCTAGTAGGATGTTGCTTGTTCACCGTAGTTCTCAGATGAGGTACAAGTTTTCTCAGAAAAACTGTAGCACAGCTTCCACCCACGTCTCTTTCTGCACTGGCCCTGCTCTCACAAACACTGAGGTCCTTAAATACAACAATAACTGTCTTACAATCCCAATTAACAATGGAAGAAAGCAGGAGCCAGACCTGGACTCTGCTGCACTGCACTTAGGCTCACAGGGAGAGGTATCTTTTCCCATGCTAGCTGTTCACTCAGAGAAGAAGCGGTCTGGAAACTTCAATTATTGCATAGCTCAGTAGCACTGGATGAAATAGCCTAAGAAAGACTGGAGACAGCAGCTCTAAGAACATTTCCTTCCGCTATGGGTAAACGATGGAACAGCTCAGAATTTGTTTTACATTGTTGTTTGGCTGTCATCCAGATACTAGGCAGCACTTAATAAAAGCTAGAGCTCCAACCAGGAGCTCTGTTCTCCTCACTCCCCAAAAAACTAGTTTGCCAAAAATCCTATAAGGAAAAGCAAAAAGTTGGCTTTTTCTGGCTCTTTTCCCCATACCAGGCAAAGCCTACAGGGAAATATGCAAAAAGGATAGCAAAGGGAGGAAAGGAGGATAAAGACTGCTCCAACCAGCCTTGGGATAAATAAATTAATCACTAATAAACACTTAACTTTATACCAATAGGTCAATATAATCAGTATCTGTTTTTGTTACATTTGGTACTGTTCTGGGCAACTGGCCATTCCGCTGTAAGAGTATAACCTTGGTCATCCACCCTGAAGAGTTAAATTCTAAGACCTGCCAGTCTTTCAGCCTGCTTATTACAACTCTCCCCATCTTCACCATTAGTTTCAATCCAGCGTAATGGTGGTCCACATCCAGGCAAACAGACCTTTTTACAACACTGAAAAAACAAACAGCTACCTCCTAAATAACAAAACTGAGGCTGTTTCCCTCAGAATATTCCAGGTAACTTACACCATCTCGTGGACAGGATTCTTGTAAAGCTAGGTTGCTACTGACTGCGAGTCCAAAGGACAGTAAGAGATGCATAAATGCTTGACGTGGAAGAGTTAGGAAACTACAGGGGGCAGTGAAATACTAGCTTGCACCTCTGTATTCGCAAGTGTTCACAGGAGTTCTGATGTTCCAGCAAGAAAGCACATTTCAACTCGTGGGGCCCATCTGAGATGGATATATTTTGACTTCTGGCACTTTAGAAGAAAGCTCCTAAAACCTTCCAAGTTCAGAAAATACCTTTCGGGTGATCTCTAACACCACTGAGATTCACCCACATGGAAATTCATATCAGATTTATACAAGACAAAAGGATAATTACTTTTGTGCTTTACTATAGGCAGAGGGGAGCACACTGCATAAAGATGAGGGGAGATCACAGGAACCACAAAAACTGCATTAGAAGACAGTCATTTCAGTGAAATCTTTGGCTAAGTTTTTTTTTTTTTTTTAAACTTGCACATCAGTCTAGCAGTAATACTTAACATCTAGAGCAGTACATAAGTGTTAAAAAACTTTATACAGCAGGAAGATCTCAAAGGTGTCCACAAAGGACAAAATAAATTATTTCAATTTTATTTTACTTTTCTTTCTGATGCCATCTGAATACTTGCAAAACCTCTTAAGGAGGACATGTGGGCCCCTCCCCTCCCTCCCAAGTCTGTTTTCTCCCAGTCTTTGAAGCCTCTCTCTGAAGACTGTAAAACAAACGGAATTATGATTAAATCACAGCTAAAGACTCTTCCCCTCAACTGTTTAAAATTACACTCATCACATAAATGATGACGCCACTTGAGAAAACAATTTTGTTAAGATTTTGGGTCAAGCAATTTCTTGTGTAACAGATTTCAAGAAATGCCCCTGCAGACAGCAAGAAGGAATGTTACATATATTTAAATGGCAAGATGCTTGCCTTTCAGACTTCACTTTTACAACACAAACACAAGATTCTGCTCTTCTAGACAGACCATCTAGAAACTTAACAACCATGCTGATGCAAAAAAGACATTCACAAATTCAAAAGAATAGCAAAGCACTGAGTCTTCTTTAGCAGTATAACCAAATAGAAGGCCAAACCTTTGCCAATGGCCTCCTGTCTTTTTCATTTCTTCATAACTTTTTCCTAACCCTAAGCAAAATGACTGTCATTACAACACATTGCCTACTATCAGTCCTTATCTCTTATCAGAGATGCAACCTAACCAGCCAACACTAAATGCATGACTCCCAGACAATGTCTTTAACTCCTCAGAATCACTCACCTTTTGTGGATTCAGGACTTTAATGACCTGTGTGATGGTCCCCGAGTTAAATGCAGGGATGACACTGCTGCTGGGAGACAGGAGCTGCAGCTGGAATGTCTGAAGAAAGGGCAAAGAGAAAAGTTGATGCTTAATCAAATAAGAATATAAACTAAGTGATTTGTTTTCACTGAGAAAAAACAAGAAAAATTAAGAGTTCAGTTCCTGGTCCTGATAGTGTATGTACAGCCACAAGTCAAGTAATCAGTTCTTCAATTCCCTATCTGTAAAGAACAAAATATTTGCTAGCCCACCTGCTTTCTACATAAAGAAGATCCAGGTGGCACAAATATTAGGGGATGAGGGCTTACTGGGGTGTATTGAGATCAGCAGTGATGTACTGTTTCAAGCATGACACTCAACTGGAACAGCTGAGGCTTCTCAGCACATTTCTAACTTCAGGAGGCCCATTCTCTCCCTAATTCCTGCCTGTGGCAGGTATGAAACTTACCCAAATTAAAGTTAGAGCATTAATTCCCAGAAGTGAAATTCCCAAAAATGAATGTATTTTCCCAAACTTGAACATTTCAATCATTCATTTCAAGCAGCTAAAAGCTTCAAAGGATTGTTTTCATGTATTCATAACTGCAAAGAGCATGGTATATTTCTTAGAAACTAAGAATAAAGGGAAAGATTAGTCCTGATCCTTTAACATTTCCCTGGGTGTGGTTTAGCAATCTTCCTAGAAAATGGTGATTTTAAAATATGATTTTATCCAAGCAGATATAGTCTACTCTGATAGGAACCCATGTTCTGTTCCATTCATAACCTTTACTTTCAGACTAGAAAGGAGATGACTAAACTGAGCACTAGGAGAACCTATTAACAGGTCAGCTTTTTTAATTCTATTTTATTTTATTTTTTTAAAACCATGCTGCATGTTTTTATCTACATGAAAGTAGAGATCAGGAAGTACTTGCAGCTGGCCTTCTACCTGTCAATGTAGTTGCCCTAAGTGGTTCTACCTTTGGTACTGCAGCTTGGAAAACAAAATCCGTCATATCCAGCTCTGTGCTGTTGGAGGCCTGTATCGTGATTACAGTGACACTGGGGTTGGTGTTTGACCTCTCAAAGGTGAAGTCAATCTTCAGCCCATTCTTGTTGTATGCAGTAATTGAGGGGATTCCTGCAGAAAACAAAACAAAACAAAAAAAATCAGCAGACTTGCAGAATCTAGAAATCATTCTCAGCACCACAGAACTCATTTCCTTTACCCCAGACACAAACTCTTCTGAAGATTAAACACCCTCCCTCCCTTCCGCTCCAGTGTCTGTGCCACACTTCACGATGAAATCTCTCTTTTTTGTTACTGCCCCTTGTTTCCTCTTCTGCTGTGGCACCTTCAGCTAAGGATTTACACATCTCTAACCTGCAGCAATATCATTGAAGAGAGGCTGTGATGGCAGTCCATCAAGCAGGAACGGAGGCTGTGATATCTGGGGTGCAGGGGCAGATACTGGAGAACCTACAAGAAATGTTAGAGAATTACTAAATTTAGCTGTCACGAAATGCAGAGTAATTACTCCTTCTCCAAGCATCAACTGCTGCATATCATATTTCTATATGTGAAGCTCTACAAATAGTTATTTATGTTGTCATTCACCCCTTCTCTGCTTTCACCCAACAATGACTGGCTCCTCTTGAGCTAGCAGGCATTCAAATGGAATAATTTCTCACATCTCCTCATCCTCCCTGGAAAGGCTGACACCCTTCCCAGGCTGGAATGTAAAAATACACAAGTCTCACCATCTAATCATTAAGAGTCAACCTGTGACATCATTCCCTGATGCCCACCTGTATGCAAATATGGATCCTGACAAGAATAATCATGAAGACAGGGACTTAGAGTGACAAACTGGCCAGTCCTTGCACCTTCAGCAATCATACTGACATCCCACCCCAGGACTAAGGATGTAGACTTTCAAGAGATGCAGCCTGCTCACCTGTTAAGTTGAGGTCTCCCAGTAGGTCAAGGAGCTCCCCACCAGCAGAGGCTGGTTTGCTTGTAGGTGCAGTGGGGATTACAGGTGTTATATCACTTCCCCCCAACAAGTCCAACAAATCATTTGCCTAATGAGAAGATAAAATAGTTACATATTCATCCTTCTGCTACTTTCCCTTACAAATGCAATGGATTCCACTTGCTCTCAGATAAAAGACCAGAGCTACTGACCGATCAGAGAGGTTCTTAGCCCTTTCAGAGATCTAGCTTCCATGCTCTCGGGGCCACAGTGATAAGTGATAAGGATGGAGTTCATGGACACTAAGAAAGACAGGTTGAGGGATATATGGCTTTACCCCACTATGCTCTTGCACTCCCCACAATAATCTCTTCCACATATCTGTTCTTGGCACTAGAACCAAGAGAGTAGAGGTGTGATGAGATTCATCACCAGGCCAGAACTAGCAAAGAGGCAGGGACAGGGAGGGAGATGGTCTCAGCTTACTGTTGAAAGAGCAGTGGCTAGTACTGTGGTCTGACAGGCAGTGGAAACTTATCCTAGATCAGTTTCCATTACCTGGCTACCAGGCTGCAATCCAGAGGGTGGAGGTTTGGTTTCCAGTACCGCTGGCTCTGTCTCTCCATTGGTCTGTACAATCTCAGTAGGGCCATTTGTGGTGACTTTCTCCATTACCGGCATTCTCTCAAGCAGGGCTGGCCTGAAAGAAGCTGACATAGTTACACTGTGCCATCTTCCTGGATCCCAATCCAAACACTCAAACATTCAAGAGAAGATATACACAGGGCAACCTGCTTTTTCCTTTAGCTCCACTGTGAGACTACATGACAGCTTGAGTGGTCAGAAACAATCCCTGACATTCTGTGCCAGTGTAAACATGTTAGCTGCCAGCTGAAAGCCAAACAAGCCCTCCTGCCTCCTGTTTTCTGCTAGTACTGGACACAGTTTTAACAAGACAAAGATTAAATGATTGAGCAATGGTGGATTGACTGCAGACACAGGACATTTGACTGTTCTGTTCCATATCCAGTTGAGTCAGAAGATCAGCTAATTGACTTATCTTCGCAAGAGGGTTAACCACTTAGAACAGGTGACAAAGTTGGAAAAGCAAACCACCGTGCTCTCATCTAGCCAAATTCAAGTTTCCAAAGAATTTAAGTTCAGTCCTCAAGAGCACCATCCTGAAAGGAGACAGAAACTGAAGGAGAAGAGGAAAGGACCCAGAGTCCTGACATCAAAACAAAGTAGTAACAAAAGTCATACAGGGAAAACTGGTCTGTAATACAAGAAAGGCTATTACCCTTGTGGATCAAGTCCCAAAGCACCGCACGTAATATGAGTAAGTCACACTGTCTACACATCTTTTGGGCTGAAAAGGTGTTCAAGTGCCAATAACACCAACAAATGGCTAAGTCTTTGACCACAAAGTCTTAATGAGCAGAAACTATTAAACACTGACCTTTACACTGTAATGAACACTAGAAGATGTGGGGAAAAAAAAAAAAACACTAATGCTCTCTTGTAAAACCAAGTGAATTTCACACGTTTTTCTGAAGCGCAAAGCTTCCCAAAACTACGAATAGCATACACTGCCATTAGATCAAAAGCCAGCTGATCACCAGACACTTATCTGCAGTGGTTAACTCAGATCAAAAGGCTCTTATATTAGATTTTTCCTAACACATTCATAAGGCCTCATGCGAAGCCCTAGGCAGCTCACATGCCCTAGCTCACTAACGTGACTCTTCCAAAAGCACAATCTGAGTTGCTGCATGGATCCCATGGGAAGAAAAGAGAACATCACATTGATGTCATGTCCTACACATAGGAATAGGATGGTACCTATGTAAAAAGTGATTGTGAAAAGCCTTCGAAACAAGGTTTGGAAGCCCCTACAAACACAGGCAATATTTAGTTCAGTGGCACCCATTTTGTCCTCCATTCTCATCTAGATTCTAGAATGGATACCCCTCCATCCAACTCTAAAAGTTATCTTATTCCACCACACTAGCAAAAATAAAGATCAGGCCTATTTTCAAAATAGCATTTAAGCGGAATGACATCTTATGGAAAGTCTCCAAGGGTGGATGAAGTTAATTCCCAGATCTCCTCCAATCTTACGTTCTTCGTGGAACAGCCAGTAACAAGAATAACTTGTCGCATATAGCAGATAAATGACTATTCTGTGAAGAATTATAGCTTTACTCAGTTACTACTTGAGTAAAACAATGATGAATGGGAACCTCTTAATGATAAGATGTAAGGAGGTTATCACGCTCAAGAATTGTAAATCAGGGATGCTGAGTAGTGCAGAGAAATAGTATGCTTTTTCAGGCAGAACTTGAGATTTTAAACAGATGCTACAATAAAACAGTAAATTAAAAAGATGTTCTGAAAAACAGAAAAGTATTTTCAGAATTACCTCAAGTCCAGAGCACTGCTTAGGAGAAAAGGTCAATGGATCTCTGCATGTTTGTACTGGGTCTGGCTGGGATGGAGTTAACTTTCCCTGCAGCAGCCCATATAGCACTGTACTCTGCACTTGTAGCTAGAACAGCGCTGGTATCACACCAGTGTTTTGGCTACTGCCGAGCAGTGCTGGCACAGCACCAGGACTCTCTCCAGACCCCCCAAAGCCAGTAGGTGGGGGTGGGCAAGAGGTGGGGAGGGGACATGGCCAGGGCAGCTGACCTAAAGCAACCAAAGGGATATTCCATACTATGTGATGTCACGCTCAGCAATAAAAGCTGGAAAAAAGGAGAGGGGGGGCTTTTGTTGTGAAGACGTCTGTCCTCTCGAACAACCGTTAGGTGTATTGAGGCCCTGCTTCCCAGGACGTGGCCGAACACCGCTCATTGATGGGGAAGTAGAGAGTAATTTTTTTTTCCCCTCTGTGCTTCCGCGCGGCCTTCGCTTGTTCTTTTCTTTTTTTTCCCCCCTTTAATTAAATTACCCTTATCTCAACCCGCGAGAGACCTTGTTTTCTTTACATCATGCTTTCTTCTCCTCCTCTTCTTTGAGGAGGGGGAGTGAGAGAGCGGGTGTGGTGAAGTTCAGCTACCCAGCAGGGTAAAACCACCACAATGTTTATTCTAAAGGCATTTTAAAATCGGTTTGAACCTAATGACTAGTAATGCTAGCATGGTAAAAGCTACCTGCAGACACTCATTCAGATAGCAAATTTAAGATTCAACATCTAGAAGTGAACATTAGCCAAGTCCAAGCTCAAAGCAGGTCAAGTGTTTTGGTACAGAAAGACTGATCTTAGAACAATCTCCCAGGATATGGTATGTTCTCAAAACACTCAATCCTATAGATCAGGGAGGGACTGTAGATCCTCTATAATCCTACCAGAATGACCAGATAAAGCTCTCTGTATGTACTACGCAGACGATCAGGGTAGACTATTAGCCTTTTCAAACACTAAAACTCATCAGCACTTACCTCATGTGATCATATTTTTTGAAAAGTGCGTTATATTCCACTGCCCTCTGCTGTAGCTCCACATCAATGCTGCTGCCATAAATAGAAACTACCTTCTTAATGCGACTGTGGGGAGAGGGGAGAGGAAAAAAAACACACTATGGAATTAGCAGCAATGAGCAAGGAATTAGCATGTGTCATCCAGAAGACACTATTTGACCTCTGCTCAACAGGTGTCCTGTGTAACTAATTTGAAACAGTAGTCACTGCTGTTTTGGGGGAGTATCTATGCAACATCAATTTTTGAACTGTTCCCATCCCTCCCCAACACAATCCAACAGGTGATTAATACATCCCCTCAAGATATATCATAGCAAAGCTTAACAATCCACAGTCAAGCCATCAGTACAAAACAAGGCTATTTTCTCTCCATCAGAAAAAAAAAAGAAAAAAGAACTGGAAAGAACAGTCCACTCAAAGTAACGACTTTCCCATTAATGAATTTTCAAGCAAGGGCAACACGACTTAAAGTCCCCACACAGTAGAGAGACATCCACAAAACAGAGAAAACAGTACAAATCAGTGGAAGTCTTCCAGCCTGCAAGCAAAGGAGGACTGTAAAAGCCAGTAAGAAGACTTAACCATGGAAGCAGAACATGTCCAAAGAATACTTCTGCTGAAGACAATTGATGCCAGCATATTTGCAACAAAACCCTGGGCAGAACAATACCAAGGAGAACTCACTTGACAGTGCAGGTGAACCTTGTGGAAAGCTTCATGATGGCAGTGAGAGCATAGCCTCGTGTAACAGATGCAGACATATTAGATATCAGAACGCTTTCTAAAATATCAAGAACTTCATCCTCTGTTACCTGAAAAGATACAGAAAGGTTAGGCTGAGACAGACAGAAGCTTTGCAGCAAACCTTCCAGGGCATACTGTAAAAACTTGTCTCTTACTTAATGGGCGTTTCTATCTCCTCAGTAACTGTGTGAACCTGCAGCATATATGCAGCACATGAAACATGCATCCAGAAGGATAACTTCTGATATTATAGTTTTAAAATGAAGTTCCTGTTCCACATATTGAAAAGCAGGTCTATCACCAAAATACACAGCTAAAACCCTGGCAGATACCATGCAAGCTAGGTTAGCACTGAAATCACACTGCTCTGCCCAGTGTAGCTGTGCTCCTCAGAGACAAAGCTGGCTATGTTTATATTACCTGTACCTGTAGTGTGGAAAGGTGTTCCCTATGCAGGGTCCATCACCATCATAAACACCATTATTAAGCAACTGTTGCAAGCATTCCCCTCAGATAGCCAGCATCAAGCAGCTCCAGCCTCAGGCAGGTACACTTGCTCTTTCTCAGGCTATACCTGTATTGGCTCCTCTTCTTCACACTGACCAGACACCAGAAGATCTCCATACTCTCCTATGCACCAGGAGGCCACTTGCACCAGGGGCTGCTGTTGGAAGAAAAATCAGATGCCTCGGATACATGCATTCCTGCACAACAAAGTAAACCACCACCATTTCCCAGAGCAAGCTCAGCCCTCCTTCCAGACAAGGAAATTCTCCATAGCATAAGAAACAGGAATATTGAATTTGATCAAGAATTCCATAAGAGAAAATTAGAAGAACAGGAACTTATAGAAGACATGCCTCCTCTGCAATCTGTCTCTTGGAACTAGACAGCATGACGCTGACTTACCTTGATACACTTAGTAAACATGCTTATTGCAGTATAACGAGTAAACCAAAGCTGCTTGTATTGGGTATTACCTGGGAGTAATCACCAAGGATGGCTTTGTAGAGTCTCTGCACAGTGTAGGCATGCATCTCCACACTATTAGTTATTAGTTGAATCAGGTTGGGAACAGCATCATCACGAACATAACTTCCTGCCTGCAAGAACATTCGTGTATTCAAGAGAGAAATAGAAATTGTTGTTCACTATTCGACTTCTCAGCAACACCCAGCATCCATTGATATCTTTCACAAAGCCACCCGATTTGCACACAGATAAAAATCAACCTCCTCATCCCCAAGTACTTTATGTCTGATTTTGAGCAGGCTCAGATGGGTAGAAGTACAGGACAGTACATTCTCCTAATGCACTCAGCTATAGTCAGAGAAAGCCATACTGTAGATAACCTGAAATTGTCTGTCAAGAAGATACGATGTGGACATAAAAATCCTGTGCTATTTCTATACCACAGAAGGCACGGAACATACACAAGAAAACGCCTTCCATTTAACAGGCAAGTTAAGACAAAAACTCTGGGGGCAGGAAGCAGCTTTTTCAATCACTTCCTCAAAGCCAGACTATGCGAAATTAGCACAGGACCCAGGGACTCATCTGCCTCTCTCTTTGGTTAAGTGATAGGAACATGGAGCTCAGATTAAAAAGCCCACTTCAAGGCCAAGAAAGTAAGAGGGGGCAATGCATAATCACATAGCTTTGTCATTGAAGGAAAGATGTACATTGCTCAAAACCTGTCTGTTTAGACACTCCCTCTGGAACTGAGAACAGATCATGCAAAAAGAAGGAAATTAAGTGAGCCCAATTAAGACAATTAAGTGAAAACCCAGCTAGCCAAAACTAGGGGCTGATGTCATCTTTCTGTGTTAATTCTTGTAAGTCTGGTAAGCTGGATAGGACGTTTATCTGTAAAAGCCTACAATGGGTAGTCTTGTGAATATAACTTTATAATGGTTTCCCTAGCAGTCAGGGGGAGGAAGTTACTTTAATAAAAGGGAGCCATCTGAGAGCAATTCTCACAGCCAACCTTCAAATGGAAATCAATTCTCTGTTCAGAGGAATCCACATTTCTCAGTTTCAGGGTGGCACAACAGCACATCAAGAAGCGAGTCTGGCTTCTGAACTTCTCAAATTTGAACACTCCAAAAATAAATCTCTTCTGACTTCTTAGCATCAGAGAACACACTGCCTACTCAAGTTAAAGCTCTTCCCTCTTGTTTGCCAAAACACTACTCCAGTTCCACCTCAACTGCGATGTTTATAAAGAAATTCAAGTAGTAAAAAAGTAACAATCAAACCCAAAGAAAAACAGCTAGAAAGCTGTCCTTGTATTATAAAGCTTTGATAAACTCAACTTGGAATAATTTCAATAAGTTGTTTCAACCCTCTCTCTCTTCAAAAGTCACTTAATGCTGTGTTCATTCTCTTTTGGAAGGACTGTATATTAGAATGACAGACAGCACAAGAGTTGCCCGTCTTAGAAGCTAATGTGGTTACTGCAGTAGAAACAACTTCTGCTACACACTGTCTTTTGCACATTCAAGAAATCATACATTTTTTTCTAAAAATGACTTGGTCATATTTACTTTCTGATTGGCTGCCTCGGGTCACTATTCTATAAGTACACTTCCATTGTGTATTGTAACATTATCTGTCAGCCTTTATAGCTGTCTCCTACTCTGGGATGCTTCCTACAGAATTCAAGAATTTTACAAAGTCACACACAAGAGAGGCAATTTCACCTACCGTTGTTAAGACTCTCATGATTGTGTCTATGTGCCAGCGTTTGGAAGGAGCGTATCTGACAAAATTAAGGAGACAATTAGAGCAATAACTACTAGCCTTCAACACCAGCAAGAAGCCTAAAGTTAACAGAACCTCCCCTTTTGGTCACCTCCTGGACCACCGCTTCCTAGCAAAAAAAAAAAAAATCACTTCACATTCTTTGACTTTTTGTATTAATGCTGACTCTGGAATGCTGAGTAAATATACAAGTCTGTAGAATATAGCACAGCCATGCCTTGCATATACAACACTTCAAAGTGGCTGCTGATTGTAAAGGATCTACATTAATGACATCATCTCACTTGTACACCTAAACGGGGAGAGTGCATGTGTGGGTATGTGGAAGGGGTGCAGGGCCAGGGTGTCAACACAATGCCTGTTCCAAAGAGCAGTAGAAATTAACATGCTAGCCTGGTTTAATGATATGAGAACTGCCTACAAGCAAACATTAGTGTTCCCTGAAGCACTAGTGTGTTCTGTTCCTCAGAGGAAGTAAAACTAATAAACGACACACGGGTCAGCAAATAGATAAGAGATGATCAACACATTCTCTCTTAGGGGGTGGGGAAGGAGATAAACAACACAAAAAATGCTCATAATTCTGAAAATAGACAAAAAAATTAATGGCAAGTAAATTGACCCCATACTTTTCTGCTGCAAGAAATATTCCAGATGCACAGTCTGCCTTGAACTCTGGCTCACAGGAATCTAGGAAATACAGCAACTCCTTCATCATTCCACGAACATTGTTCCCATTAACAAGGGCAAAACTCAGTTCCATTGCACGCCTAGGGCAAGGGACAGAAAACAAAGTATATTCAAAGTAAACAAATCCAGATACTCAAATACACTTACCTTTTAACTGAGAGAATAATCTTTATTAATCCTGTGAGAAAAGCCTCCCATATTAAATATCAGTACTTTTTGTTCATGTGCAGACAAGAAATAACCACCAGAGAAAACTGTAAACTAGCATGGAGTGGGAAAGGGGGAGTCCCCCCTCTCCCCCAAAATGTCCTAAAGGCTAGAAATATCTTTCAGCAACCAGAGTCCATCAGTGTGAAGGTCTGACTGTCCAAGTATTTGTAATTATATGCTTATCATTTCCGACACAACTGCAATGAGAAAGTAATACAAGCTACAACAAGCTTTCTCCAACTTCAGGGATCTTAAAAACAGAAGGGACCTGTTTTGTTCTCCATCTATTAGAGATTCAAATACATTAGAACTGATAAGCTTTATTGTATCCTGTCAGATAGACTATATAAGATTTTTAGAACCCAAAATTACCCTGGTGCTCTTTTCAGAATCCACTCCCCCCGTGACAAATTGACACCACAATTAAACAGAGTACTGGCTCTTTGATTTTCCTTGTTATATACATCCAAAGGTCAGAGGCTAGTCCTTAGCCCTTCTACTTGAAGCTTCTGTAGTTGATTGTAGCATAGCTCTCCCATCCTTCCCAGGTTTTTTGAATGAAAACTACTATCTTCAAATATGATTGATTTCTGGGCTTACAACTGTACAACCCTGGCAATTAGTTATGTTAAAATGCATTAAAGTAATGCATTAAAACAGCCTCACTAAACAACCTTTACTATTCTCTAAAATTGAGCATTCAGTGTAATACAGAACACAAATCCCCCAGGTTGTGTGCGGGGAACTTCATCAGGAACTTTATTCTCTGCCTGTCACTGAGATAGGCTACTAGAACACATATAAGATCCCTGTAGCACATCAAGAACTTCTTCCTCCGTTTTAATTATCTTTTGAAATCAGCTAGAGAGCTGCTGAACTACATCACGAGTACAATGATTTATAGTGTCTGTTGTGCAACAGATCTTGTACAAAATTATGCCAAAAAGGCCTGAAGTCTATCAACTTTCTTCAAACGGATCAGACTTTAATGTGTGCTTAACTCAGTGTCAAGCTTGCCAACCTGCCACTACATGGACAGTCATTTTTTCTGATCACCTAAGATTTTCACAATGTTAATGAAGCATCAACAACTTAGACCAGGCACAATAGTATTGGGCACAAGCTATTTGCTCTCAATAATCTGAAGACATCTAGGTAGCATTGCTTCTCAACATCTTCCTATTGTTGTAGAAAGAGGAATTTCTACAGTATTGTGAACTGTGAATGCGTTACCTTGTTTTTTTACCCAACCTGGGGACCTAGGAAAGACAAATGTCTTTTCACCCTAATTCTGAACACCTAACCAAATTGATTCCTCTTATCATCTAGGTCTATGCCTGTTTGAAAACCTATTCCATTACTAGAACTGTTTTCATTCTTCCAATTAGTTCTTAACTCCTTACATGTAACCCAGCAGGGTTGCAAGTTTTCCATGTTAATATTTAATTTTTCAGTCACATTATAGCAGATGTGTCAATCATGCAGATGCACAGAAGCACTTTGCAATCTTAACACCTGGCATTTATCTAAACACATATTGCTTACCTTCACTCATATTACAGGACTCATTTCTGTCACGAAGTTCCTAATCATGCAATTTGATCATATTAAGCAGCCAGACAAAAAGACTTGAATTAAATGGCAAAGCCATTCTGAATTACGCTACGTAGACCAAAGACGTACTGCAATGGTTAAAAGATGATAACATGTCATGCTTCAGATGTCAACCAAAACCAGGTATCATGTCTTTCTCTCAAGTCTCAGCCCCTGAAACTTGCTACTTGGGAACTCTGACTTCCAGTTAATATATTGCTTCAATGAGAGCACTGCACTGTCAGCAGCACGAGTGTCAGCACAGCAACATCATGCTCTGCCGATGGATCACTCAAAGCCTTCATCCTCCAACAGCACTCAGACATGAAGCTCTGTTTGCAGCATACCTATGTTTTCCTAAACCACACCAGTAAAACGCTTGTGTGGCCTTCCATCCAAAGACTTGATGGGCCTTTGCTGTTCCACAGCCTGACCTCAATGCTGCTCTGGCACCAAGCAACAACAGCCTGACTTGCTGAGCATGTTAAGATACCAATTTACCTTTTGGGATGGCATACAACTGTAAAAGTAGATTACATGATACCCATTACATAACAGTTAAAACTAAGCTTCAGAAGACAGTTCTAATTTGTTTCCTGTTCTGTATATATTAGAATAAACAGTGCTGTTAAAAATCTAAATCTGATTCAAAGAGGCATAAATTTGAAAAATGCCTTTCAGCACAAGTATCTATGGCATATCTAATCAGTTTGATAAGACAGAGAAGAGGATGAGCAATTCTGAAAGAAACAAAATACATTCATGATGTGACAAGAGATGAATGAAATTGTGGCCTGCAGCAGTGTTTCCAAATGATGCAAAAGGGATGCAATGGTCCCTATCACTGACATGCTTTATGCTGCGCTGAGGTCAGACAACCAGTTACAGAAAGACTAACAATGAGGAAGAGACTACCAAAAAAAGCATAAGCGATCAAGAGGCTGAAATACTTGATTTAGAAGATTAAGTGCAGTTCTCCACACAGACTGGCAGAAGTGAGATCAAGTGATTCAAGACTATCTTTGAGTATCTGACAGAAACAGAAGGTTACTATCATGAGTAAAAGGAACCTAACCAAAGTAATGAGAGTAAACAGAGGAATAAGTTTAGACTGAGTATCAGAAAAAAAAGTCTTCCTGTAGTGAGATGTATCAGGTTGCAAGCTCTCCCATTGTCCAGAGAAGTAGCAACATATCACTATTTAAACGACAAACATAAGGAAGGAACAACAGGACACAGTTTATAAGCAAACCATTTGAACAATCTAGTAAATCTAAATTCTACCATTGTCTAATTAAATTTAATCTAGAATCATTATTTGGATGGCTTAACACTGCTTCAGGACAACGTGACACTGCCTGGGAAAGAAAAGTAACATCGAGCATGTCAGAATAGTTTTGATTAGGATCATGCTTTATGGAGTCTTTGATTCTCATGAACATACCATCTAATATCTGTTGACTCCATTTTGGAAAGATTCAGGCAAACAGAAAAATTCCCCTCTCCACCCTCCATACCAATCCAAGATGCATAAAATATAAAAGCAGCTTCTCAAAGAAGGTGGCTGCACATCTTCCTTACCTTTGTTACCTTACTTGAAGTATGAACCACACTATGCATTAATACTAGTCTCATTTTACAAGTTCCTCATTCTATTGAGATTTCCCCCTATGTACTGCTCACATTCCATAGGCTGCCTATTTCACCGACATTTCAATTACCTTTTAATGGAGACATCCAAATCCTTCAGGCAGTCCACAATTGTGCTTCTATGCCGCTGTACTGCATTATGGTCTGTCTGCACTGTTTTCAACAATGATGTCAAAGCTACATATCTGGGATAAGAACATAAGGTTAAAAGAAAAAAAAAAAAATAGTTGACAGTAAGCATTCAATTTCTATGCACAAAAATGCCCACCCCCAATTTAATCATCTTTTGCAACAGAATAGGGCTCTCTTGTACTCCTCAGTAACAAATAAGAATCTTCCAGGGGACTGCCTGGCATGTCTCCAAAGGAGAGTTACCATACAAAACTGTGACATGCCTAACAATATCCTGCTGCTCAGACAAGCACTCATCCCAGTTGCTGGGCTCACGTCACTTGTCCAGATTTCATGGAAGATTTTGAAGAGACAAGGCAAATAAAGGTTAAACCTCCACAGATCACACACAAGCTACCAAATTCCCAAGGTTAAAGCCTTCTACCTACATCATGATTTGCAGTCAAAATGCCTAGAGCTGGGACTTGATTCTGGCAGTTGCAGCAATTCCGTGTCCAGATTAACAGTGACCAAAGGACAACCATTACTTCCTTGTAGCCAACAATATGCAGTCAGAAAAAACAAACTCTTTGCCTAATTTGTAAAATCTCCACTGCCCACCCTGATTTAAACGTCACCACAGACCAGCTGGAACAAGACAGGAGATTTACAGGCTACTGGAAAAAAAACACTCTGCTAGATTAAGAAATCACGTTAAGAATTAGATTGTACACCCAGACTCATGAACTAAGAAAGGCAGAGCCATAGTTAAGAATTTGACAGAGAAAATGTGCCAAGAAAAATAGCTAGTCAGTCATATTAACCCCATTAACACTTCCCAATACACTCTCCTGGAAAGCTCTGCTTCAGCATAATCTTTATGCAATTGCTTATCACACATTTTAAACTGGGCGGTAGATGGAACACACTTCATACAACTTACCTAATATTTTTGTCGTTGTTTAATAAGAAACGGCCTAGGATGTTAATGGCTAACACCTGCAGAAAGAGTTAGGGACAGTCAGTGATCAAAAAGGTTGCTGGTCATCTTCATTGCTTCAAGATAATTTTAAGGGCAACATGTCAAAGTTAGCACTGCACTTCTTGGCCAAAAGCATAACAAAGAACTTTGGAGTCTGACTAATTGGAGGGAAAGCTAAGACAAACACAGCACAGGCTCTATCCTGCACTCAAGGAGAAACAGTCTGCAGGAAATGTCCCTTTTTTTTTTTAAATATACTTTCTAAAGAGTCTGCAGTCTTATCTAGAGCCATCTGTGGAGCTATCTTTGGGTGAAATGACTTTGCCTCATGGGTCCTCTACAGAAGTTACACTCTAATACAAGCTTAGACAAAAAGGCCACGGCAAAGGTAACTTACTCTCAGTCCACTCTCGGATTTTATGTCCATAATAGTCAGCACAGTTTCATAGAGAATGGCATTTCCCACATTTTTACTTGTTTCCGTATTAGTAGCAACCTGGAGGAAAGAAACAAAATAAGCGACTCCATTGCAAACAAAGTGGATCCCCTTTGTGCTGTTCTGTAGAACAGGCAATGAACCTGAGCAATCCCTAGCAAACACTTATCACACCTATGAATGCATGCCACTAGCAACAAAATTCACCCCAGCATGGTAAGTAGCTGTATCCTCACCAGTGCTGCTGAATCCAAACTATCAACAAATGAAAAGAGAAAGTTTAAGCTGATCAACCTTGCAGACCTCACCTGTGCAAGTATATCATTCATTGCTTCACTAGAATCATCATCATTTCGCCCTAGAATCCTTAGTAACCGCAGGATTCGCACCTATATGATAAAATAAAGCAAAGAAAATCTCACTGGAAGGCAGTGTTTTTACATGACAGCCATGAAATCCAGTACAGCAAAACAAGATGCTGATTTTCCATTTCAAAGCAAAATGGAAGTTTCGTTCTATCCTCAATAAGATCTTCACCAACAGTAACAGGCTAATGCTGTGCCCATTTTCTTCACACTAGCCAAAACTGTTAAGTCTACACCCAGTGCCAACTATGCACAGCCCTGCAAGACCAACACTTGTTTCTTCTCCTTTTCACCACAATTTAGCACAATATGGTAGGGCTGTTTAAGTCAGGTGTCTTTCACTACGGTAGATGAAGAGCATTTGCACAGTCAGCTCTAACACAAGGACACAATCTTAAAATCAACACTGCTACCCTCTGGTAACTACCTTGTCATACCTAGGTCCCAAAACAGCACCAGAATTAAAGTTATCAGTTACTGTTTGCATCGGTTCTTACCTGCAAAAAGGGGTCACTGATCCCAGACACATCATGCTCTGGTGAGTATCCAGACATGATAAGGTTCTTCAGAATACGAACTAATTGTGGAACAAGCTGGGAAGAAGACAGTTGTCAGAAAGTAACCTACTAAGTTTGTTGTTCCTTTCCCCCTAATTTTGAAGTACAGGCCCAAGAACAAATATTGCATTTGAAAGCAAGTCAGTCTAGAGATTCTTCCTCAAAGTCCAGCCTGCACATCTGAAGATTATGTTATACAAATGCCTACAGCTTAGCTCTGGAATGACTAGAAACAGTTAAGCTGGAACCTAAGCACCATACAGGATCTTTAAAATACTAAAATCCACCAGAGCTTGACAAGCAACACCTAAAAGGAAATATCAATTTAAGGAACTCCCCTCTTCTCAAAAAGGGGAGCTGCTAGGACTACTAAAATGGTATCATTCCAAGACTTCTAGGGGCTTTACTACATCAGATCCTGATTCATTTTAGCATACATGCCCATGTAACATGCATCATCTGTTTCCACAGAGCACCAGGCATAGCCAAGAGATTTGATCTTTCCAGGTACTGCTAGGATTACAGTAAATTATTAAGGATTGCTTTAAGTTTGATACTCCATCCAATTTAGCCTCTAGAAAGAAAAGCTTTGTGATCTGCTTCCTCTCCAAACCTTCCACATATGACAGAGGGGATTTCCCTCCAGCCTTCCCCGTGGGCTCTACACTACTTCTTCCTTCCAAGTAGCTTCAGGGTCTATTCTCCTCCTCTTCATCCCAAACTTCTCAGCAAAAGCTGCAACACTAAATTGACCAGATTCTTTGCTTCACTGCTGTTAGAAGAGTTCTGCATAATAGCAGAAAAACTGATAGACACAAAATCCTACTGACTTATTCTGTTCATATTTAAAAGTTTCTTTCCAACTGCAAGAGCTAAAAAACTTACAGAAGCAGCTCAGATTCCTCAGATGTTGATAACACTGGTCTCCCAGTAGTCATGTATCCCATAGGAATAAGTAATCTTTCAAAACTTGTACACAGCTTTGAAGAAACGTTATCTATTCACAAAAGTTTGGTTCAATAGACTCCTTCCTAGGTATTTCCTATTACCATTGCACCTCATCTGTCAGGGTAATTCTAAGGAACTGCAACGATGTGCTCTGTGGGGTATCACACCCATATCCAGCAAGTAATCAGTTGAAGACAGAACATGGCAAATAAGCCAATCGGTAAAGCAGACAAGCTATAACAAACTTACTATTTTTCTGCAAAACACTTCATAGCAGCTGTGAATAACAAAATGGTCTCAGGGATGAAACAGAGGCCCATTGCTAACAACTACTATGAGAAACTTAAGGTTGAACAAGAGAAACCAAACTAATTTTTGATTAAACTATAAGAGAAACCTCTCCTGGTAGATGACAGATGTAGGCCTCTACCAATTTCCTTCCATAGAAAGCTTCTTCTATCCCTCTCCGTGCTGGTATTATTAAAATAATGCAGACACTGGCTGGAGATGAGGTGACAAAATAGACAGAGGTGTTATGGTGGCTGCGCTAAGTGGATTTTTTTTTTCCTGAAGCATGGTTAGCACCAGGAAAGCATCATTCTTTCTCCCAACTCCATGCATGCATCACAACTACAGTTTATCAAAATGTTCTCTACAAAAGCCTTCGCAGCAATTCACCCCTTAAACATAACAATTTTTCCCATCCTTGAGATTGGCTGCTCCTGCATGCATGCGAACCTGCTATGAGTCTGGGATTGCATTCAAACTAAATTTCTACCTATCAGAGATTAAAGTTAATCACTTTTGACAACATTGAATAAAAGTGGTGCTTCATATTTGGGACAGTATTTGCAAGAAGCACAATGTGATTTATAGAGCACAACAGCTGCACATGAACATAAATAACGGGCAATGTTTTGGGGAGTAAAGTCCTGTACTTTTGTGGTACAGTGCAAGAAGAAAGCCAGCTCAGTTTCCCTGTTCTCTTTTTATTCCTGCTTTTGCTCTTCAGGAATTACATATTCCTCTGAAAACGTGCATTTCATAATACACAGAAAAGGAACTATGAATTTCTTATTATCTGCCTCAGAGAAAGCCAAAGGATGCTGCAACATCTTCCCTCAAGGCAGAGTAACAGGCAAGGGGAGTGATCTGCTGGAGCATTCCTGGAACCCCAATTAACATTTGCTTTGCCTTCTAACATGCAAGAATGTCATCAGGACTGAGGACAGGACAAACAAAGGAAAACATTACAGCCATGGAGATCGGTTGAGGGCCCCTCACCAATCTTCTGTATTCAAATTACACAGATGAAAAATCAGCAATGGAGCTGGACCCAGTTGTTCTTTGCAGCACAGAAAGCCCACTTATAGGTGGCTAACTAACTGCCTCTCCTGCGCCCTTTTGTGTAAAGGAATTACCCAAACCTGCCCTATGTTTAAGGCAAGACACAAAGCCCACTTTGTGGTGAGAACGCCCACAGCTGTGTATGCACATGCAGAAAAATTTCCCTAGAAATCCTCAAAGGAGGGCTTGAGGAAAGCAAGCTTCTGTTTGGAGAAGGCCACAACTGAGATTCAGGGCTGCCATGGGTATGGAAGTTTAGTGACAAGACAAGACCAGCACACAAAAAGCATTAGACAAGTACAACTGATCTAAGCATGTGGCATCAATCACAGGTGTGGCATTAACACGTACTGCCTCACAAGAGCCAAACATCTAAAGATTCAATGCAAGCATGCACCATCTACAAGATGCAACTCTTACCTTTTCATTCTAACACACAGCAGGATTCCAGACAAAAGGGACAAAACAGACGAAGCAGGCATTAGGGACAGATTAATGTTATACCATTCACAGCATAAATAACCAGAGATAACTAAAAAAGGATGTACCTAGTACCTACATTCTGTGGACTCAGCTCTTCTCTTACCAGTAAGACTATCCTCTTAACTAAGTAACTAGTAGCAGAGATGGCTACCTTCAAGATGTCCCTAGTCCCACTTTCACTTTCATTCCTACTCTGTCATATACAACTGGGGCAAGGGAAGGTGCATGCCAAAGTGCTAAGATGCATCAAAGGATGTACCGTTTGAAATCCCTAATGATATAGACAAGCCAAGGAAGAACAGTAAACTGGACATACAAATAAATGAGCTCCCTTGAGACACTTCAGAGGAGCAATTGGACAGTTCTGTTTATCAGCTTTGTTCAATTTCTCCTTCTTCAACCAAAAGTCAGAATGACAAAAATCAATAAAATTTTCAGATGTCCTTCTACTGGTAGTCTTTAATATGGCAATAATACTGCACAGCAAATTATAGCACGCAATATAAGGAAGTTTGTGCTAAGAGGATAAAAAGAAACAAACATTCCTAATCAGAGGAGGAAGAGTGATGTTGACTCAAAACCCTTACGGGGAAAATGGAAACTGATGTAATACAGCGTGCACCAGAGATGAGGTGCCTACAGAATTTTCATTAGTATTTTTGACCTTAGCTTATAAGATTGGGCAGCAGTGGTTAAGGCATTCAAGTGTCTGTGTAAGCCTTAGTTTTTCATCTCCACTCCTTTATGTTTAATACATGATGATGACCTGATGACACTATGCAATTAGCAACAAAAAGTAAAAAAACACTCTAAGGGAACATCAGCCAAAGGAGATATTGTAACTTCAGGGTGAATTTCATACTGCAGTCTAAGAGTGATGTTTTATAACTTACTCCCTTCTGTAAGTGGATTAGGGCTAGACACCCAAAATTCCCGTTTTTCTTATTATTTTGATAACAAGCAGACAGTACCATCAGATTCTTCACCTAAACAGTTGTAAGGATTTTATTTAAAAAAGGTGCCCATTGCTTTCACTTTGGAAATTAGAGGAAGCACTTGTTAAAAACAAAGTGCCATGAATATTAATTTTACAATGTTATCAAATTCACACTTACCTTTCTAAAGTGTGCAAGCATGTCTGGGCTTCTCTCACACATCTCTGTGAGGAGGACTACCGATGTGTGTAGAACACCTAAAGGCCAGGAAAAAAAGTCTGCATTTAACAATTTCATTGGCTCCAGACATGTGACAAAAATCATAAAGAGATGACAACAAATCGTATAAAACATCCTCCTCTTAAATCCAACACATACGCCCCCAAAAGATGCAGCTGTGCCCAAGGGAAAGTTAATAGCAATGTGCTCATACCTTAGAGCAGCAACTAGAGGTCAAAGGAGAAGACAAACTGGCCTTGCATATTGCTTACAGAAACCTGCATATTAAATATACTGTTAGACAGTAACAGACGTGCAAACAAAAGATCTGAGAAGGGCAAAACATGTTAATTGCGTTCATTGTAGGTGCTGGGTTCCTCATGCTCAATTCCCTCTTCTGATTTGGGTATTGTAGCAAGCCTTATGTGGTCTGAATGGGGCCTTCCTCAGAAGGTCTCAAAACTCAGTCTGGAGAAAGATCACAGTAGGCTGTTTCGTGAAGGCAGTGCCTGCATATTGGCAGCTAACTGCTGTGTGCCCTGTCTCAATGGAACCCAAAGTGTCTTTGAAAGTAGTTAGAAAAGGCATGTCAGTTACACACCATTCAACTAGAAGACAATGGTTGATAACTAACCATTGAGTGCACCCTCAGCAAGTTTGCAGGCAACACCAAGCTGTGTGGTGCAGTCAGCACGCTGGAGGGAAGGGATGCCATCCAGAAGGACCTCGACAGGCTCAAGAGGTGGGCCCATGCAAACCTCATGAAGTTCAACAGTGCCAAATGCAAGGTCCTGCACCTGGGTCAGGGCAATCCCAAACATGAATACAGGTGATGGGTGATGAGCAGATTGAGAGCAGCCCTGCAGAGAAGGACTTGGGGGTGTTAGACGAAAATTTGAACATGAGCTGGCAATGTGCGCTTGCAGCCCAGAAAGCCAATTGTATGCCAGGCTGCAGAACTAGGTGATCTTTAAGGTCCCTTCCAACTCAAAGGATTCTGTGATTCTAAGAATTCTTTATTTGGCCAAGGCCTGTAAAGGAACATTCCCATCTTTAAAGAATAGAACAGCTCTCATCCTTTCAGGGTTGCACACGATAGACAGAGGATATTACACTACCCACAGTGGCTCATGTAGGCAGAACTTGCTGACAAACAGTCTTACTGCCTATTTGAAGCAGTGCCTGGATTAAATGTTCTCAAAAGCATATTTTACACTAAGATAAAGTAATTGCACAGATACGAACCCAATTCTACAGGCAAACTGTCCTGTACCTCCAAGATTTACAACACATGCAACAAAAAAAAGAACAGTTTCTCAGGAAGCTACTGTGGCCTGTTAGTACTCTTGCACTTGACTACCCCATCTGAGACGAACTTCTCCCTAAAATGTTTTTTCAGCGCTGCAAAAATCTACTGTAGGACTCCTAGCACAACTGCCTATTTTAAGGTACATGCTTATTGCAGATATGCCACAGGACTAAGACTTTAGGGAGTGAACTCTAGGTTGATACAAATTAGTCAAGGTATAACTTTAGTATTTCTCTTTAACTAATCTTCTGAAGCACCTGCATAAGAAAATGCATTAAAACAGAATAATCTAGCAAGAGACCATTAAAGTGAGAATCTACTTTATGATCTAAAACAGCACTGAAGATTCTTTCCTGACAGGTAGGTACCTCAGTTTTGGGAATGCCTACTAAATGGATGTCAAAGAATCCTATAGTGCTATGCTAACAGAAGACACACAAAAAGCTGGAAAAGGAAAACACTTTGAAGTCCCTTTAGGCAGTGTACTGGATAAAAGTCACAAACTTTCCAGTTCCACCCACTCTGAGGTGGGTCAAAAACAGTGAGAGTTCCTTTCATCACCTATGCCATATAAAGTCCTGCTAATTAGTAATCATACACTCCTGCCTTCTGAATGACATTTGCTTTCACTGCATACCAATGGAAAGAAACGAATCAAAAATACACCTCAAAAGTTCCCTCCAACAAAAGGCTTCAGTAGCAACTGTGCCATCTGCAAAGAATGGCATAACCTTGCTAAGCAAACTCAGACATTACCATGGTTCTTCTCATTCAGCAAGTTTTTAGTGGCTGGCAGGAACATCTCCATAAGTTCAGGCACCTTTCTGATAACATGAACAGCACACAATGCTGCCTATGTAGGAAAAACAGTTCAGTTAGTACACAGTATAATGACAATGAGACATTTTGAGAACATCTAGCACAGTGGGAACTCAAAAGTTTCATGATATACAGAGGCTTGGAAAGTTTATAGTACATTTTTCCATCTCTCTGCTACAAGTGATACTAAACAGCATTACAGAGAAGAGTTCAATAAAAACTCCACAGCTGAGGAGGAAACAAAACCAACACTGAGCTGCAAAGTAATACTTGGAACTAGCAATAGTTCATTTGTAAGCTATTCATTTCAGACGCTATATTAACTGCAAAGCAGCTCTGCATTTAATAAGGCTACTTTAGTCTGTCTTGCTGTTAGGGAGGGAATAATGCATTGGAAGCAAATAATGAAATTTATGTCAAATTAATGGCTCCTTTTCTTTCCCTCAAATATCATCTCCTTCCCCACAAAATAGTTTCCTCCTTCAGGTGACAGGTCCTATGAAAAACCAAAAGTATACTCTAAAAAGTTTGCCTACTTATTCTAGAATACAGAAGCAACTGTACTCTAGAATAGAAGACACTATTTTTTGCAGCTGCTTGAGAATCTTGTGTACCGACTGTCTCTTCCCAGAATGCAGCAATACCTCTTAGCATTGCTTTCTCTCCTAAAGCCTCATTGCTGCACCCACCCTCCGTCCAAGACATAACAACAAAATACATTTAAAAGAACAAGGCTGGTTACACTTTGCAGATATGTCACACCTGCTAAGGAAATGAAACAATTTCAAATTGTTTGCTCATTTCAAGTCCTTAACCTTTCTATCTCAGGTACTACTGTCATCATCTACTGGAGATTAGATCAAATAGGTTCAAATCTCCAGATATTAGCCTGCACTATTAATGATATACTTAATGATGGACTTATCTGAAAACATACAGAAATGAAACTAATGACTAGAAGTTTGGGGTTAATGCCTGTGAACAGGCAGGTGTTCACATTATAATCAATAACCTTAAGATAAAAAGTATGAAATTAGAAACAAATGCATCATCTATTGGAAGCTTGACTTTTAGAGGCTTACACACATTCCTGCTATGCACAGACAGGGGGGATTTGGCCTCCACCTGTCTCACACACCAGGAAATACTCAGCCAGTGCTACAAGCTGCCTAGTGTTCCCGTTATTAGCAAGGTATCCCATCAATCTTGAGTTTTAATCTGTAACAAAGTATTCAAAAGTACCTTCTTCCTAAGATAGGAGTTGGAAGTTTTGAGGAGCTTTTCCACCTCTCCTGCAAGGTCTCTGCACATTTCCGAGGAGCCCATGCAGCCAAGAGTGCAGAGTGCCAGCCCCTGCACATATTGCGTGCTATGATTAAGATCACTGTAAAGGAGAACAAAAAAAGCCAATCAGCACGCACACAGAGAGCCTGAACACAGAAAAAAGGTCATCTCTGTATAGTCATTTAGCCAGCTGTACACACAGCCCAGAAAAAATCTTCAGATTCTCAGCTACTTGGGACTATGAGTTAGGAGCAACATGAGCTTTGAGTGCATGTACCACAGAGTTTTCTATTACTTATACGTAGAATCCTCAAAGGTAAAAGATTTGGGTAAAAGTTTCAGGTGGGCATGCAGTGCTTGAGCTGAGAAGAGGGAAGGCCACACAGAACTCCATTAAAGCTTCTACAGTAAAGACAAAACTTCATAGTTCGGAATTTGCAAACAGAAAAGAACCTAACATCAGGTACAGTCCTGCAGCGACTTTGTGGGTTGTTCCAGTTTAACCATGTTCTAGGACAGGCTTTCGCTTCTGGTTTTGGTTTATATGCACCTTGTTTCACAGTTTCTGTGCGTTAAGATTTCTGTGGAGTTTGATGTGCAAATAATGCCTTTTAATTCTAGTCATCTCCCCTTCCTCCCTTTTATTCGACTATTAGGATTCATGAATGATGAACTGTAAAACTGCATATGGATTGGGTCATGAAATAAAACCTTAAAGGGTAAAAAAACAATACATCCATAGTTAATAAGCTAAGCTTAGCGTAAATTCTTATCTCATGTTATACTGACTCATACACTGAACATAAATACTAAATCTGAAGAAACGAGATTCACATTTACAAACCAAACAATATATAAAAGTCTATGTAAAATATCCTCCATCCTGAGCAAGGAGGAACAACAAAATAAAACTCACAAACGAATTAAAAAACCACTCACACAGCTTGTAAGTAATCTATACAGGAATTTTGTTTAGCAATCTTAACTCTTCATATGCCTATGGAAGTTGCAAAATGCAGTCAATAAGTAAAATCACCTATCAGTAGACACTATTTATGAGGCCACCCACTAACGTCACACTAAGTACAAGACAACGTAGCTTCCACATGGCAGTCCCAACAGCTTTTAAAACTGATTTCTAACCACTTTTCCATCAAACTACTCGGTACTCATGTCATCACAGCATCCAGGATTCATTCACAAATGACGACTCAATTATGAAGAAAGTAGAAATAAGGTTCCTGGTTTGTGAGGTGAGCTGGGGATTGCACGATGGGAGAGCTGGGGAAATGAGTGGTATGTAGCCAAATGTGTACAACACGCAGAAAAGCAAGAGCATGTTCTATTTGTAACATCAATAAGTTATGGCAACATGCAGATGCAGGACCAGATAACATGCCATAAAGCGGGTTGTTTTTTGTTTCCTTCCTTTAAGGAGTTTTTGGCAGCTATATATAGCTGTGCATATAGGAAGTATGTGCTTCATAAGGGTGCCTGATTGTTTGTATTGAAAATCTAGGTCTTGCTATAAGACACTGATAAAAGCAACACAAAGTGGTAGGTATGGAAGCCAAAGCAGAAAGCGATAGACAACCCACTGAGGTGATAGGAAGCTGTCTACCAGTTTTGTTGAGCTACAGTCTGGACCATTTCAAACTCACCACCCCCTCACCCCGCATTTATTTTAGCATAAACAATCAAAAAAGATGTTAACCTAGCAGCCTAGTTCTAATGGAAGAGTCTCACAAGTACAACATTTCAATGAAAAAAATCTGACTGAATGTCTCTCTCCTGCATCCTAGTAGACTCTCAGGCCCACAGTTTTGTCAAGTTTCTTTTCAAGTACTTTAAGGCCACAGTCTAACTGATCAATCTCATCAATATTTTACTTGCTATTACCCGAGAGGCTTATGTTCTAAAAGTAAATAATAAAAACTGAAGCACCACACACAACCAAGCAGGCATTTGGATAAGTCAGCTAGACCCTAGTTGTCCCATTCCTGCTACCATCCACCTGGAAAATGAGTATCCATCATTGGAAACACATTAACCATTATTTACTAAACTATAATATAAAACAGTCCTGGTTTAGCAGCATTTTGCTGGGAGAAAAAAATTGAAAAAAGATCAGCCCTTATTTTCCACCCCCTCTTGCCCAATTTTAGCAAGGTGCAAAGCAGACAGCACATTTCGAGTTGCTACCTTGCTTGCAAGGAAAATCATTAATCAGCACTGTTAGGTCAACCCTAAAAAGAAGGCAGCATACACAGCCTTGATCCCTGAACTCAGAAAACTCTTCAGAACTCATAAAGTAAACAAATATAACATGGATGCAGCAACAGATAAAATTTTGTAACATAGGATGGCCAGTCTGGTCCACAATGTTTAAGTAGCATTATAAAAAAAATGATTGAATCAGAATATATAAAAGGTGCGTGGACTTCAGTTATGCTGCATTACTAACTGCTTGCCTGGCTCTTTCCTACTGCAACCTGGAAGAGAATTAAATTTACAGACATGGAAGAAAGTTTTTTTAAAACAAGAGGTCTTCTGCACTGGCTAAGCAGCTTATTGTGATCATTTCACCTTCCTGATTTTATTTATCTTAAGACCACCTCCACAGTAACGCGTATTACCATTCTAAAACAGTAGCTACATCAAGTATGGTTTGCCACATACATCTCTTCAGGACCAATGCAGCTTTGTATTCTCTTCCCTCTAAGGAACCTAGAGGGTATCATCCAATACAGTACAATACTAGAACAGTCTTGTATGGTCAACAGCATACAACAGATTGAAGATACCAGCTTTCTAACACAAGGGAAAAAGAATAAAGTACTCAAAATATCATTTTGGAGTGTACTTTCAGATCCTGAAGCCTCAAAGCATGTGTTGATGAAGAGAGAGCTGGTACCCTTACTTCTTGATGCAATTGGTCATAAGAAGATGGACATCCTGTCTCTCATCCAGCAGCAACATGGCACCTAAATACCCAATGCGCTTGTCTGTGAATTTCTGAGAGGCAATGAGCTTGAGGCACTCCAACTGGAAGAAAAAAGAAAAGAGAGTTAGCTTAAACTACTACTCAGCTAGAGGAGAAACAGTTTGAACTTTGATGTTTACTAATTTAGGTCTCTAATAATGCATTTTAAAAAGTACATTTTATTCCCATTTTGGCGATACGGAAAACAAAAAAAGGTTGAATGACCTGCCCAGAGCTCTCAGTGAGGCAGCAGCAAAATCAGTAGTAAGTCCTGTATCTTGAAGGAACCAGGTATTGTTGACCTTCCACAACCTCAGATATACCAGACAAGTTGGGTCAGAGCACAAAAGTGAGAAATAACATATTTAGAGATGAGAGATCCATCAATAAAAATAAAAACACAGTAAAGATGTGGAAATCCAGAGGATGTCATGTTTGATACGCACTGGAAATTTTCTGCACTTAAATAAGTATATCTGCCCACCTGGGAGAGGATCAATACTCTGTTAAGCAATTTTGATGGTTATAATCTGCAACTATGTAGCTAGCTAGGTAAACCTCAGATACAGTCAGAGATGGTTAAATTTTTATGCTGCTCTATAATCCCTTTAGTTAAACTTCAGGGGTTCAGATAATCCTATGCATTGCAGCCGCTACAAGCTTCCCTTCCACCATGTAGAAATGTGCCAACTGTGTTCAAAAGCATAAAAGATTCCTTAGATAACATGCAAAACTGCCACTTGCACTCAGCTGACTTCAGAATTTAATTGCTAACCAATTTTTAAACCTAACATTTTCTTAAAGCACGAATATAGACATTCTGACATGACTAAATTCTGACATGCACTAAAGTATCTTTCTCTAACAGATAATTAATTAAGGTATAATCCAATCTCTACTTTCCAAAGTAGCAGAAATAGCTTCTCAAAACAGGCAATAGACCTATCCCCTCCCAAACACATCCTGCAAGTCCATTTCACAAATTAGCGAGGGCAGCAAATAGGCACACACAGGGGATGTATGGACGGGATCAGACAACACTTCCAACAGGTCCATTTTAAAGGACGTAAAAGGGGCATGCATAGGCAAAAATATGGGGCAGCATGAAAAGCTTTTCATGGTCCTTAGCTATAGGGAAGCTTGAACAGGGCAACAGAACACAGGTGAGATGCAAGAAGCACACACATACACCGAGAGGGTAAAGTTGTACAGGATGCTGAAAAACCGGTAAGAAAAATTCAAGCTGAAGCGCCAGAGAAAATAAATGCTATGGCCTAGCCACTGACAAGTTCTCACAACTGCATGGAACCAGAACACACAACTCAACTATGCAAGAGGTTGCCACATACGAACCACCCAGGTGGGTGACAAACTCATAAGAAAAAGCTTGAGAGAAAGCGAGTTCAGTTTGCTAGGTTTAACCTGGCTGAAAATCTAGAATTCATATACCTCTGAATAATAATATCAGTCATCCAAAAAGGTAACTGAACTCGCATGAACGGACCAGATCAACCGGGCACAGAATGCTACATATTTACCTCTTATCTTTCCAGTGTTTTCTGTAAGAAAATGCATCTCCGAACCAACGTTCTTTCTGAGGTTTACAAGATGCTTTCTTATACAAGCCTCTGCAAAAGTGCAACGTAGAACTGATGGCCTCTAATCTATAGTGTAAGAGCTACAAGAGGTGGAAGTCATACGACTAAGAACAAGCAGAAGGAAACTAATGACAGCAAACTAGTGACTGATACATTTCCAGTACTTTCGAATTTGAATGCTATTATTGAGATTTACCCTGTGAAAAGCTGACAAGCTCATTTCACTTGTGTACAAGAGCATGCAAACTAGCTTCATGCACAGCACTATTCAGCAACATGATCAACTGAAGCTCTTAGTTTAATTAGGGGAAGAAGTCTTGATACCATTATAACCATTTCATTTGAAGGAACAACAAATAAAATCTGCTACATCAGCACTGTAACAGATACATCAGTAAAGCCTGATATGTATAGAGGTATATAGCCACACTACAATTCACACAAGTTTTTACTGACAGACATTCTTCAGACCAGAATTCTTTTGCAAGTGGAAGTAATTTTTTTAAAAAGTAATTTGACCATTTGTCCAGGATGTCTGGCTGCTCGATACCTTCTAATCTTGCACAAATAGCTTTTGCACATGCTTAAAAGACAGCTTGCCACGCAGTGCATCTCAGCATGCACTGGCTAAATATAGTGCTCATGCCTGTATTTCTGTACAAGATTTCCTAGGTCACAGTTCAGGAATCCTGTCTTGGAAAGAAGTGAATGGCTGATCTGCTTCTGACGCATTCTCTTTTATTATTGGTTACCCCATCCACACCACTAGCTGAAGTGAGATGTCTGGTTTCATCTTTAACACAGACATGGGTCTAACAGTCTGTGGCTCTCCTGTTTTTCATCAAAACATATTTCCTACTCATTTATCCTGTCACTCTCAGAAACTTCTCGCCTATAATGCTGGACTGCCTATCTGCAAGATTCTACTGCTGGAACAGCATCTGCCTTTGACAGCTCCCCAACCCAGCCAAACTTTTTGCTAGTGAGAAAGAACGAAGATCATATACTCCACCTACACAACATCAGTACTTTGAAAGATTCCTCCCAGTTATAAGCACTGGGGACAAATGAAAGTCTTCAACTTAAAGAATACTTGTTAAAATCCCTTCTCAGCCTTGGGCCCTATGCCTTCCTGAAAAAGTGCAACTGACAAACTATATGAGAACCAAGGCTACAAAATGGAGTATTCTGTCCCCAAAACAGTCACCATAAACGTTTGAGATGTAGCAACACCAGCAATAACAGATATAGAATGTTTTATCCTTTTTCCACTGAGAGCAAAGATAATTTACCATTACCAAAGCAGAAATCGAAGAATTATTAGATATCTGATCTAATCTTCCACACACAGGATTAAATACTTGAGTAACAATGTAAAAATAATCCAAATAAAATTTAAATATGCTCCTAAACACAGGTCGAATGTAAAAATTCTAAGTGATGCTTACCTGTATTTTTTTTTTATTATTATTATTCTTGGAGCTCTTAGTTTCTTAATTTTTTTTTTTTTTTGACAGGAAGTTTCTTTCTTAGACCAGGGAACCCAGCTATGTGTAGTACTAAGAACAGGATAATTCACTTGCCCTGACACAACTCTTTATTTTGGGAGGAGAATCCAGTGATGTAAAATAAGATGACTCCCCTTAAACTCTAAACAGCCCAGGCTTGTTCTTTGACACTAAGACTATCTGAAATTTGATTTCAGCGGTTTGAGTTCATTGTTTTAGTGAGACACGGGGATTGGTCAATCCAGTCATGAATGTGTAGACTCCCAGGACATGAAGGTACTTTACGGACTACAACAATTTGACTGACTTTTAATTTAGCTTGATGGAAGGCCTAGGTTAGATTATGACTAACAGGATGCTTACTGACTTCTAAGAAAAATGGACTATGCCCCAAAGACTAAAGTTCAACCTGAAAAACATTTTGTAGATCAAGAATCCCATCTTCCTGTCTCCCCTTGTCACAATCTGAATGAAGAACAGCATATCAAAAATAAGCCAAGAGACTGGGAAAACTCACACCGGCATTCTCCAAGGCACTTCACTAAGATGGGAATAAGGAACACCAATTTCTTATTGCTGTGAACAGACCAGCTATTATCTGCCTAGAATAGATTACTTTAGAAGGAGAAGGGTATAGAAACTCCTTTGAAACGTCTGGTGATTTCCATCAGAGACAGAACTTTGACATGCCATTTTGAACCCATCTAGAAACACCCGTACTGGACTGTGCTTTAAGAACGACTGCTCTGCAGAAACATGGTCAGTGAGTAGCACGCAGCCTGGCAAAAGCAGACTAACCCTAAGTTTCATAACAAAATATATACGAACAGGTTCCAAACAGCAAGTGTCTTTAACATAGTCAAAACTATTACAGGTTCAGAACATATGCGAAGACAAACCTCAAAACATCTCAAAGCAAAACTGCAGCTAGGAATGCTTCAAATTAGTCAATGCACCCAAAACACACGAAGCATACTAGTATATGCACATAGCACAGCAAGCATTGAAGACTAACCTACCTGTCCAAAGTGTGCAGGGTATCCCAGCATGTGCATATACAGCAGCTTTGCCACATTTCTGCATCGGTATGTGTTATCTTCCTCTCGGAAGGATGATCGGATAGCAGCACATTCCTTTTGAATCATCTCACGCTCTTCTGCCTGGGTTCTTGCTGTCCGGATGGTCCGGATCAGCTCCCGCAGTCTGATGGGGGCTGGCATCCTCTGGGAGGAGAAAGAAAGAAATCCGTAAGCCTTCTACTGTACCTGATGACTTCATAATTGTCTCAATTTAGCATGAAGTTTTCTTTCTTCCCCTACAGTTATATAAATGGAAGAATTAAGAAAGTACAGACCGCTTCAGTAGTATGATTAAAAGTAACTTGAAAACCAGAAGAACTTTTTGTACCTTCCAGGAATCTACATTCTCACATTTGCTTTTCCAGAGCATAAGAAACAGGAATTGATATGTTTTGAACTAGCTATCAAGTGAACATAACATGACTCCCCATCTGAAATAGGCAGAAATGGTATGCAAGGTGTGCTTTCACGTTCACATCTTCTGACCCTCCCCAGAGAAGTCAGGCCCAAAAAGAATTGATCCCAAAGATGACAACGCCTTGGGACCGAAATTATTTACAAAAAGCAATGCTATTTAATAACTTGCACAAGATTTCAGACAGGTGTTTCAGATAGCCATGCTTCAAAAATCCCACATACTTGTGCCATGCACGCTTATTACTTTGAGCGGTGGAAATCAGCGGAAAAAGCTGATGGAAGAGCAACCCTGTCTGTGTGGATATATTTCAGAATCACGTTAACACTGTCACTTTATTAGGCAACAGCCAGAACAATCCTTTCTAAAACAAGCCTGTCACTGTCTAGTGGAACTATATGAAGGAGACTGTGGAAGAAAAGCATATTTTACATGAACCTCAAGTAGTTCCTCTTCACCAGCTGGAAAAGTGATGGTGCTATCTAATCAATTCATTCTCTTTAATTTTTCTCTTGAAGGATATTCCTCTCAAACAAAAGCCAAACTTTAAATTATGTTCAATGGTTGAACTTCCTATTTTATGCTCACCAGAGCAGACTTCTGACTTTCATGAAGATCAGACTATGTAAGCATCTCTACAGTCTTCTTTCATCCATGCTAGACCGCAAGTATAGCTAAGTCATTCTTATATCACAAAGTCATACCAGCTTGCAAAAAGTTACTCAACATGGCAGTCCATTACAGATTTTCTCTGTCACCACCCTCCCAAATCAGTGTCCTAAATATTAAGCACTGCCACATCACAGAAAGATATGCATTCAGATGCTGCACTAACTGGCTTGCATGACCGTATGTTCACTACCCCACAGAACAGGCTGGTTGGGAAACACAGCGCTAGCAGGGGACTTGTTTTCTGCAGCAATGCAAAGACAGATGCACATACAATAAGTAAAGGTGGCCTCACAGTAAAGCAGCCGAATTCTGCTCTATAGATCCCAGTTATAAGCCTGGACTGCTACAGAATCATGCATAACACTAAATCGCTTCAGTTATCAGTCAAACCACGCAGCCCCCATATTGCAGGTGCCCATCTTCATATCTAGAGTACAAATTTGCAGAGACACAAAGCATTCCATTTCGAAAATTAATAGTAGAGATGTTCTTTCTGCCTAAGGAAACTCTGCCCCAGAATGCTGCCAAGTGAAGGATGAAGATTATCGGACACTTTAATCCCTAGTGTTGCCTTATTCTCCATGTGAAGCTGTAACACAGCCTTACATTACTATTACACGAAGTAAATTAATGCTTACTAAGCAGATGCTGCACTAATGAGCATCACAGAAATGGTCATGGGGAAGTAAGAAATCCATCTCCAAAACAGTATTTGAACATGCAATAAATAAGGCCTTTGAATACTGTAATCATGTTCTTTAATGCAGCCTGTAATGCTTCTATGGTTTTGAAAATACACCAGAAAGATACTCCTCACACAGCATCAAATCTATACGCATATGGGAAAGTCTTTTAGACATAGAATCATAGAATGGCATGGGTTGAAAAGGACCTTAAAGATCATCTAGTTTCAACCCCCCCGCTCTGGGCAGGGTTGCCAACTACTAGAGCAGGCTGCCCAGCGCCACATCCAGCCTGGCCTTGAATGCCTCCAGGGATGGGGCATCCACAACCTCTCTGGGCAACCTGTTCCAGTGCCTCACCACCCTCTGAGTGGAAAAACTTCCTCCTAATATCCAACCTAAATCTCCCCTGTCTTAGTTTGAAACCATTCCCCCTTGTCCTATCACTATCAACGTGTGTAAACAGCCGTTCCCCCTCCTGTTTATACGCTCCCTTCAGGTACTGGAAGGCCGCAATGAGGTCTCCCCAGAGCCTTCTCTTCTCCAAGCTAAACAAGCCCAGTTCCCTCAACCTTTCCTCATAGGAGAGGTGCTCCAGCCCTCTGATCATCTTAGTGGCCCTCCTCTGGACCCGTTCCAAGAGCTCCACATCCTTCTTGTGTTGGAGGCCCCAGGCCTGCACGCAGTATTCCAGGTGGGGTCTCACCAGAGCAGAGTAGAGGGGGACAATCACCTCCCTCTCCCTGCTGGCCACCCCTTTTTTAATGCAACCCAGGACACAGTTGGCCTTGCGGGCTGCAAGCACACACTGCCGGCTCACGTCCAGCTTCTCGTCCAGCAGGACCCCCAAGTCCTTCTCCGCAGGGCTGCTCTCAAGTTCTTCTTCTCCCAGTCTGTATAAGTACCTGGGATTGCCCCAGCCCAAGTGCAACACCTTGCACTTGGTTAGATGGAAACCTTTTAACCCAGAGCTCAAGAGGTCCGTGTTAACAGTGCTGTGGTAGCGGGAGAACCGATCTTTCAACAGCAAGGTAAGATTGTAGGATCGTGACAAACAGAACACAAAAACCCTGCTAAGCATCAGGAGCTGTATATTGGTACACATGTATTGTACACAATCTCTGGAATACAACTTTCATATGCTAAAGTGCAAACCTCAAAGGAACATGCACAAATACTTTTTTCAAAAATTTGGCAAAATTGGAAAATGATTTTCACCAGTGCAACAAAATATATATCCTCAAAACAAACGGACAACTCCCCAGCACTCATACAGGAAGTCAGCCAGAAGCACAACGGTTCCAAAGCTTTTCAAATAAAAGGTAATTTAATTCTATTTCCTGCTGCATCCCCCCCGCTCACTCCCATAATAAAATACTTTTCCTATCCTGAGAGAGCAAAACACTCTTCTAAAATCCTGCAGCAAGTCTGATGAATACCTTACTTCTGAAATTTCAGAATAATTAAGATAGAACTAATAAAGAACAAAACAACTAAGAAAAGAAAACCATGGTTTCAAATGTCACGTAAAATTAAGGTAACTATGCAAGAGTTACTTACTGCAAAGTAAGCTAGAGTTCCTCTTCAGCATGTACTAGCTGGTTCACAGCTGTTGTCTGGTTGCATTGCTTTACTCTGGTAATTTACTTTTAGTGAAAAGGGACAAACACAGAGTGTGTGCTGTTACTATAGACTTGTTAACCTGCTGGCAAGTACACCCTACTATATATCCCAATAAGTCATTCGCATAAGCCTATCCTTAGAGCATGCCTTTTGGAGCTGAAACTGTAAATAAAAATTAAGGCATTAGGCTTGTCTACCTGAGAAGTTAGAATAATGGGAGATCCGAGCTGGAGCAGGAAAGAGCTGAAGCACTCCCTCCTGCAGTAAGCAACATGCAACTCAACTGTGGAGCCATGAGGCTTTAGATCATCTTAAGCTACTGTTCCTGCGAATACAGGTGGTGGCTATTACAAGTTAAAATCACAGGGGTTTTGCATGTTAGCTTTAAGCAGATACTTCTCGGCAAGCTTTCTGAAACCCGAATATATAGTCTGCAAACACACGGAAGTTTGGCATTAGTTTGCTTTGATATCACGAGTCCTGTTGCTCTCCCACTACATTTGAAGGTATTTAAATTGTGCAGCACTGGTTTGTTCAGCCCGCGACTCGTTACAGCAGTGCTGCGCTCCTGGCTCGTGCACAACGCCCGCGGTAGGTATACCTACGGGGAGCTTCGGCACATTACCGGCAGCCTGGCCCTGGATGACAAAGTAAGAGGACAGACAGCCTAAACCATTGTAGCCAATGGAACAGCTCCAAATGAAGTTACCATACATCCGAAGCACGGCTTTTTAAAGCCTTATTTTGCACCCCTCGCCAATTTAAGGCAGGACTTCCTACCTCACCGAGGAGGCAGATAAAATGAAAGCAAACACTGGAGATCTGGTATGACTTCATTCTGCCATCATCCATTCTCTGAAAGAAATGGATAATCTATACTTACAAATGCCCTTAAACAAACAAACAAGCAACACACCACATTGTAGATTATTTTTCCTCCCCACGTAAAACAATGAACCAGCATTTCAGAAAGCAAAGAAATGAAGAATAAGAGTCTTACTCAGATTATGGCCAAATTAAGAGGTTATACCTTTTGATCTAACTGTGTAATACACTACTACGCCGCTAGTACAGACACAGCCCAATCTGGACTACTTCCTAAGAGCAACCGTATCTCTCACTCGCATCCTGCCTGATAAGGATAGAGCAACTCAGAACTGCTTGCAAGGAGGACAGCACGAAGGGCAAAAGACTAAGCTATGATTTATTTTCCAACACTCAGAACTTCTGTCTTTGTGCTGCAACTCCAAACCCATACTCTTTCTTAAATCAATATTAAATCATTTAGCATTTAAATACACCTTTGAATTCTTCCTGTAAAAAGGTTTTGCACACTCCCATCTACAAAAAATACCGTCCCCCTCTCACAAGAGGGAATCACTTCACACTCTCTCCTTGGGGGTTGAGCTACTTTTTTGTGCTCACACTTTTTTAGCATTTCAATGCATAATTCCCCTGCAATGTAATAGGTTGGCTTCTTCCTCCCCGTAAGAAAGGGTTTTCTTACTGCCAAGAAAACCTCACATCAGGCATTTGATTTCTGCTTTCAATTCTAAGTCTAAGATTCTTTTGCATGCCAATAAACCAGAAATCTCACCTCACGTAAGTTTCAGAAATTTCAAGCAAGTGTATGCGGCAGTTACTGCAGGTGTGAAGAGATTTAGGACACGAGAACACAAATTCCAAAGTATTCCAGAACAGACTAACACTTACCATTATAAACTATTCCAAAGCTTATTATAATGCTAACAGACCTTTAATGTGACACGCCTTGGGGAATTCCTGCCGATTTCTGCTAAGCACACACAACACGATGTGCATACACCCGGTGAGCGCCTTCTCACTAACGGACTGCACGATTGTTGTCCTGTGCTGGTGCACTACAGGGCGTAAAGGGGAAGCGGCAGAGAACACGAGCCAACCCACGCCAGGTAAGGCATGAAGGTCCTGCTGGCCACACTGTTCCCGATACAAGCCAGGATGCTGTTGGCCTTCTTGGCCACCTGAGCACACTGCTGGCTCATATTCAGCCGGCTATCCACCAATACTCCCAGGTCCTTCTCTGCCAGGCAACCTTCCAGCCACTCATCCCCCAGCCTGTAGCGCTGCTTGGGGTTGTTGTGCCCCAGGTGCAGGACCCGGCACTTGGCCTTGTTGAAGTTTATACAGTTGGCCTCAGCCCATCGGTCCAGCCTATCCAGATCTTCCTGCAGAGTCTTCCTGCCCTCAAGCAGATCAACACATGCACCCAACTTGGTGTCGTCTGCAAACTTACTGAGGGTGCACTCAGTCCCCTCATCCAGATCATTGACAAAGACATTGAAGAGAACCGGCCCTAATACTGAGCCCTGGGGGACACCACCAGTGACTGGCATCACCAGCAGGTCAAGACAGCTGATCCTTCCCCTCTGCCCAGCACTGGTGAGGCCACACCGGGAATGCTGGGGCCAGTTCTGTGCCCCCCAGTACAACAGAGACACGGTCACACCAGAGTGAGTGAAGGGCCAGCGAAGATGCTTAAGGGACTGGAACATCTCTCCTATGAGGAGAGGCTGAGAGAGCTGGGACTGCTCAGCCTGGAGAAGAGAAGGCTCAGGGGGATCTTGTCCATGTCTAAAATACCTGAGGGAGGTGCAGAGAGGATGGAGCCAGGCTCTTTCCAGAGGCACTGGGCACAAACTGGAGCGCAGGAGGCGCCATCTGAACACCAGGAAGCACTTTGGCGCTGCGCGGGTGACGGAGCCCTGGCACAGGCTGCCCAGAGCTGGTGGAGTCTCCTCCTTGGAGATCTCCAAACCCCCCAGACGTGGTGCTGGGCCCCCTGCTCTGGGTGGCCCTGCTAGGGCAGGGCTTGGGCCAGAGGGACCCAGAGCCAGTCTGGGATGTGGTGCACTTTTGGGGACTTCCTGAACCAAACACGGTATCTCTTTGCACAGCACCGCTCTATAGATACACGGATCTATCTAATCGCTTTCTGAAAGCATCACAGCTTTTTGCCATCCATACCCAGGGTAATAAATTGCCTAGTTTAACTACGAATTCTATGAAAAATTACTTTCTTTTGCTTTAAACCTACTGTCCGAAAAAGTAAGTGATACTAAATGAAATACACCATGAGAAAGTAAGTACACATCACCTATCGATTGACTTTATGCTATTTATGATTTTACACACTTTAATAGTATCTCCCCCTCAACAACCTCCCTTCCTGGGCAGTTGAGTCCTACTGCAAGTTCTTCCTGAATGGAGCCATTACACAATTCCTGCATCTCTCTGTGCCTTTTAGAATTCCTTAGGAAAACAAACCAACCCAACAACAACAACAAAAAGAAAGCAACCAAAGTAGAGCTATAAAAAGTATTCTAGCAATGGGTGCACCATGAGTTTATACAGAAGATTTTTTCCCCCCCTTTGCACTTCAAAAGTTAAAAAAAAGTTTAGGGAAAGCTACTTGCCTATTTGGCTACTGTTGAGCTGATATTTTTTAAATAAAGTTCCTACAGATAGCTCTAAGACCTCCTGCTTGAGTGACAGCTTTAGAGCCTTTCACTGTATTTATCTATATAGCGATTTCTTTTCAGCATAGACATTGCTTGGTATTTATTGACAATGAATTAATTTCACCATCTTATTGCTCAACACTTTAGTATCACAAAATCCTTGCACAGCTCTAGGATGAAACTGTCACTTACTGTTCATTCCCCCTCTCCAATTCACCTATTAAAACACGTAATGTCACAGATTCTCAGAGTCTCTCAATAATCTCTCCTCCCATCACGAAAGCAGACAGATTTCTGTCCTTGTCTGGTCATCTTTGCTGGATTTTTCAGAAATCTTTACAGAGACTCTCAAAGGCTTTTATTGCATTACAGTGCAGTTTTTCAGGGGAGTTTTTTCAAGGGATCCTATCATGAATTAATAAGTAGCTAAGGTGGAAACAACTTTTAATTCCAGACAACCTTTATCCCTTTACTGAGAACTTGTCAAGAACCATACGGTTCGTGGGTCCTCCCCTAGAACCCATTTAAAGAACAGGCATCTCACAAACTACCACCTGCTCCTCTTGTAAAAAGCGTAAGATGCTACATATCAGATTTACAAGATGAACAATTTCAAGTTCCTTTAGAAATACTGGCAAGTTTCACTTTCTATTGGCAATTACTGATTTCACCTCGTTGTTCCAACAGCTCTTCTTGTGACATTTCAGTTTGAGAGTGCTCCTCACAGATTTCAGCATGAAAATCCTATTAAGTTTTTCTACATGAATTATGAATACCCATTGAGAAGAATAAGGACAGGAAAACGGATCAAGAAGTTAAACTCATGAGCTAACACAAAAATACTTTAAACAATTACTGAGCAGTTCTTCCTTTTTGGTGGATCTCCCAGACACTGCCACATTCAAAAGACACAGTCAGACACAGCTTCCACATAACCACCAGCAAATCAATTCTCCTAGACCACCTCACTGTCTCAGCTCCCACCCATACAGCCCGGACAGTGCTGTCTGCCCTGGAGTGCGACTGCTACAACCCACAGAACAGCTTTCTACTGCTAGAGGCATCTGCAGACACGGGCATCAAAATCTCCTTTCTGAATACAAAAGGCCCTTCCCAGACTCCCATTAAAAAAAGCTTAAAATCAGCCAGCATCACCCGAGCTCCCCTCCTTCAGCCCATCACTCGGAAGTTACCCACACAACATCTCCACATAGGTTTCACGCACACCGAGCGGCACAGTTGCCTGATAATTATTCCGCCTGTATTTATTTTCACTTCTTTCGCCTAACACAAGTCATTACCACCGGAGTAATACCAGCAAGCCACCACCAGATCAGACTTCCCCAGAAACAAACGCCGTGGGATGTTCTCAGGAGTCTGAAGGCAAGTTCCTAAGCTGAAGCACTCCTACGCCAAACAGCCTTCCCCCGTACCACGCCTGCCCAGTCCCACATTCTCTACCATTCGGAGAAACAGCTCCTGACTTCTTACAATACAAAGCAATACTAGCCACATGCTGACCAGTGAGTATTCTTTACTTCCCATCATATAAAAGTTTAAATGATTTAAGAGAGAATAACCTAGATTTTGACTCTTCTTTTGGAAAAGGCTAACCAACTTGCGCCTGAACAGCCACGTTACCCACAAGAACTTTGATGGCAGCTGTTACATCACTGACTGTATCAGGTGACGAGCATCAGATCATGCTGGCACAGGGTCTGCCAAGTAAATAATTACAAAACTGGGAGAAAACAAGCCAACAGGGACTGCTGGGGGAAGATACTACTACTTCATTCAAAAATACAGCTGCATGCATAGCTCAAACATCTGAACGAAGGAGACAGGGATGTCTACGCAGCAACTTCCACGTCCTGCCTGTTCATCTCTCCCAGCACTCTAAGACGAGCAGCTTATACCCCTTGGTCACCAAGCAAAGATCCACAGGTTGCAGGGGTCAGAAAAGCTAACCATCCTAAATCCAAGTCTCTGAGCCAACACACCAAGTTTTGTGCAGGTATCACCAGATTTGACAAAATGTCATTCAGGATCAGTTCCACTCTCCTCACCCTGAACCCCCAGAACTCATTTAGCTTTTCGAGGACCATACATTTTTGCACTCAGAAGTGACCCAGTAAGTCACCACCAACGATTCCTGTACGGTCCTATGTTCCTCTGGACAGCTCCTAGCCAGGAGGCAGGCTGTAACTTATTAGTTAAGCTCACAACACTGACTTGCATGTAGCAAGTATCATGACTGCAGACCATTAGCACACATTCTGCAGGCTTGGTGGAAAACAAAGATCAGAAGAGCTAGAATGGAGGCAACAAGGTTGCATAGGTATTCCTTCAGGACCAAACGCATCGAATTCACATAAAATAGCAACTACTTTGCATGATACATATCTAACCAGTATGCACTCAAGGCGTACAGAGAAGACCGCACAGGCTCCACTTTTCTTGTTCCTTTCAAGAAATACACGTGAGTGTCCTTCTCTCCCTTTGGTCAAATCCACTCTGGGCATTATTTGTATATCAGTTTTCCCAGGAGTGTGAGAGGTTGCAGAATAGGAAACAAACATTTTCCCACATACGCGCTGCCAAGCCATCCCCGGGGGGAAGCTAGGCTCGCGGCGCACGGCGACATGCAGGAACAGCGAGACAGGCACAAGGCCTCCTGGGCTGCACGGATACACAGCCGGCGCTCCAGGAAGCTGCAGCATAAAAGGCACAGAGGGGGGAAAAGGACACGAGCGAGCCCCAGAAGATGATTTATTGACAAGTACTTCTGATTTCCTTGATCATATGAAGTGTGGACACCACAGCATAACCACACCATGGCCCTGCCAAGGCGGTGAAGCCTTATGGTACCAAGTTCTGCTGGGACTTGATATGCAAACAGACTTCACTAAAGGAACTGGGACTATACGTTAACAGTCTGGTTTTTGATGAGCGCTAACACAAAAAGAATACGGAAGAATTACAAAATCAAAATATAAATAGGATTAAACAGTTTAGAACTCAGAAGAACTAAAACACGTAATAAGCAATCTACTAATTTTGACTATATAGTTTGTCCTGAAATGAGAATCTTGAAAGCCACACTGTGAACCATGTGAAGGATTAAGAAAAGTCAGCTTCAGGTGACAACTATGAAGCTATCAAATAAACTGCTGTGAACAATGAAATCTGACAGACCTCTGTACTACAAAGATGCATTTTATTGCACTAGGTGACTAACAGAGAGGAGAACCATCACCTAGTAACAGCAGACCTGAAGTTTAACTTTAGCTGGTTAAACACAGCTTAGAGCTTCCTTCAAAGCAGCAGGTCTTGTTTTTCAGGATTAGTTAACATTTTTCCCCCAGTACAGGCACGTTTTTATTCTTTCCATGTCAACATAAATGACAACGCAATTTTTAAAAGCAATCGCCTCTTTCCCCATTTTGTTTACAGCAGTAGCACTCCTTGGCCATTTCTTTGCTAACTACAAGCTCTAGAAATCAGGGATGGTCCTGAAAAAAAACTAGCAGTAAATACTACAATATCTGGCAGGATCAACAGAATTTTTCTACCTCATCAAGTCTGTTTTACCCTTCTCATTTTGAAGGCCTTGCTCGTCAGTATCGCCTACTATCAAGACCAGAGCTTCTTAAGAAGAGCTAGATACCTAACCCAGATTAGCCCCAACGGTTAGGTGGTTCGTGTCTAGATTCCTTCCAACTTTTTTCCACAGCTTTTTTCCCTACTCTCTGGATTGCATGAGAGGTAACTCGGTGATTCTCCTCCCTCTCCAACTCATGAATGCTTCCCCTGAACCCATGAAGAAGGTATTCTTTCTTCACGCAACTTATTCTTAGTAAACTATCCAAAAGTGAAAAGAAATTGTTAACCGGGAAAACAAAAATCATACTATATTAAAAACATTTAGTTTTAGTGTAAATTATGTTTCTAAACAGCTACTTTCTTCCATCTTGTAGTCTTCTACTAGTTAAGTTTGTGTTGTTTAAAATTTGAAGATTTTATTCAATCAGATATTATTTCAGAAGTATTTAAGTATAGAACCTTGCCAAAAACCTCTCTGAGAATACAATATTCAAATACAATCGTTCACCAAATAACCTTTTATATTTGCAAGCAGCACATGATCCAACCAAAATCCCACATGTAAAATGCTCAAGTGCTTCAGTCAAGCTACATTCGGCTATCGGGGATTGCAGTGTAAAGGCTTATGATCCTTCAACATGCAATTGAGTTGAGATCTGTCCCTCTGGAACGTATTCAGAAATGTTAGCCTATGGCTCAGAAAAACCCACTCTTTCAATATATTAATGAAATCTTAAGAAAACACCACCAGTGTTTAAGAACTTGTTTAGGACAAAATATCAGACATGTTTTTAAATTCCATTATTATTCAGCCTTGAATTCTGGAAACAAAGACATAAAACCCACCGAAGCTCACGGAATTATTCATAGAATGGCTTTACTGTTTGGAGGCAACGGCCTACATTTTCAATTTAAATAAGATGCATACAATTTACAGGAAAATCTATAGCTGAGTAATTCTGAATTTGGTTTGTCCTATAAAGCAGCCCAAGACTGTAGAACCATACATTTTCAAACAGATCTAAACTATACAAATTAAGTTGTTCTACCCCAACTCATCCATAGGCAATCACACTCCTCAAGAAAAAACACACCCCAAACCAGCCAGTTTTGGGGAAGTTACATAATTAAAGCCTGACCCAACTCCAACTGAAATCAGTAACAGAATTCCCCTACTTGCTTCAGTAGAACTGAATCAAGCCTCCTGAGCACAAAAAGAAACCAGAAGATATATCTGGACTATATGAAGGGAATAACTGCAATGGTTAACCACAAAACACTGATAGCTTAAACTCCACAGCACTACCAGGGGGCTCCACACTACTATCAGATACTTAAAAAAAAAAAAAAAAAAAACACAGAAAAAAAAGTAAAAACAGAAATAACAGACGGTAAAAAGAGAAGCAAGCACTATAGAGATCAAGCTGTGGAGAAAAAAAGAAGAGATTGGTATATAGTTTAGTATTATCAGTATTTATACAGAAAACAGTAAACACCTAACCAAGCAGCACCGGCATCATCACTGAGGGCAAAGGTGACAAAAAAAGTTCAGAAAAAAGCAACCAACCGTTCAAAGGGGAAAATAATCTGTCTTTGGAAAAAGCTCTCTCATACAACAGAGGTAACTATTAATTGGAAAATAAATAACATCAGGAAAACAGAAATAAACTAAGGCAGAGGGGGGTTCAAGATACAGTATGACAATACAAGGCATCAGTATTACCTCGCACTATACAAAGATAGCATGGGGGAGAAAAAAAGAGGTCAAGTATGGAAAATATGCCTACAAACAAGAGCTTAAAAACAGTCTCAGAGGCAGCAACGGTCCCATATCCAGGTACATTAAAAAAACAAGAAGATAGCATGAGTATAGCAGAGGCATGGGGCAAGAGAGGGCAGTGACAGGATAGATTACACCGCTCTTCAAGGTCTTCCATTTGAATAGGTCCTGCAACTCGCCAGGCTGAACACAGCACCACCTCTCTTCTCTGCCTCCCGCGGCTACACCCCAACAACAGGGCTCGTGAGACTGGGGAAGCACTTCTGATCCTGCACAACGGTATATCTACACCAAGCCACACAGTTCCTGAACGGGCTTGAAAAGATGCACCGAGCTTTCAAGCATTACAAATATTAACCTCTAACACTTGCCAAATAGAAAAAAGTATTTATTTTCTTAAGAAGCTACTGAATGAAGCATTGGAAAGAGAGTTAGCACATCTACACAGCCGATCAGCATGAAAGACAAGATCTTTTTATTTCAGATTTCCTGGCTTCTGCTTCCGTACTTCAGTCACCTCTGACCTACATTACCTTTGTATTTCTTACCTGCTTCTACATTCCTAACTATTTTTATCTGTAAGAAATCTGGTTATTTTATTTCCTGTTCAGTTTCCTGCAGAGTTAAAATTAATAAAAAAAACCAAACCGTTTGCTACCACTTTATTGCACCTTCCTTTATCTCGATAAAGCCCAATGAAAAATGAGACACCACACTTTTATATGCATTAATACAAACTTCACTGTGTCACCAGGTAACTTCAGCCATGTCCTAGAAGTTCTAATCTTGGATTTTACCTATAGCATCTCCTCCAAACATCAGATAAAGACTACTACTCCTAGTAGTAACACTTGCACTCGCACTCTTTTTTGAGTAACACTCATTGCATATTCACTTATTGACTCCAAGTTCTCATCCAATCGAGTAACACTACTATGAGGGTAGATCAGATTGTTTTCCTCAGAAAACACCCGAGTACCATCTAGAAGAAATTACCATCACTTGCAGTCAGAAGAGTTTGCCCTGTTAGTAAAGAAGTAAATCAAACAGCCCATCTCTGAAACAGGCTGAAGTTATACACACTGCCAACTCAAAAATAAAAGCAAATATTCATGCAAAAGAGGCACAAGAAGCTTTACTGAATGCCAGCAACTTTAGAAGCAACGAAGATATTTATTAACCCTTACACTTTGAGAGGCAACTTTCCAAATCTGAACTGCATTAACTAGTGCACAGTCTGTCTGCATGCCTGAGAACAGACACCTTCAGTTCCTTTGCTGCTGCTGACAACCGTTTTACTCCACAAATAAACTTACTGATCTCATTAGCTTACAATGATGCTAATTCAAAACTCTGAAACGCAAAGCAGCTATGAAGAATCTGAACATTAACCTCCCTTACTCACTGGCCAGGACACTGCAAACGAAGGTACTGAAGGACCCCTCCACTCCTATTAGAGCGCCTTTAGAAAAGAGGTCAGATTTGCAGTCACAGGAACAAAGAAAAGGAAGAGAATACTCTTCTGTCAAAAAAGGAGGGAACCTGAAAGCTATCTTATGCACAGGGGACAGAAAAGCTGGATCCCCCTCACACCACAGACTTTCTTTCCCCTTCTCAACTCACAGGAATTTAAATACCTTCCCTTCCTCCTCCCACCATGGAAGAAATGAGCAGTTCACACTGCAGACTGCCACAGAAAAACAACATTTCTTGCCTTCATTCAGCTCTCACATATCCAGTAAAGTTTTCAAATCCTCTGCCAAATACCAGGCTGCTCACGAGTAGGCAAAAGGAAAAGTTTGGCAGTAAAAATAGTACATGCAAATAAACAAAGGAAAAAATAATGAACATAGTTTAGAGAAAGAGGGAAGAAAAGTAAACAGGCATACAAAAGAACCAGATATACACTATTGAGTAGAAGCAGAACGGTGCAAAAAAAGAAGGAAAAGAAACTAAACAACTCAATCTGTCATTTTAAATGCAAGATGCAAGAAGTACTGTACAGGGAAAAATATGCGTGTATTTTACTTTGTTTAAGCTACTATGTGCCAAGCGCACCTTCTGGTCTTGCACATGAGATGCTACCCCTTTCAAAGGTGTTCCACTGCAATTCCATACTTTTCCATTAACATTTCAAGCATCAGAAACTAAAATATATTGCTAAGCATTTAAAAGCATCACTTACAATGTAATAAAACACACACACGTTCCATCCACAAACTTTCAAAACAATGCCTACTATTAAAAAAATCATAATTTGTCTTACAGTTTGTGAGAAGAGAAAAACAGAAAGAGAGAACTCCACCAACCTCAAGAAAGAGACTTGAAACAGTCTTCACCAACTAATTTTTGAAAAACAGTAAACAACCGCTAACACAAACCCGTACGTGCAATTTACTGCAACTGCTTTTGGCCAGAAACCATAGATTTTTGCCTCCATGAAAATCCGTGCAATTGCGATACAACATGCAAAGACCGAAGGAATTAGAATCCAACCGTAAGCTCTGTGCAGTTGTACAGCAGTCAACAAAGCGCCGAAGGAAGGAGGGACCCGCACACCCAAGCTACTTTTAGCCGCGAAGGCCCTCCGGCGTGCGCGGGGTGCGGCCACGTCTCCCACCGGCAGGACCCCTGCAGCGGGTCTGCGTCTCCCGCTCCAGAAAGCGCTGTGCGAGCTCACCCGAGCCCCAGCAGCAGGGGCCGGGGGGAGCGGACAGGACCCTGCCGGCCGCGTCTTTTCGGCGGGTAAGGGCCAGAGCCCGCAGGAAGCGCTCCCCGCTGCCTCGGAGCCAGCCCCGCGGCGCCGGGGCCGAAGCCGGGAGG
>VXAA01001650.1:210506-232483 GCA_013399115.1 Anseranas semipalmata
GCGGGGCGCCATGAGAGCGGGCCACGAGCGGAGCCAGGAGTGCCTCCCGCCAAAGAAGCGGGAACTGCCCGCCGCCAGCACCGGCACGGAGCCGGGACGGGCGGGGGGCGCCCAGGCCTCGGGCGAGGGCCCCGAGTGGGCCCGGACGGTGGGGCCGGGTCCCGCAGCCCTGCGCTACGGCCCTGGGGAGGCCGCGGAAGCGGTGGCGGGGCTGACGGTGGACCAGTACGGGATGCTCTACAAGGTGGCAGTGCCGCCCGCCACCTTCTCCCCCACGGCCCTGCACCCCGTGGTGAACGTGAGCCCCCTGACCCCTGCCTTCAACGTGACCTCGCCAATAATCCAGCACCCAGGGGTGCCCTACCCTCCCATCCACTACGCGCAGATCCCTCCAACGTCCTTACAGTTCATCGGCTCGCATTACACGGTGCCCTATGCTGTCCCTCCTGGCTTCCTGCCTAGTCCTCTCCTGTCTCCTTCCACCAACCTCACCACCTCTCACGTCCCCCACTTCGTGCCATATGCCTCTCTCTTCACGGAAGAAGCCGCTCCTTCCCCCCAGACTACCTCTCCTACGCACACCTTCAACAAATCTGCTTCTGCAGTCTCTCCTTCTGGCCAGATGCAGCACCATGCTGGGACCCAGCCACTAGATACTACACCGGGTAGAATTCCTGTTTATTATCAGATGTCTCGCCTCCCACCAGGGTATTCGGCATATGAGACACCCACCGCAGGTGGAAGCCCAGATTCTCCTCAGCAAGACAGTCAGCTGAGTTCAGAGGTAGCTGCCGCCAATGGTGGACAGAGACATCTGGAGCACAGTGTGATGAGGAGGACCAGTGAGGCTGTGGACTCCACCAGCAGTAAAGCTGAAGACTGTCTGCCAGGGGCTGCAGTGGGATGTGTGGTTGATGGACAGTTTCTTTCAGGTTACCAGACGTTGAGAACAGAGGTCTCTGTGCCAGCTCACAGAAGCACCCCAGACACTGACCTGGAGGTTCAGAGGGTGGTGGGGATGTTGGCGTCTCAGGATTATCATGTTCTGGCAGCCCAGAGGAAAGATGACCCGAGCCCTTTAAACCTTTGCCATAATATCCCTGATCAGCAGGGGGAGTCAAAGGACATTTTGAGGAACGCAGTGGAAAGGGTTGCTGCTGAGAAGAGCCAGTCCAGGAGTCCGTATGTCGTGTCCCCTGAAGAGACGGTTAGACAAAGACAATTAACCAAAGGAATGGTGATAGCCAACGGCAAGCCAGTCCTGGTTCCCGCTGGATCTGAGCCCATCGGGTCTTCTGCTGCAGAAACCCTGGTGAGGCAGAGCCCAGATGCGCAGGCTCGAGGAAGCGTGCGTGAAAAGGACCTGGCCCAGCCGCAGCCACCCAGCTCCTCCTCACACTTGCCCTCTCACTTCATGAAAGGAGCCATCATCCAGCTGGCTACAGGAGAGCTGAAGCGGGTAGAGGACCTGCAGACTCAAGACTTTGTTCGCAGTGCGGAGGTGAGCGGGGGCCTGAAGATTGACTCCAGCACCGTGGTGGATATTCAGGAAAGCCAGTGGCCTGGGCTTGTCACGTTGCATTTTGTGGTTGGGGAGCAACAAAGTAAAGTGAGCATTGATGTGCCCCCAGAGCATCCCTTCTTTGTGTATGGCCAGGGCTGGTCCTCCTGTAGCCCAGGGCGGACTGCTCAGCTCTTTGCTTTGCCCTGTCACAGGCTGCAAGTGGGCGACGTCTGCATATCAATCAGTTTACAGAGCATGAATGGCAACTCTGCTTCTCAGGCTAACTACCCTCTCACAGATCAGTTGATACCTACTAGGGAGAGATCTGAAAGAACTGCTCAGGGGTCCAGAGAACCATCTGACAGAGCTGCTGAAAGGAAGAGCCAGCCAGAAAGGGAAAGTGCAGCTCAGAGCTCTCACGCAGAACCCTCTCAGCCTGAGACTGGCATTCAGCACAGCTGGGCAGCCCCAGGCTTCCAAAGATACAGCACGCAGACAGAGGAGCCTCGGCCTTCTCTGCTCCGTCCCTCTTTCATTCCCCAGGAGGTCAAACTGTCTATCGAAGGGCGTTCTAATGCAGGGAAATGATCCTTTTGAGGTTGTGAGCTAGGGCATCCCCTGTGGGTGAGCCTCACCTTCATCGGGTGGAGAAATTGCACAGACTTTGTGGCAGGTTCACCAGCAAGGCTGCTTTCTGCCCTGCAGAACTGGATTTATTCCAGTTCAGTGGCTGACTAGTTCCTCTTGGGGAATCAAGAGGGCTCCAGTGCCTCAGGGAGCAGCAACAGGCTAGCTGGGGTAGAGAACGGGGATGTGCTCACAAGCTTGCGATGAGAGCATCCGGAGGCTGGGGCTTTCTTGCACCTCCCTGAATAACTGATTCCCTGCAGGGCAGGGTCTAAGCATTTGGGAAAGGTGGAGAGATGGGGAGGGCAGACGTGGCTTAAGGTAGCAGATAAAATTGCTGAAGATATTATTCCTCCTTTCTCATGATGGGGAGAGATGGGTCCCCACTGGAGTTTAGGGGACTCTACTCCCAGTATCCCCTTTCTTCACACATGCACTTTAAAAGGACCGTTCACCGATGGAGCTCTTGAGGGCAGGACGCAAATGCTTCTCTGATGGTTCTGTTTAATGTCTCTTCCACTGAATCCAACTGCTCTTTCTTCTTGCAAAGAATGTACAGAGATTTCCATGAATCACAGAAATTCAAGAGGAAGGACCAAAAGGATGGTTTTGGGTGCAGGTGAATAGGGAACTTGAGCACTTGGGATGGGACATGGGATGAGAGATGTCAGTTTCCTGCTATGAAATATTTTTCTTGTCACCAAATTATTTTAATATTTGCCACCAAAACAAATATTCCTTCCCAGCTTAATAACATTAAAAACAAAATCTCTTGGGCTTAAGGCTTTTAAGGCTTAGTCTACAGGTGGATGGGGTTGTTTTTTTTGTTTTGTTTGTTTTTGTTTTGTTTTTTGAAAGCTGAAGTAAAATATATTTAGCATTCTCTAGTGAAGGATAGAAACACATCCTTCTACTGTGAGAAGACTGAGACTATTTTGTAATTTAATCTGAAGAAAACTTTACAGATGGCTAATTCTTCCCTGCAGGCAGTCTTCTGAATAAACTCTAGAGAGGAAACAAGTATTTGTGCATGTGCAGGCAAGGTACAAAGCTTCTGCTAAGTACAATTCCATGATTAATGTAGGGACTCTAAAAATATCACAGCATCATAGGGCATTTTCAGGTGTTTTTCTGTTAGTTGTTCTAATGCTTCCCTTTGGAGTTCCTCTGTAGAGCAGCGTGGTAATATCGAGAGTAGCCTTTTTCACAGTGAGATTTAACACAAATGTATATTAATACCTCGTTATGGTAAATAACACTCCATTCAAGTGAAGGCTCCTGTAGTTACACTAATTTGCCCTCTCTGATGGTGTGCTATGACACCGGCTCTAACTGCTTAGCTAGAATGAAAACGTCACTGTTTTGTCGAGGATAAGAGTCTTCACTGATTTAACTTGGATTTAAGTATTCCTTGTATTAAGGTGCCCATTGCTGTGCTAGGATGAGGCTTTTGAGGGTTTCTTTTCAGCGTGCAGATCCCTGCTAGAGTCCTAATGCTGCTCCTGATGTTAGCGTACGATTTTCTGTCTCCCTTTTCTCATATTCCTGAAGTTTTCTGCCAGGTGTGCTGGACTGCTAGGGCACTGCTTCTCTTTCCCTGAATGACTCATGTGTCAGCACCTCTTGATGGTGTAGCCGTCCTGGTCAGCTTGTGGTGCTGGTGTCTCAGGGCTGGTCTGAATACTCTCGGGAAATGTGTCCTGTAACCAGATGGCTTCAGTTGGCCGTGTGACGGGGGTGTTCTGCGTAAGAGTTAGGCAAGCAAGGGAGTCTCCAGAATGGTTCTTCCATCCAGGCCATCAATTCTGTTTTCCTAGCACATTGCTAGCCATTTCTGTTGCCTTCATGCCTGCGCTAGGAGAAAAATTTATTTTCAGGCCTTAGTTGAGATATGCTTTGTTCATGCCTTGAGTGTTTGTGCCTCGCAGGGGTTTCTCCAGAGTGAGGACGCTGCCCGCGTCACACGTAGCTTCCCCCACATGACACCCTGCTTGTGGTCTCATCACGGCATTTGGAAATGTACGAAGTCATGGTGACACTGTCATGTGAAGATTCTGCCTCCCTGGATGCGGCAGCTGTTTTCATGGCACCATTTGTCCGTGGAACATCCTGCCTGGGCCCAGGTGCCTGGCCTCATCCCTGTGCGTGTTTCACAGTTGCTGTTCATTGGACTCTCCTACGCAAAGGCCTTGATTGATGCTGGTTAGTACTTAATGCTCAGGATATCCAGGGTCTGTGGCAAGAGCAGAAGGCAGAGGAGCCCAGCTTCTCCTGCCCGTTCTTTGTGTGGTGCACGCAGAGGAATTGAGAGCTGTGGCAGGTGGCTAAGGAAGGGATCTTGCCTGTTACGGCCAGTGAATGCGGAAGGGATGTCGCGTGCTCAGAGGAGCGTTTGCGCAGCTGGGTGGTGCAGAGCCCCTCGTGTGCCCATTGAAACACGAAGTCTCTGTCTTAGAGACAGGTTTGGAGAGCCCGCCTCGTCTCCCGTGTGTCACCGTGCCCACTGCTCCTAGGTCTCGGCCGCACGTGGCGGTGGTCTGAAAGGGCTGGTGTGTGAGGCTAGAATAGCTCCGTACCGGGGGCAGCCGGGGGGCTGTGCAGGTGCTCACCCTGGTGTTTCCCTGGCCGCTGGCCCGGCCGCACATCTGCTGAGCTCTGTGGAAGAGGCCAGCGTGCATTTGACCTCGGGGCTTCTCTCCAGGCCCCCTGTGAGTCCCACTGTTGACCATGTTTCAGCTGCCAGCTCTTCTGTTCTCTGGAAGCAACAGTTTGGGGCACATCTCCTGGCTGGGGGGGGGCGAGGGGGGATGAAGGATTTGGCCATCTGGCTGCTTGCCCTAGGGGCTGTGGGCAGCAGGGGAACACTGAAGGCCCTCTAGCCCGGTCAAACAGCATGCGTAATCACTGGAATCTTTCCTAACTGGGTTGGGCTGTGTTGCTCAGCGCCTGTGATGGCTGTTGGGTTGCGTGTTCAGGCTCTCCCGAGACAGAGAGTGTGCGAGACAGGCTCTGCTGTGGGCAGGAAGGCTAAGGATGAGCCCACGGAGGAGGCTTTTATTTCTTAGGTTTACAGGGGTAGGGAGAGAGAAAACCAGGAAGACGTTATGGAATGAGTTGGTTATCCAGGCCTTTCTGCTGGCAGAGATGTGACAGGCTTCTCAGAGAAATACACTGTTTTCCTGCTGCTATTGTGAAGGGAGCTATGGTCTGTCCTACCTGGAGGAGGCGGCGGCGTCCTGGCCTTGGTCTTACCCAGCTCACACGGAGGCTGTGGGAAGAGTCTGTAGGATGCAATAATGGGTGTCTGTAGCCTTCTGTCCCGTCTCATGAAACATTCCTCGGGTCAGCTGCCCAGCAGAGGCCAGGCCTGCTCCCAGGCCACGCGTACATTGTTCCTCCCGGAACATGAGACTTGCTCCAGGTGACGAGCGCTCATCACTACCAGACTATGCAGAGGAAGCTCTGTCTGGAAAGGAGGAAAGCTGCGGAGGCCCCTCTGCCTCTCCTTTCCAGCAGGTGCGCAAGTATAATGCACTTTTCACATTAAGTGTCCCCATCCCACCTGTCCCCACCCCACACTTGAAGTCACTTTCCCCAGTAGAGAACTAACAATCCTTGTTACTCAGAAAATACTTTAAATGAAATTACAGCAGCTTGAGTAGCCCAAATGCTAGTTCCTGCCCACAGCAGTACATGTGCCTTTCCCTAGCGTCACTCACAACTGCTCTTTGCCTTTCAGGCTGTCCCGGGCCTGAAAATTTGCAGAAGCTGCTCAGATGGCTACGAATGCACATTCTGTACAGAGTTTGGCCCAGGGTGTGTTCCGTGTAGGGCTTAAAATGCTGATGGTCAAGACTCCTCCATGGTCTTCACGTCTGTCCATGGAGGACAGGACTTGCCCCGACGTCCTAGGCTGCTGCCACCCCACCCTGCAAACGCGCCGTGCACGTTCTGGTTGCTTCCCGCTTTCGTGGCACCTTAGAGCCAGGGGAGGGTCTGCGCATGCGAAGCAGAGGAAGACGTGTGGCACTGGGGGAACCGGCTGGGCTGCCCTGAGGCAAGGAGGTCTTTGTAGATAAGTGCTGATCCCTCAACTATAATCCCAGTTATGTAATGGCTGTATTAACATGTAACCGACCGCATTGTATCTAAAGCCTTAGAACTAGTCAGGTGCTCCCCTCCAACCTTGCTCCAGCCCCGTTCCTCCTACCTGATCTTTAACAAAGCATTAATAATTCTAAGGATAATCTCTATTTTGTTGTGCTTTTTTTGTAACTGTTTTAAATAAATCAATTTGTACTGTATATTTGTACTTTTGGTGAGATCCTTTTTCCTGTTTTACCATTTTAAGTCTGTACTTGGCTACACACAGATTGTATTTTTATTGTTAATGCTCTTATGAATATTGCATTTAACTTGTTGACTCTGTAAACACAGTATATATCTATATCTATATATATATCTATATATAAACCAATAGCTTTTCCTTTGGTGTTTGAGACTTTTTGCTCGTCTGTGGCATCAGTGATCACTTGGATGTGGGTTCTCCGCTCTTACACAGAGCGATCTGGGAACTGTGACAAGCAGAAGGGGAAGGCTGACAGATGGCTTGTAAGCCTTAAGTCTCTGTTCAAATACTTTTGCTTTTACCTGGTCTCCTTCTTGAACCCCTTTGATACAATATTTTTGTTCGTAAGTATTGCTTGGAATAATCCTCAGGTGCCAGTGAGGCTGCAGCGAAAGCTTCAGCTAGTTTGCACAGCAAAGCTACGTCTCTGCTGGCCAACCAAAACATGCAGCATGGAGTAACAGCGACTGCTGCAAAGAGCAAACTGTCGGCTTGAGCGTGAAAATGAACAGAGGTAAGAATAAAAGCGAGAGATCGGTTCAAAGAACAAAGGAGGATATGGAGAAGGTAACATGGAACTGAATCGATCCTTGCCAGATCTGGTGCCTTTTCCCAAAGGGAGCAAGGCAAGGATGGCTCCTGGAAATCAGGATGAGAAGTTAAAACAACTTCTGTGAGTTGAGGAAACAAGCTGTTACAATGGCATGTCGAAGAAAGTGTAGCATTCAAAAGATTAAAAGCTTTTTATAGCGAGTGCCCACAAGGCTGTCTATAAGGTTAGTTTCAAGTAAGGAAAAAATGCAACATCATGCACTTCAAAGGCAACTATTTTAAGCGCTTGAGTAGGAATTTGAAGGAGTTCCATCAAAAGTTTTTCAAGCTAAAAAGAGGGAAAAATCAAGTTTCTAAGTAGTCTGGCTGAAAGGTTTTGTTTCAACTTAGGTCTCAATTAGGAGTCTTGTGGCCACCATTTCTGACTTAATGCGGAGACAGCAATCAGAGAGAACAGCAGCTCCCAACGTGTTTAGACCACCATGAACATGTACTGCAGACCTTAAATGGAAATGCTGCGGCAGCAGTAGGGGTCTTCAGAGTGCCGCACACAGATGTGTAGCACACCAGTGTTTGGTAGGCTGAAGTTCGGAACTCAGAAAGCTACAGCATAAAATTTTAGATGTTTGTTCTTAAACCAAACAATGGACAATGTGTCTTCCCTCTGCCCCACCCCGAGTTATTCTGTGCTAATGTTTTGCCTTTTACAGTTTAAACATGCTTAGATGTAATTTCCATAGTTGCATAATTTTATAGTGATGTGTATTAGCAAGGGGAACCTTTTCATATAGGTACAGACCATGATCACATTCCCTGTTGGCTACTTCTTGAATAAACTGAAGTGGGCTTAAATTCACTTTTCCCCAGCAGATTTTCCCAGACATAATTACTGTAGCTTTCCAGGCTCCTCCCCAGCTCACCGCTTCTCCACATTCCTCTCACTGGTTTTGCTACTGAGTGTGAAGGCAAAAGCAGCTTTCTGTTTACTAACAGTTACCCCACACCCCCATGTGTTATTTGCAATGACCACTGAAAGTCAGGGTTGGTCACAGAGGAATTTTCTACAAGAATGAATTGCTTGAGTGTGACCCATGGTTCTAGGTGAGCAGCTTTGCATTTGGCTGTATTAAAATGCTTGAACAAGCTCAGATTACTATGAAATCCCAGTCTGGCTGAGGTTGGCCAGAACCTCTGGGTCCCTCTGGCCCAAGCCCTGCCCTAGCAGGACCACCCAGAGCAGGGGGCCCAGCACCACGTCTGGGGGGTTTGGAGATCTCCAAGGAGGAGACTCCACCAGCTCTGGGCAGCCTGTGCCAGGGCTCCGTCACCCGCGCAGCGCCAAAGTGCTTCCTGGTGTTCAGATGGCGCCTCCTGCGCTCCAGTTTGTGCCCAGTGCCTCTGGAAAGAGCCTGGCTCCATCCTCTCTGCACCTCCCTCAGGTATTTTAGACATGGACAAGATCCCCCTGAGCCTTCTCTTCTCCAGGCTGAGCAGTCCCAGCTCTCTCAGCCTCTTCTCATAGGAGAGATGTTAACCATCTTTGTGGCCCTTTGCTGGCCTCTCTCCGGTATGTCCGTGTCTTTCTCACTTGCAAACCTGAAATGCTGTTTAAGTGACAATTACCTTGTTTATAAACTGGCGAACTCTGTTCCCTGTTCACTTACCTTGGTCAGCCTTTCTGTTATCGTTTACATGGGGTATCTTAGAACAGGAACTGTTTCCTTATAGTTTTTCCATGTATGCTACTGCAAATAAGCACATTGTGAGTGTTAAAAGAAAGGGTGTGCGCAGCCATTTTCAGGGAGATGATGTCCTTTTTTGCTTCCTTTTTATGGACATAAACAGTGAAGTATTTATTCCTGGAGGAGCGGTGGACTATCAAAGTCCTCAGCTCCATAACTTATGCTGCCACAAACAAGTTCCTTTTTCAGTGAGGCAGGTTTTTCACCTGCAGCAGCCCAAACCCATCTATGCTGCAAGGGTCCAAGAACAGGACAAAGCACAAAAGGTAAAGAAGGGAACTAAATAAACATGGAACATTAATTTATTTTCCCACTGTTCACAGGCTGTGGCTGGCCCCCACTGCAGACTGTATCCTCAGAATCTGCTTCCACCAGGGCTACTTGGGCAGACATCTCTCAGCTCCATTCTCCTCCTATGTTCAGGAGGAAATCAAAATCATCTGTGGGGGAGAGTCAGCCAGGGACCCACAGCAGCCTTCTGAGCATAGAAGCCTGCTAGTCTGCCTGTGACAGATGCTGCAGAGGTGGTAGTCTTCAGCTGCAGCTCAGTGTAGCATAGTGTTGCTCTGCTCCTCAAAGGTCATTTTGCCCAGCAGTTGGCTCTCCAGCTCCACATTGCTCACTGGCAGCTGGAAAAAATTCATTTCAGCTGCCAAAGCTGCCATGGCAGAGGGGTCCTGGCCGAATTGTGCCCGGAGCATCATGTCCATTTTCTCCAGGCGCCGCTTCAGCCTCTTGGCCTCGCGCTCCCGGATAAGCCGGGCCTGTCGTTTCTCTGGGGTCTCATTTGCGCGTTTCAGTCGCATGGCTTCCCGGTCTCGCTGCAGCCGTCGTGCCCGCTGTTCATCTGTTTCTTGCATGCGCTGCAGGCGCTTAGCCTCTCGATCCCGCATACGTCTCACTTCCCGCTCCTCAGGAGTCTCATTGTCCCGCCGGCTCTTCTTGGCTGTGCGCTCCCGCTCCAGGCGCTGCAGCCGCACTTCCAAGGGCTCGTTCTGCCGACGAAGTGCCCACTTTCGCATGCCAGGTGTCTGTGCTTCCAGCAGCTTGCGATACGCAGCACAGTTGTTGCACACTAGGAGGATGCCTGCAGGATACACGGGGGTGTGATACGCAGTGTCCTTCCCCTCGACACTGGAGGGGCCCTCACTCTGTGGTGCAGGCAGGCGATCTGCACTGAGCACCTCTGGCAGCTTCTCACTGGAAAGCAGAAAGTGCAGAGTGTCAGAGACTTGGCGCTGACAGAAGAGGCCCCGTTTCAGACTGCCAGAGAGGCTGCAATGAACAGTTCCCCTACTAGTGCCCACGACAGAGGCCTGCGCTAAACCATTCCTGCCCACAAACACATCTGAATACCTACAACCAAGCAACATCATATACAGGGGTAGAAATGGGGTTAGCCCAGAGCAGTATCTGGGTTGGAAAAGTGCAAGGGCAGGAATTAACCAGCAAGCTGCTACCCCCCATCATCTCTGGATTTCTTCTTTCAGCCCTATTCCCCTAGTCAGTGAATAATCTTTCACCAGGCAGGACACAAATGAGGAACATTTTGGTTTCTGCCTGTAGTCCTGCTTTGGAAATGAGGAACCCATCTGGGCAGCACAGACCCAGTCTGATGGAGCGCCGAGCAAGGGAAGCAATGACTGTTCTCCTGTGACCAGAGACTCCAGTGCTCTCTGAACAGTCCTAGTTCTTCACAGAGCTAAGAAACACCCTTTTAGCAGCACAGCTCATGGAGGTTTTAGCAGGTGATGTGGAACTGCAGGGAAGAAGGGATCAAGGGAATCTCAGTCACTGGGGGCGTTCACAACTGGCCTTTAGTAGGGCAGAGACATGATTCCTGTGTCATTTAAGGCAACCCACCTAATCTTTTCTGTGGGTACCCTAGCCCACTCACCAGCCAGGGTGACCCTGACCTGTTGAATGTGGTGTGGCTGGTGAAGCGTGCTCCACACACTGCACAGTTTGACAGCTGGTCCTCTGAGTGGATCAGGAGATGTCGCCCAAGGGATCCTGGTGAGCTGAGGGCTCTGCCACATACAGGACACAGGTAGCTTTTGGCGCTCACCACAGCTGCAGTGTGCTGCAAAACAACCACTAGGTTGTTAGTTACAAATTGCCCAGCTCCCTGCCCAGTTTGAGGTGTGCTAACAAATATGGCAAACCATTTAGTTCAGCCTCTTGGAAAAGGATCACTTAACCACTAAAACCCCTGGCTTACAGCTCCTAGATTAAGCTCAAGACATTTGGGATGTCACAGGTCAAACAGCAAGGAGGACACCTTGCTACAGCTCCACTGCAGTGCAAGAGAAACAAGTAGAGCCAAAACACTCATCATAAGATCTGATCCTTGTTTTCAGAAAGGCATCTGAGGAGCTGGTATTGCTAGAAAAAACATGACTACGCTAACAGTAGGCAGGATGCTGGTGAGGGAAAGTTTACTATGATGGTAGCTAGAGACAGCCAGCTGGTGCAGATAAGTGGTCAATTCAGCTCTGCTTCATTCCTTCTTTTACAGACTTTGATGTGCTGTGAAGAGAGTACTGACAACAAAACCTGTGAGATCCCAGCACAGATTTCCTGCAGTACTGGAATCGTTTCAGAGGAAGAACAGCTGTTTTCATGGACAGGAACTGTGATAAAGGGACAGAATAAAGAACTAAGTGATCAGGAGGAGGGTTCCTTATCTCAATGATGTAAAAATTGTTTCTGTGTTTAATCTAAAGGAACTGCCTTGTCTCAGCCTGCAACTGCTTGTAGAGACTGCCTTGGGATGGAGCTCCAGATCTGCAGACTGGTGCCTTGCTGATTCTTTCCCCAGGACTCCCTCTGGACTATCTGCTATAAACTTCAATCACATCCTAGATAGAAGCTCAGTTCCGTGACTGCAAAGACCAGAACAAAGTCACCCCATGCCCCTCATCCAGGGTTGTTTCTGAATTTGGGACAGCCGAGCAGCTTAAGGCCAGAGACATACCACTATTTGGAACCAACCCCTACCTGGTATACGTGAGCAATGAGCTGCTCTCTGCTTCCACACTCCAGCTGGCAGAGGGGACACTGCGACAATCCCAGCATGGGGTCAGCATTCAAACTCTCAGGAACCTATGGGGAGGGAAAGCCAATTTGGTGTAAGGCACACAGGTCTCCACACAGCCACCCCACTCTCCCTTAGTATCTAGTCAACACTGCACACAGGTCTTGCCCAGATCAAGTGCTGTGCCCAGTTCTGCTGGGGCTGGTTTGCTATTCTGACAGTCCAAAATTTCCTCCGAGCAAAACTCCTTCTGTCTCAGGAAGAAGAAACAGTGGCCTCATGGCCTCCACTCACACCCATGATCTTGCCAGCACAGTGGCTCTGGTAGGCAAGGCCCACTCTTTAACAGAAGGGAAGGGGAGGTCAGTCAGTGAAAGGTACCAGAACTGAAGGAGGTAGACAGACTCTGCACAAGCATCTCAGCCAGGCAGGAGAATAGCAGTTTGTTCCTGCTATCTCCTGTTCCTGGCAGCTCAAGAATACCTCACATCATTTTCTCCAGCCAGGAGACGCCGTTTGGAGGAAGAGAGAGTGGGAACAAGATCAGTGTGGGGAGAAACGATGTCTAGACTGTACCCTCCCCTCTTCCTGGGAGGTTAAGGTGAATGCAGTGCCAATACACACTTGCCTCATTTTCTCTCATCAGTGGGGTTCCAGCTGCAGGTTGTTCTGCATTCTCTAATTCTTTCTTCACTTTTACCATTGAACCATCCTCCTCGGAAGTGTGGGAAGAAACTTCATCCTGGGTGGTTTCCTCATCATCACTGCCACCTGGAACACACAGAGCAGTTACTCCAAGTGTCAGGACCCTGAGGGCACTAATAGACCTTAATTACCCTGACCAGCCTCATCTGGGGCCTCAGCTCACACCCACTGGCCAGGTGGCTCCATTTAAACTCAGGGGAACTTCAATCCCCAAAGTGCCATGTGGAGGCCCTGGATCTGGCCTTGCTTGACAATCACTGGTCTGTCAACAGAGCCCATTACTGTCACCACCCTGCTTTGGTGCTGTGGGACTGCACCCTAGTGGTGAGCTCGTTGCCCAGCCTGTGCTGTGGTGGCCCTTGGCTCCAGGCTTGCCTACCCTTAGGGAGCAGTCCTGCTCTTGCTGTTAGCCGGCACAGAGTCCTGCACGAGAGCCAAGGGCTAACCCAGAGGAGGAGATGGGTAAGATGGTCGCCCAGAGGACCCCCACAGGTTGTGCAGCACCTAGCCTCACCCCTTGTCAGAGTCTGTTCAGTCCACCACCTTGCAATTACTGGAAGGGGCAGAACTCACTGCTGCTGGAGTCATGGTCTTGCAGTGGATGAATGGCTGGCCTTTGGTCCCCAAGAGGTCCAGGAAAGCTGTTTTTCATCATGGCTTGGCGGGCTTGCTCCTCCAGCCCCGCAAAGACTTGCTCCCCTGGCAGCCACAAGGACAAAAAGTCAGTCTGGTGCTGTTCCATTGTTTTCACCACAAAAGCTTGCCAGAAACGCAACAGGTGTGGGGTTGCTCACCTGCACTGTGCAGAACCTCTGAAGTCACTTTTCTGAAAGCATTTACGTAACCTCTGCTTGCCTACCCCGTAACACCAGCATTCTGTACCTGCTGACACGAGTCTACATCAGTCTCGCTAGGGGAAATGTCCAGCGTCAGGCCGCTCTCTACATACTGTTTATATCCCACTCTGGCCACGTGTAAAAAAACCTGCAAGACTCCACATACCTGCCATATGTGCCCAGGTGACCTTCTCTTTTACCAGACAAACTATCTGCTAGTAGAGTTATAGCACAGCTGTAGGTGGGGGGAAGCCACACAGGGATGATGACAGTATCCCAAATCACACATAGTGCTATTCGGCTTTTCTAAGTCATTAAGTCCTATTCCCTGCTATTACAGGCAGCGTGATGGTACTGTGACAGATCAGGATACTCAGAAAGCAACCCAATCATAGTAGGGTCTGGGAAAGCACAGACATTAGTGCTTGTATGATTCCCAAATTAGGTTAAACTAATTTTCAAATACAGGCTCTGTTTTCCTTTCTGTATTCTCCTTGCAGTGTAACTACATGGCAAATGTAAGTCTGCATGCTTGCCTTAATTGTGATCTCCACAGCTTAAAATCACAACTTCTAAGCCAAATTCTAACTTTTCTCAGCTGACAATATCTGTGTATAATATTTTCCATGTTTCCTTGTCATGCATTTCCACTGAAACATTCTCAACCTTAACTCAATCACCATGCAGCATTTGTTTGTGACTTTCTTTAGTTATTAGAAAGTTCCTTCATAGGTAGCTAGTAATTAACCAAGTAAAATGCTAGCTATCCTACATTATTTCTAGGTATTTGGAGAAAGCAAATTGGCAGGGGGGTCATTAGCTGAATGCCCTGTACTGTGTCCACTGCAAAATACTGGTGGCCCAGTAGTTAGGTAGCAGATCAGCAGTAGCTGGCTCACTCTGGAACAGCAGAAACCATGGCACGTCCTGGACAGTTTATAGATGCTGGGCATTGCCAGAGCAGCATCAAGTTGCTACTACGCAGCACCTGCTGTGGTCCGATGGGCTCCTTGACAGGATAAGCAAGCACCCTTTCACATTAAATTCCCACTCCTCTCTGCACCGTTCATTGGTTCCTTTCTCTCCTCCAGTCTACTGACAAACTGTTTCATTAGACTGTTTGAGGATTTGGAGGACTGGGGACAAGCTGCCTCTCCAGAAGGCGTTGGTGCTCAGAGCTCATGTTCTCCCACTTACATGATGGAAAGTTTGCTTCACTAACTTGCGTTGCCCAGATAAAATAAATCTCAGTGATACTTTATATGCTCAAAACAGAAAACTAAGGGAGTGAACCCAGAAAGCTGAGAAGCTTGTTTAGGATAGCTTACAGTCTGCTTTGTTGAAAGACACTGAGTATTAGTACCTCAACTCAACATGAGAATAGGCGACAGCAAACACATTGAAAGAAGGCAATTACATGAGCTCCTCTGAAATAAAACTTCCTACAGCAATCTCTGCTAGGGAGATCTTCCAGTTCCACAGAGAAACAGTAAAAGTCAACGGTTAACTTTCACATTCAAACAAATGACTCTGTTTCAGATGTAGTCATAATTTGCTTTTATCAGTGGATGAGCTGTGAGCATCTGGGACAAGGTGCTAGACTTCCCAAAGGGCTAGCCTTTGGATTAAATTTATCAACTGGTTTGTAAGCTCTCAGGAACTACTCAAAGCATAAATAGTACGGAAGATGCAGTGCATTTTTAACATAAAACAAAGAAGCCAAAGTGTAGCTTTCAGAACAAAATTGTGCCTTTTACTCTAAGGCCACAACTGACATCAGTACAACCAGGGAATTGCATTCTTGACCCACTGAGAGAGCACCAGTCCTGTTCTAAGGACAGGTACATTCCCACATACTAAACTGTTTCAGGCAGCTTGGCCCCATATTCATACTCACACTGCCTTTCTGGTGCTTACCTCAAAATTTCTGGCATTGCTTTAAAAACAATAATTTATGGAAGATTTCAAAGACCTTCAGAGGTTTCGTGGAGACTGAGGGAGAAGAGTTTGAGTTCCCAACATCCCCATGGAGGTTTCCAAAAGCATTTGAATGACTTTATCGTTCTTTCTCAGAAACGTGAGAAAGGTTTCTGTGGAGAGGACATGAGAATACAATCCATGCTGGCTGAAGAGAGGTGCAGGAGAGCACCCTAAATCTATTTGCCACTGAAAGCAGCAGGCACCATGGTGAATGCTGTGACATGCACCTGCATCGGAATGCATTCCAGTGCTGAATGGTTTTCATAACCTGGAGCGCTGCTTTTATGTCTGGACCACAACCTCACATTGGTGGCACCAAGATACAGACTGTATGAACAGCAGACACTACAGAATTATGGTGCCTCTCCAAGAAGCAGATCTCCATGAACTACCAGGTTAAGAGCCCTGAGACAGAAAAGCATTGCAAGTCAAAGAGAAAGTACACTGAAATGAAGAAACCCATGGTACACAGGACAGATGTAAACCTATGGTGGAAGACTTGCTACGTGTGACAGAGTTACGAAACAGGACTCCAGACATCACTGCAACTACTAGTGGAAGCAGTTACGTGTTTGTTTTCTTCTCCCTTTCCCCTTCCAGACGGCTTACGTTTCCACTGAGCGGCAGCCCAGAGTTTAATGGCAAGCAGGTTCCTGCTCAGATACACAGACTACGTGGACAGGCTGTAGTGTCAGCATTTTAAAAATCTGTGATCTTTACAGATGACAGAGGGGACTCTTCCTATCAGTAACACTAGCACCAATCACAACAACCGACAGGGCGATCATGTCTGCCAGGGTCCTTTCTGTACAACATACCCAGAACCAAGCTAACACTGACTCAGCGCGGAGAACTATCAGCTTACAGCCAGAAATGCAAAAGGTTAACCAAACCAGTGCTGTTAGCACACAACATCTTGTGCATTCTCCACTAGCCTGTATCTGAAAGGCATCATGGGATTAGGAAACACAAACTTTTAAAAACTCTCTCTTTTGCTTACACAAAATTTCTTGTTATACTAATATGGTCTCCAAAAAAACTTAAAGAACAGTGTTTAGTTCATCTACTGATAGACTAAGTCCTACTTCAATGAAGCTTTACAGCTTTAATGTTAGATAGGTACAGGGTTATGTTTTTATTGTTTCTCCACACACATGCTCACATACAGACACTTACACCCCCACCTCCACCCCATTTTGAATACATTTGCATTCATGACAAAAGGGAATAAGACAGGCAACAGCTTTAGGATCACCACTATCAGTAAAGGACATTATGCTCAATATTGAATCCACAGACTCTTCTCCAGAAGTTTCTTTATTAAATACAAAAAGGGCTGCAGGCTGACCACAACACCAAAACAAGTCACTGTATTTGTTTTACAAACAGCTAGAGATGTAGGACAGTGAAAAATCATACAAATGCCTCTGCTTTGCATTCCAGTTCTCCTCTCCATAATCTTGTAAATGAGTGGGATGCCAGGAGAGCAGCTGTGGAGGTAGGGGGCAGCCCTGTGGTACTGTGCAACAGGGGCAGTTATGACTGCTAGGATCTGGTGGTGTACCAACTTGGCAGCCAGAAATTATTTTTTCCTGAGCCCTTCCCTTCTTGAACTGTACGAATGCAGGATAACTCTCGGGTGTTCTGGAAAATAAACACACAAACAACCTCATCCCCAAATCCACAAAACAAAAAAATCAAAAGAAACCGCATCATTCCCCTGTCTTCCTTCCTAAACAGAAAAGTCTCTCAGAGATGAGCCACTTTACTCCCTCCTCGTACATCAATTTAAAGTCCCTGTTCATGTAGGTCTTCTCTGTGTTCCTTTCCTGGACCTGAAATTTGCAAGTCTGTCCACCACTGTGGATCTAGTCCACCTGCCCCATCGCTATTCTGGGTTGTCCATATTGCTGTAGTGGTTACTGAAATGAAAAACAACAATTGAAAGAGTTAATAACTGCAGCCCACAGAGCCCTTTAAGAACCAAGGATTTTGATGCAAGTAACAATTTTTGCTCAGTTTTGAATGCTGGATGCTATTTCTTGCAAGATACTTTCTTTTCAAACTGGGAATATTATAGACAGCAGAATTCAAGAAACACCGAAGAGCATAGAGTGTTTGTGTATCAGAGGGACAAGGAGGGAGACAGAGGATTAATGGGACATTGGGACCATGCTAAATACAGCTAGGAAGTGTCCATTAATTTGACTAACAAAGGCTGTTCTCAAGAGTTCTAAAATAAGCATCACTTGCAAAGGGTAGAAGCCATAGAAAGAAAAGCAGCTCACGGGACAGCAGGGAGAGAAAATAAAAGCACACTAATACCTGCAGCAGAATTCTCGGCAAGCTCAAGAACAGTGGAGTAACCCATAACTGATGGAGTGACAGTGCACCAGTGGATGGGCTTGAAGGCAAGATCAGATGATTAATTGTTTAGAGAGATTTTATACTTTTATAGTTTAGAGTCTGGGAGAAAATAAAGACTGAAATGAACGAATGAAGATATCTCCACAGGAACAGTATAACTGTATCGCATTTTTCAAATTCAATGAGGAATGGGCAATGCAATATGTATATTCCAGTATTCCAGTCTTATTTCTTACCACATTGTCAGGTGAAAATGTTTTTCATGCACCATGTGGCAAAACAAAATTAAATTATTAAAAGCCAATTATGTGCTGCAGCCCTGCCAAAGGGAAACAACTATAATGAAAACTGTAGATGGACCGGCCATCACACAAAATGACACGTCTATGATAACAGTAATTTTACTGTTGTTTCTGTATTATTTTGAATTTCTTTACACATCAACTTCTATTTAAAATGGTTTGACCTGTAACCACACAACTTCCCAGCCAGTCACTCTGCATGCCAAAGTGCTTCTGTGCTAAGTGGGGACAGCGATCCCTGTTGTTGTGAGAGCAAGGTTAAATGAGGGCCATGCCAAGCCTGGAAAGTGACCCTGGAAAGAGGTCGCACTGAGCAAGCCAAGGAGAGGAGACTGAAGCTGTTGCTTGTCCAAGTGAATTTCAGAAGGAAGATAATACGGAACGGCCAAGCAAGGAAGAAGTAGGCACCATCCTCCCATGAATTTGTCCAGTTAGATATTCACAGTGGCATTTATGCGAATCCAAAAAGCACTTCCCCAGCCCCACAGCCTGCCAAATCAGATCTCAATTGCAGACAACTGCATAAAAAGCTGCATACCTGCTGTCCCTTTTATTCCTCTCCTCCCAACCATTTCAGTCCCTGTGAAGAAGTCTCAGTAACGTGCCTGCTATGTCTCAGCCTGATTCCTCATTCTGCTGGCTCACCCAGGTCTTGGAGGTGATGCTCTCTCCGATTTTCCTCGTCATTCACCAGTGCACTGCATGGCATTTCTGGGCCCTCCAGATACACAGCAGGCTAGGTAGACAGAGAAGTCCCAACGATTTGGTGGTGTTCATCAGAAGACAAACAAAGATTTCCATCCCAAGGAGGAGACATCACCATTGTAATTTTTCTTGTATCTTTCAGTCCCTTTATTTTCTTGTGATCGTACTTGCTGCTCGTGATGACTCTTACTGAATAGTTTGTTTGTAGCTAATGTATTGCATGTAAAAGTGGTGAACAGGTCGCAGGCTTCCTGTCTCTATGGCATACCAGATGCCATACCTCAGCTTCATGCCCGCTGGTAGCCTTTTTGTCAGATAGTTTCCCCGAGACCAAGACTGGTGATACAATCACTTGTATTGCAGATAAAAAAGCAACGTTCATTGTGAAAATGTGACAACTGAACTCCATAGCATGTATAGTCCTGTATATAACAGTACAAGCTTTTGAAGAACATAACCATTACGTAGTGGAGTACACAAGAGAAAACAGCCCACCCAAACACCATGGAAACTCTACCTACACATTTAGAGCTGTCGTACCCCTTGGTCTCTGTGGATGAGAGACCGTGACTCTACACCAGAGGTGACAACATAAATGCATGCTTTATACAAGTCTAATCGAAACAGCGGCAGCAGTAGTATCTGGGCGCTCTCAGAAGCAAACGTGTGGACAGAGGATGTGTTACTGGCATCGTAGAAGAAAACACAGGACATATAAAATTTCTCTAATGAAGACAATTCCAAGCAGACAAATCAAAGCTACAGTCTGCCCACTATTGAACCCAGCACACAGAAGCAGGAATGAGAGAGCACAAGTCAGCACAGCTGCCAAAGTCACCCCTCAACACCCTTCCGCTGGCCACCAAGGAGAGCTTTGTCAGCTCTCCCACGCCTAGCTCTTGCAGCCTATGGGGCTTTCAAATCCCAGAGAGAGGTAATGCTCCCCAGTACACTCACTGAGTGTGCAGAGTGTTATGTCACGATCTACTTTCCTCTAACACAGAGAACAGCATGCATAGATTTCTGTTGCCATATCCATACATAAAGGCAGCACAGAGAAACACACAGAGACATGCAAGCCAGCAGCATTAGCAAAGTGAGGCAGTTGCTAGGGCTGCAGCACTCAGCTCTCTGTCCCATATCATGACAGTTACCACAGCTTAGCAATACCTACGCCCCTTCATCTCATCAGCCTTGCTTTCACATGTCTACAGAAGTGGAAATTTGTTTTCCTCGTTCCAGCCCAGATTCCAAACATGCCTCCAGCCGCAAAGCTGGGTAAGCTTCAGATCCCCAACTTCCCTCTGCTGTAGTCAGTCAAACAAAAGCTGTATATGTGCAGAGTCCCCTTTGCAGCTGAACATCTGTACAGCTGTCTCCCAGCTCCGCTAACATCTCACTGTAGCCTGCCCACAAGAAGCGCTGATGTACAGCATCTTCAGTCCGTTCACTGTCCAACAAATGCCAGGGTCTTAACAATGGTGGAGAAACAGACTTGTCCTCTGAGCTCAGCTCAAGAATGATCTGACAGATAGCAGTTATCTGTCCATTAATTTATTTAGCCACTGCCTATTCCCTGCAAGGAAAGAGCACATGGCTTTATTTATATTATCTGGTAGGAAATTGAGGTACAGTGAGCTTAAGTGACATGTCCAAGCCAGTCTGTTCAGTCTGTGGTAGAGCAAAGATCAGAAGCCAGGATTTCCAGGCTTTTAGCTGCACACTTGGACCACCCTACCTAGAACTTCCTTTGCTACCCAAGACTGGCCAGAGCCCTGGACTCACAATTCTTAGTATTACTAACTTGCACTTATGACAGTGTGAACGCAAAGCAGAGCTACAGGCCCTGTGCATACACTCACCTGCACACCTTTATAGTGTCAGTTGTTTGTTCAAGCCTATCCCTGTCCTGCCACGTCAGGACACAGCCAGCTCCCCTGATGCAGAGCTCAATTTCTCTTCTTACAGGCCCTAAGACAAAACGTGAGTAACCACTCCCCCACAGACTGTACCTTTTCATCATTCCCCACCTCCCCTTCTCACTCCACAACAATCTGTCTAGGGCAGGGATACAACGATGCTGTGTAACATAATACTCACAGTGAACTTTGTTAGGAGTTGTCTGTTTCCGACGGGACATGTTTCCCTGACCTGGGAGCACAGAGTGTTCGTTCCCTCAGCAGAGGGCTCACCTGAGAAGAAAAGAGCCTGTCACACACACCACTGGAACCTTCTGAGCCTCTGGCCAAACACACCTGGGCGCTTCAGGGTCACTCCCCATCCTTTTGCCTACAGGGCTCATTCTGCATCACCACAACGATATTCAGTGCCAGCATCCAACATAATCCACAAGCATTTCACAAACCACCATGCGCGGGCAGCCCCACCTAGTTCAAGCAAAGTTACAAGCAATCTGGTACCTGGCATACAAAAAGCTAAGAATGCCCCACTTCAGAAGTGACTGGACTCTCAGTCCAGATACCTTCCTCCCTCCCGTCTGATCCCATGGCAGATAAGGCATAAACCTAATCAAATCCACCACCAAAACTGACCCAGAGAGAGGCAGAGGGGACACCAGCCCCTGGCAGCCCGGGAGGCTGGGCACCGGGCAGCCCCGCGCCAGGCACACAGAGGAACCGGCCGCCTGACAGTCGCAGCTCCAGACACGGAGGCAGCAGCTGGCAGGCTGGCACGGCCAGCCCAGGGACAGGTTGCGGCCCGTGGGCACTCTGCAAGCAGACCGGCCTCACAGCCAGAGGTGAGGAGACCACTTGCAGGCAGGCACGGGAAAGGGAAACAGCAGGGCAGCTCCTGCCTCCTGCTGCCAGGACCGTCCCTTCTGCGGGCAGGGCCAGGGCCAGACAGGGGGGGACACACCGTGCGGCAGGGACACGCCGACCCCTGCCCCCACAGGTGGGGACATGCCGACCCCCCTCCAGCTTTACAAGGGAGAAGCATCAACCCCTCATCCCTCAGACTGACGGGGGAAGGAATGGATCCCAACAGTACCCTCGGACAGATGGACAAAAGAAGGGACTGAACCCATTCACCCCAGACATACAGATGGACACAGGGATGCTGTCAGCCTCCCCTGACAGACGGACGCTGGCCACACTCCCCGTGGACGGCCAAGCAGCAGACCCAGCCCCGCAAGCGGGCAGACCCGCAGACAAACGGACCCTGCTCCCCCGGCAGAGGGACGGACGGAGGAATCCAGCCCGACGGCCCGGACGGACGAACCGACCGGCCCGGCCCCCGCTGGCGGCAGGACC
>VXAA01001650.1:233775-244391 GCA_013399115.1 Anseranas semipalmata
CGAGGCCCTGCCCCGAGCGCCCGCTGTCTGGGCTGGGCTGGTGGCGGGCCCGGGGCCTGCCCCTACCCGGGCTGTGCGGCGTTCCGTGAGCGCGACCTCGCCGGGGGGCAGCGGGCCGGGAGTGGGATCTGCGCCCCCGGTCCCTGTCGGTGCGAGCCGCATCGGTGAAGCTGACCGGGGTCGCCTGCGCTGCCACGCGCTGCCCTGAGCCGGCCCTGGCCCGTGGGCAGCTGCGCGCCGGGACTCGCCGGCTGACGCGCACCTGGAAAGCGCCCGAGCGAAGGGCTGATCGCTGCCCGGGTAAAGGTTGGCTTCGGTGGGGCAGAGTAGCCGGCTGCCCGTCTGGGGTGCAACGAGCTGTTAAAACGGGTTGTCGTTAATGGGAATAGTTTTTTAATGGCAATGTATTTTTACGGAGATGATGCAACTTGTGCCGAGACTGTTCCTTGCAGCTCTGTGAAGTTGGGTGAACGTTGTAGGAGTACGTTCAGGTTACAGAAGAGCAAAACTTTTCCTGGCGTCAGACAAACTTACACATTTTTCTGTATCAGTGTTTTTTGAGCTTTGTTGGTTCTGTGCATCGTTGATAATTGTATTGATGTGTGAACAGATCAGCTAAATAAACTGGGTGTACGCTAGATAGTAATAAATTGTATATAAACCGCTTGTTATATACAAAATGTTATCGCTATCCAAACGTCTGCTCTGATGTGTCCCTCGGGTACAAACTAAGGCTTTTCAATGTGATAGCCCTTAACGAAGATTTTTTTTTGACAAACGTTTCATGTTGTAACAAAATGCTGTAATAAAGTGTCTTTTAAGTTAGTTTTCTGTAGGATCAATGAGTTGAACCGTCTCATGAGAGGCGGGAGAAATGCCAGAGCAAGTGTTTGGAAAGCAGGAGGAGTATGGAGAATATGGAGCTTCCTCCCGATGACAGGGCTGTCAGCTTGGTTCGCAGCCTTAGTTTATACAGTTTTCAGGTTAATTGTATGCTGTTTTACAGCTTGCGTGTTGATATGACAGAGGTTGGCTTGGTTCTTGCAATTGACTTGCGTATTTCTTTTAAAAACGCTGTTTTATCAGTGGAGGGAGAGGATTTGACTGTGTGATAGTAGTTGCGTTGGCATCTCCAGGCATTGATTTACTTCCTTCACCTTTCAAAGTAAAGGAATGAAAGCATGTCTTCTAGCATCTATGCTGTTTATTGCTTATTGCAGAATATTACTTATCGCTACTGACAATATGTGGAATCTTTTTTTTTCTTCATTTGGGTTTTAAAGAAACTTAGGGCTGGGAACCTCAAAATACTGTGTAGCTCAGGTTACTGGTTGAACTCCCATTTTCTTAAAACTTTACTGTACTCTGGTATTCACATTGGTGGCTCGCATTAGTAGTCCAGATTAAATAGACCAAGGCCTTCAACTTAGTGTTTTAGGGTATGTTTTCTACCCCTGTACCTGTTTATGGAGTAGTCCTAGGTTTTGATCATCTTGCATCTCTTTCTGGGGTCAAGGTTCAGTCTGTCAGAATGGGAATATCTAGGAAGTTTCTTTTTGCTGTTGGCCTTGGTTAGGTGCAGTGTTGTAAGTTGGAAAGGGAATGGTGGGTGCTGTAGATCCAGTCACTTGTAAATAACGAGATTCAGGAATAGCAGGGCTGTACCTGTTCGTCTGGAGAATTAGAATAGAATAGTTCAGTTGGAAGAAACCTGCAAAGACCGTGGAGTCCAACTGCCTGACCACTTCGGGGCTAACCAAAAGTTAAAGCATATTATTGATGGCATTGTCCAAATGCCCCTTGAACGCTGACAGGCATGGGGCATCAGCCGCCTTTCTAGGAAGCCTTTCCCAGTGTTTGACCACCCTCATGGTAAAGAAATGTTTCCTAATGCCCACTCTGAACCTGCCCTGGTGCAGCTTTGTGCTGTTCCTGCATGTCTTGCCATTGGTGACCAAGGAGAAGAGACCAGCACCTCCCTCTGTGCTTCCCCTCCTCAGGAAGCTGCAGAGAGCAACGTGGTCGCCCCTTGGCCTCCTTTTCTCCAGACTAGACAACCAAGTGTCATCAGCCTCTCCTCATAGACCCTGCCTTCCAGCCCTTTTTCCAGCTTTGTTGCCCTCCTCTGGACACTTTCAAGTATCTTAACATCCTTTTTATATTTTGGAGACCAGAACTGCACACAGTATTCAAGGTGAGGCTGCACCAACACTAACTATAGCGGGAGGATCGCCTCTTTCGACCAGCTGGCTATGCTGTGTTTGATGCACCCCACAAAGCACTTTGCCCTCTTGGCTTTTGGTGCTGTCACCAGCACCCCCAGGGCCCTTTCAGCTGGGCTGCTCTCCAGCTGCTCGTGTCCCAGCCTGTGCCTGTGTCCAGCATTACGCTGTCCCACGTGCAGAACCCAGCATTTGCCTTCATTGAATTTAATTTTTTTCTGAGTAGAGCAGTGACCAGTGTCCTTCTGGTGTGTCCGTCAGTTACTGGTGGCAATGATCTTCCCTTCTCCTCCCGCAGAAACTGTTCATCATGTTGGGCTCTGGGTTCAAGGCTGAGCGCCTGCGAGTCAACCTGCGCCTTGTCATCAATCGCCTCAAACTGCTGGAGAAAAAGAAGAGTGAGTATTTGAGGGGGTAGGTGTGACCCAGGATGCTTTGGGGGCAGGAGACTTGAGGAGAAGATTTTTCTGGGGCTGGAGGAGTTTCACAGGCCAAGTATGGAGTAGCCTTTTGCTCTTCCTTGCTGGACCCATGCCTTGCGTTCTGCCCTGGTGTGGGGGTCCCCAGAGGAGCAGGCTGGCCATGGTGTGGCCTTCATCCAGCTTCCTGGCAGGTGTCAGAGTGCAGCTGACAAGGGGTGCGGGGTTGCAGCTGTGGGACATGTGTGGAGGGACACCCCAGTTTGCACAGAGGGTCATTTCCTGGGCCTTCTGTGCCTGCAGCACAGCAAGGAATTTCCTGTGCACTGTGGGCAGCTGTCCCGCCCTGATCAGACATGGATAAGAGATTTACCCCATGATGAGCTCTGCAAGGGAATTGAAGGTGCAGAGTGTTTCTAGCAGCTGAAAGCCCACTCCCCTTTCTCCTGTGAGTTGGTATGCTAGCACCGAGACACAAGGGCTCTGCTAAGCCACGGCTGAGTGTCCTGCACTGCAGAGGCTCAATGGAGAGAGAGAGAAGCTGGTGATGGATGTGTGTGGTGGGGGCTGCGGGTGGGTATGGAGGCAGCAGCCCCTGCCAGCACAGTGACTGGCCTTGGGATATGTGCTGTAGCCGAGTTGGCCCAGAAGGCAAGGAAGGAGATTGCAGATTATCTGGCTGCTGGAAAAGATGAGCGTGCCAGGATTCGTGTGGAGCACATCATCCGTGAAGATTACCTTGTGGAGGCCATGGAGATCCTGGAGCTGTACTGTGATCTGCTGCTAGCCCGCTTTGGCTTGATTCAGTCCATGAAGTAAGCTCTGGCCTAGAGGGTGTGCTGTGGGAGAGGGTGCAGGCCCCCTGGGCTCAGGGAGGGGTACTGCTGGGGGCAGGCCTGGGATACAGAAGGGCACCCGTGTTTGTCCCAGTGTCCTAGGGCTTCCAGAGACCTTATCTTCCCCAGGCAGGGAAGACTCTGGAGCCCAGAATGGAGGATGGGGACTTTCAGGCTGAGCAGCTTGAGGGCTGCAAAGACTAGATGTGTGGTGTGGATATAGGATTTTCTTCTGTTGTCCTTAGGGAGCTGGACTCTGGCCTGGCAGAAGCAGTATCTACACTGATTTGGGCTGCACCACGACTCCAATCGGAAGTGGCTGAGTTGAAGATTGTGAGTAGGGTTGTTTGAGAGGTATTACACGTGCAGGGTGGGGGTAGCGCTGCCAGAAATGGATGGAAGCTTTGCCCGGGATTCTGTATCTTGAGGCAAAGGTCATATCTTTACGGGCTATGCAGATGGAGACCCTTGTCCAGGTTTCACTTCTGCTAGGAACCCTGGAGCCTCAGGGGTGGCTAAGGCCGCTCAGCTGGGCACACTTGGTGGCAGGAATAAGGTCAAATGGAGGCAGGGAGGGCTGTGGGGGCTGCAGGAGATGTGGAATATGTGGCTGGGGGAAAGCAAGGGTGTACACATGCCCAGAGTTTCTCTCCTGATGCAGGTTGCTGACCAGCTGTGTGCCAAATACAGCAAGGAGTATGGGAAGCTGTGCCGGACAAACCAGATTGGAACAGTCAATGACAGGGTAACGAACTGGTAGAACAGCTGCAGCCAGCTGAAGCTGACAGAACAGATATGCCTCCTCTGGCTTTCCGCCACTTGTTCCTGTGGCCAGTGGCTGATGCCTGTGGCTCGCCGCAGCGTGGGGTGGGACAGCTGCGCTGCTGGGGCTGGCCTGCCTTGAGGCACAGGAGCATGGTGCTGAGGTCCCTGGCAGGTGGGGCCCGGCTGTGCTGCCTGTGGATGGAGAGGAGCGGAGCACATGGAGCCCTGCCCCATGGCTGCCAGCACGGGGAAAGGGCTCCTCAAGACTGTGTGGTGCTCCCCAAAGCAGGTGGCCCTGGCTGGGACAGAGACCTGCTGTGCTGTGGTGCCTCGTTCCTGATGAGCGTCTCTGCACCCTTGTGTTGTAGCTGATGCACAAGCTGAGTGTGGAGGCACCACCCAAGATTCTGGTGGAGAGATACCTCATTGAGATCGCCAAGAACTACAATGTGCCGTATGAGCCTGACTCGGTGGTGATGGTGAGTGAGGCACATGCAAGTCTGTAGTTCCCTTCTGTTATAGTGACTGAAATTTCCTGTTAGTGCTACATGGGTTTTCAGAGCACAAGGCTGTGGCGTTGCACCAAACTTGGTGGTAATTGTGCTTTGATATCTTCTAGACGGCCCTAGCATGGTAGGATCCCTGCTACTTCTCACAGTCCTATGGCATATGGCTGTTGTCATGCTATAGTCTGGTCTCCTGACTCCCGTTGATGCAGTTGCCGTCCATTCTGTCCTTCTGGTTTTGTCCCATCCTGTCCAGTAACAAATGCTGCATCTAATGCTGTTCAGAGGGTTGTGATCAGAAAAGAGTTTCTTCTTCCTTCCCCAGGCTGAAGCCCCTGCAGGTGTGGAGGCGGATCTGATCGATGTGGGATTCACAGATGATGTGAAGAAGGGTGGCCACGGAGGGGGAGGAGGTGGTGGGTTTACAGCCCCACTGGTTGGTCTTGATGGATTAGTGCCTGTGCCAGTGCCGATGCCTATGCCCATGCCGTCACCAAATCCACCCTTCTCCTACCCGCCTCCAAAGGGACCGGTAAGTCACTTTGGTTTGAGCGTGCTCTTTTTCTGTGGAGGACTGATTGTGATGCTTAGCCCTGTGCCTGCTGATTGGAAAGTGTCTGTACCTGATAGATTGATGTGTCGGAAGGCTATCTTGTAGCTGTGAGACTGCATGGGATGGAAATTGTTGGCAGTGCAGCTGAAGCTTCTTGTTGCTTCTTGACTGTGGAGGTTCCTACCAGGTTCTCCAGCCAGCCCTCTTTGCCTTCAGGGAACAGAGGAGTCCAGACCTAACTCCTGAGGCAGTCTTCTGACTGTCAGGCTTTTGGCCAGGGGTTGGAGCAGCACTTTGAAGTTGGTAGGCTGGTAGTGTGTCAAGATTCAGTCAAGGAAATCAGGTGAGTTTTGTGGGATGGGAACAGCAAGGGAAATACAGAAGTGCCCTGCCTTCAGACCTGAGAGGGGAGGGGACTAGGCCAGTGGCTCTCAGAGATGATTTGCTGTGGGGGTGGAAGGCAGAAGCTGGAAGGAGCACCTTTCTCTGAATTTGGCTATTTACAGGATATCTGTGTGGACTGGGGAGTGGCAAAACAGTGGGTTGGCTTGGTATCTTAATAAGGGCCCAGCAATGCGGTGTTTTTTGTGGAAAATCTGGGCCAAGCACCGTCAGCTGGTTGAAGGTCCGGGCATAAATATTCTGAGGACTTGTTCTAAGTCTAGGTCTCTGAGGCACTGTTGTTTTACAAGTAAGGGTAATACAAAGCCTTGAGGGAGCCAGAGACACTTCCTTCCTGTTTTGTGGTGCTGCACTCAGGAGAAATGACTCATGAATGCTTAAGGCAAGGTGTTAAACTTTTTTCACCTGATACTTCTAATGCTGTGTGAGATGAAGTGTTTACTCGTGCTGGTTCTTTAGAATAACTTGCAGTCCTGTTAGCTGGCTGCAGGTGACTGTCTGACTAATACTTGAGAATCTTTTCCTAGTGAGCATAAACTATATCAAGTTAGATACTTATTTGTCTTAGACTACTACTTTCTCTGACTCCCATAGCAGCTGTCAGTGTATTGTGTCCCATGGTGGCTCTCTCAGGCGAGTTAGCTGGTGCATGACTGTTTAATTTCTCTCTGTACAGGAGAACTTCAATGGCCTGCCAGTGGGGACCTACCAGCCTTTTACTAACATTCATCCACCGCCAATTCCGGCAAACCCACCAACATACGAATCTGTAAGTGCCTGAGCTGAATCACCGCTGTAGGCAGCAGAGGGAAATTCGAGAAGAGGGCAGTGGTATCCACAGAAAAGGCAAATGTTCATTAAGCACATTGTTGTTAACCTTTGGAGCTTTGGGGTGGTGCTTGGCATTGCTTTTGGGTGTGGTGAATAGCTGAGTGCATGTGATGAGAGAGTCTTGTGAGAAGTTCCTCATTCATCTGTGTGTTTTGGTTGCAAAGGAAAGCCAAGATTTATTTTTACTGCATTGTTAAAATGATGATAAACAGTTGACAAGCAGAGTCCACGAATCCCATTTTAAGTCCTTGGGGAGAAGAAAGGGGAGTCTGGGGTTTTCTTTCCATGCTTGTTTTTGTTGTCTCAGTTCCCGATCATGCCTCTAATTTTGCTTTCGGTGACGTGTTTGTCTCCGCAATATCATGAATAGCAATGAGCGTAGCCCAACACCTGCGTGTACAGCAGCCTTTGACTCCAGGAGATACAGGCACAGGTACAGCAGTTCTTAGCTAGGTGGAGATAGATGGCACTGACTGTAGCCCACCGGGAAGGAGTTCTCCCAGCAAAACTGACCGTGCTGCGTGCCTTTGTCCTAGCCAGTCCAAGACCTGAGATGAGATCATTCCATACCTTGCTGCTGGTCACAAGGGCTTATCTATTGCTTGTGAAAGGAAGCAGTTGCTGTGCTTATGTGGATGAAGAGGGCAGTCTTCTCCCACTTTTGTCCTTGATAAATATTTTTAGACCTGCTAGTGGATATGCTCTATTTATCCAGGACTAAAATATAGCCAGTGAAGCTGCTTTGATTGACAAGGAGGGAGGGGGCAATGGAACCACTGCCTCCTTTTCTTGGGAAGAGAGTCAGATTCTTCTGAGTGTGCTGGAAGCTAGGGTTGTTTGTCTTCTTGGGGAGGTGTGGCGTATGCATTGCTGTGCATGAGTGTGGCTGGTGTTGCCCATGAGCTGTGCCTATACAGCTGTGGGATTCTGTGCCTGCTAGGAGAGAGAGCGATAGTAACCGAGAGCTTGTTTCAGATTGATGAGCCTAACGCTGACAAGGATGCTTCTTCTGCGCCCGTGACTGGTGAGTATGCCGAGAGGTATGGGAAACCTAGGGTGGTTTGGGGCTGTGGTTAGCCTAGGATCCTAGTGTCCCTGGGATTAAGCTTTCCATATAGGGAACAATGTGTAGAACTTACTGCATCTTGAAAGCAGGATTTGAGTTTGGAGAAGGCTGTGGCAGAAATGGAGAGTATTCTCTCCAATAGGGAGAATCAGGGAAACTCAAGAACTAGTTTGACTTTGGAGTCAGTACTGGGTTTCCAGCTTAAGGTATCTCATCAGACCAAATGCAGGAGTTTGCAGAATAAAATGAGAAAGCAACAGATTTAAGTGATAATATATTTTTGTACAACATAAATAATATTTCTTTGCAGGAAGAGAAAGAAGTAAGCACTAAGAGGTAGATAAGTTTGTATTAATGTCAGCGTTGAGGCCACATACAATGGAGCAGGGCTAGCAGAGAGTTGTTATCCCTCTGTCCATCTACCTACATGCTTCTGAGATGCTTCGTGCATCATAATTGGATCACAGTGAATTTCTTCAGCCTTGCACAGTGCAATTCTGCGCTGTATGTTTTAAAAGCCCTTGTTATTTCTAGCACTTGATAAGGGCAGAGTGGATTTTAAAGTAAATAGACCCTTGCCGGCTCCAGCAAGGATTTCTGATAATCTCATGGAGTCCTCTGTGAAGTGGTGGTGGTGTGTGATGAAGGAGATCATGTTGCTGGTGCCCAGCGACAGGACAAGAGGCAGCGGGCACAAACTGAAACACGGGAAGTTCTGGCTGAATATGAGAAAACATTTCTTTACTGTGAGGGTGACAGAGCACTGGAACAGGTTGCCCAGAGAGGTTGTAGAGTCGTCTTCTTTGGAGACATTCAAAACCCGCCTGGATGCGATCCTGTGCTCTAGGTGCCCCTGCTTGGCAGGGGGGTTGGACTAGATGATCTCCAGAGGTCCTTTACGACCTCAACCATTCTGTGATTCTGTGAGATAGGTCTATGGTTGTACTGGAATTGGTATGTTTCAGTTTGACAGCTGGGTGATAGGAGCATGCGATACCTACGGGTCTCTTTAGGAGGTATTGGAATGGAGAAAACTGGGACTTGAGTCCCCACGGTGCAGCCCAACTGCTATAGGTATGCAGGAGCTTCAGCCCCCCGCTGCAGCTCGCTAGGGGCGATGGAGGGGGATCTTCTACCATCTAGTGCATCTGTAGGATGGGGTCACCAGTCTAGGTCTGCCATGGCTGCAGCTTCTTGCAGCCGTATAAACCTTTTCCCCATTGAGTCTAAGTGCAGTTGGAGTTTTGTGGCCAGTGGTCATTGGTACTGCCTTTTTGATAAACAATCTTTTTTTGTGTGCGTCTGTGTCTCTTTTTGGCCTGATGAGTGTGATGATGGTGAATGAGGTGAAATGATATTTCTCTTATTCTAAATAGGGCCTGGACCCAAGTCAGAACCTTCTCCAAAACCAAGAGTTGGACCTCCTAATACCATTGATAACTTTGTGTTGCCCGAATTACCTTCCGTGCCAGACACGCTGCCAACAGCATCTGCTGGCGCCAATTCTTCTGCCTCTGAAGACATTGACTTTGATGATCTTTCTCGGAGATTTGAGGAGCTAAAGAAGAAAACATAAGACTGACTGGGCTATAACTCGAATGAGAAGGGCAGGAGCTGTGACAGCTTCTTCTCTCTGAAACACTCCCCCCTGAAATCGGTTTCTTGTATTAACCTAAAATGAACACACTCTTCTTTTTGAGCTCTCTTCCTGCTGTACTTAAACCAAATGCTGCCGCTTTCCTAATCTTTGTTGCTCCAGGAGTTGAACTGTGGGGAATCTTATGAGAAGAAGCAGGGAACAGTTCCCACCACTCTGGGTAGCTATAGAGGAAAGCCTTGCTTGACATTCTGGCTGCCATTCCTGGCTGTCTCCGTGGCAGCTGCGCTCTCTTCCACAGAGAAGGGTGGTGAAGGTTGAAAGGTGACTGGGCTTTTTCCTCGTGTGTGTGATCTCAAGGGGAGTGTCATCCACAAGCTGCCCTGCTCTGCTTTATGGTGCATGTGGTAAGGGTGATTTTTTTTTTTTTTCTTTTTTTAAGTCTCTTTGGTAAGACTTTTAACTATTTGGGGCTGAGGCAGGAGATACTATTGTGAGTAGACATGGTAATGCCCTTAAGGATTTGCAGCACCCTGGCACACGTGCCACCCCTCTGGGTCCAGCTGGATCTGGTTGCAGTTTGCTTTGGAAACTGATGTCCTCCATTAGACCTGCTGGACTCTCGGGGAGCCTTCCGTGGCCGTTGCTGTGCTGTCTGCAGGGACAGTCTGATCCCCTTTCACACGAGGGCAGCACTGCAGTTTTCCTGCTCCAGCAGCCTGTTCAGATTGAACCTGCTGGAAGCGTGTGCTGGCAGGGTAGAGAGGGCTTGCAGGGCACTCCGGTGTGTTCTGGCTCTGCTGTAGGGTAGATCGACTCCTTTCTCCCAGGGCACCAAAAAGCCATGGAGAGCAGAAGTCAGCTGGACTCTGACTGGATGCTCGGCAGTGACTCTGCTTACCCGCAGAGCAAGGCAATGGGAAATCTGACCCGATGCTGGCAGAGCTGTTTGTGCAGCCGTGGCGTGTTTCTGTCGGCCGGTGCTGCTCCCGTTCAGTGGGAGGTGCTGCTGAACGCGATTTCTCTTCCGTGTAATGTATCTGTACATAACACTTTCACACAACTCTTCTTTGAAGTTTTTGATTGATTTGTATCTTATGGATCAGTTCTGAATAAAGATAGGCTCGCGAGCAGCTGTGGCCGAGGGGGCTCTGGGTTGCCTTTGTTCGGGGTCGCGCACGGACAGGCCCCCGTTTGCTGCAGTTGTTGAGCTCCTCTGGGCTGAGGAAGCGGGCGGGGTGGGGGGGACGGTGCTGGTGTTAGGTGCGGCTGTCCCTCGGACAAAGCTGCTGCCGGGTCTGTGCTCAGCCTTCCTCCGGCGCCCCGTGGCCTCGGGGCCGCGCTGCCCCCGCTCGGGTATCGGCCTGGCGGCGCTGGGGGGGGCGGGGCCTGGCGGCGCTGGGGGCGGGGCGGCTGCTG
>VXAA01001650.1:254086-278898 GCA_013399115.1 Anseranas semipalmata
CGCCGCCGCCGAACAGCACGTCTTCAAGGCGCCGGCGCCGCGGGCCTCGCTGCTGGGCCTGGACGTGCTGGCGGCGCGGAAGCGGCGAGAGCGCGAGGAGGAGGCGGCGGCGGCCGGCGGAAAGCGGTCCCGGGTCTCCTCCTACCGGGACTGGGAGGAGGGCCGCGACGAGGCGGGCAGCCCCGAGGAGGAGGAGGAGGAGGAGGAGGCGGCGGCCGGCCGGGCCAGCCGGAGCACCCGCAAGGACAGGTGGGGTCTGCGTGAGCCCCTGCCGCTCGCGGGGGCGCGAAGGCTTCGCGGCCGCTGGGGCCCTGCCGGGGCACGGGCTGCGGCTGCGCGCGGGAGCTGGGCGTCTGCGGGGCTGTAACCTGCCGTGCAGCGGGGAGCGCTGCAGACACCTCCGTGGGTCGGAGGAGGTCCCCGAAAAGATCTCTGGCTGGGGCCCTCCCTGAGCTGTGACAGCCAGCAGTGTTTTTAGATGCTATAGGCGTGCAAGTGCTAGTCATCCTGTCCACATCATTGTCTGCCTCCTGAAGTTTGGAAGCAGCTGCCTCCATAGAAGTACTCGTGTCTGAAAGCAACAACAGACATGCGGGGCTGTCAGCAAAGGATGGAGAGAGCGTTCTTAACCACGAGCTTCTGCTATAGCGGAGATTAGCACTAGACTTACATGAGACAAGTCAGAGGCCAGCTATTTCTCAACGCTGTTGAGCTTTCTTTCTGCTCTGCTTTTGTAGGCATTACCGTTCTGTCCATGTGGAAACACCTTCCTACACTGGGGGTGTCAGCGAGGAGTTTTGGGAACGCAGCCGGCAGCGGGAAAGAGACCGTCGTGAACATGGTGTCTTTGCTTCCTCCAAGGAGGAGAAGGAACGAAAGAAGGAGCGCAGTAGGGATCGGGACCACGATCGTAAACGAGACCGCGGTAACTTTCTGAGATGTTTGTGACTCTTCCTTCTTAGGGATTTTGGGCTTGGTCCTTAGCCTCCTTGTTGCTCTTGACTAGTGCTCAGGGTGTTTCCTGGGGTAGACTTGGGAAGCCCGTTTGTGCACAGGGCACCCAATCTTATTCTCTATCCACAGAGGAGCGAGACAGAAGTCGTCACAGTAGCAGATCAGAGAGAGACAGCTCATTGGAGCGGAGCAGCAGGAGGAGTGAACCAGAGAGTCCTAGGCATCGTCCCAAAGGTGGGAGTGGGGCTTGGCAGAGTTATCACCTAAGACCTAATAGGAAGGGGTGTGTTATTTATGAGGGTTCCTGCTGTTTTTGTCAGAATGTGTGTGAGTAAAATGTCTGTATTTTTTAAGGCCTGTGGTTAGGGTGAGTGTAAAACTCCTGGCACTTCCAGGATGTAGGACTGGGAGGGACCTGCCAGCTGCGTGTGAAGATCTTGCTGATCCCTGCCCAGTGGGATCTATTCTGGGTCTGTGTGATAGAGATGTTTTCCTTTGGTAATTTTCCTTGGAGTCAGTGTGTCAGCTCCTTCTCTTAGAGGGACAGCAGATGGGTACCCTCTCTGTGCTCCTCGCTAGAAGGTGTAAAGTGGCTCCAGGTGCCTACGGCCACTGTGAGAACACTGGGTGCCAAACACCATCTTCTCTGATAGATGCAGCTACACCGTCTCGCTCCAGCTGGGAGGAAGATGATAGCGGTTACAGCAGTTCTCGACGCTCACAGTGGGAATCTCCCTCACCCACACCTTCCTATCGAGACTCAGAGCGCAGCCACAGGGCATCATCCTTGCGGGACACAGATCGGAGAGACCGGGACAGGTATCAGTAGCTGATGGTGTGGCTATGAGCCGGTGATCTGCAAGAAAGGGGAGAGTGTAGGCTGTAGGCACTGATTCTTCCCTCATGCTGTTTTCTCAGGTCTGTAAGGAGCAGGTACTTGGATAAAACACCATTGCCCACCCCGTCGTACAAATATAACGAGTGGGCTGATGACCGGAGACACCTGGGGGCCACTCCACGGCTGTCCAGAGGCAGAGGTGAGGAGCCTGGGGTAGGCTGCTGAGGCTGGGCGGTGGCAGAGTCCTCTTTCCCTGTGCAGCACAAGGACAGCTTTTGTGGGATGCCTTCCACAAACAACAGCCTGGTGGGGCTGACGCCCATGCTGACCAGCTTGCCTTCTCTAGGGCGGCGTGAGGACGGGGAGGAGGGCATCACCTTTGAGACGGAGGAGGAGCGGCAGCAGTGGGAGGATGACCAGCGGGTAGGAGCCTGGGGAGCTGGGCGCCCGGAGGACACCGGGCTCTGGGCTGCCGCCCCTCGCCCCGAGGCGCTGGGAGAGCAGGGTCGGGGGGCTGGGGGTGTGGGGGACCACCGCTGGCATCGCGCCGGGGCCGTTGGCCACAGGCGGGCTCCCCCCGGCGGCCATATGGGGAGCAGCACAGCTCAGCGCCACACCTGTCCCCTCCCAGCAAGCTGACCGGGACTGGTACATGATGGACGAGGGCTATGACGAGTTTCACAACCCCTTGGCCTACTCCTCCGAGGAGTATGTGAAGAAGCGGGAGCAGCACTTGCACAAGCAGAAGCAGAAACGCATCTCTGCACAGCGGCGGCAGATCAATGAGGTAGGGGTGAGATGTGGAACTGGCTGCTCTGAACATGTGGGGACTGCTCATTTGCTGCCTCTTGAGAGACCCACTTGCGGACAGCATTGGCTCAGACCTTGCCCTCAGATGGAAAAGGACAGTCTTTGTCCTGGCCCAGGCTGAATGAGAGCTCACAGGGAAACTATTGTTACATTCTCTTGGAAAGTGCGGCCCTATATCTCCTGCATGGGGCAGAATTCAGTTAGAGTGACTGCAGTGGATCGTAGCGTCCAGGGCAAATGTTGCTCCAGACACTTAGGGCTGCTGCCCTCAGCATCAGAGCAGGGTTTTCTCCAGACTTCTAGCCTTCAGTGTGTGGCAGGGGCCTTGTGGACAGTTTGCCTTCCATTTCCTTGGACACCATTCTGTTGACCACGTACTTTGTATGTTCAGTCTGTGTTTCCTGTACCCTGTTGCTTCTAGTTATTCTTTCCTAGTGCTTGTTTTCATGCTCCCTAGGCTAGAACCTTCAGTGTTACCTGTTCTCCATGCTGCAGGCTTACTTAGTTTCATCGGTGGGTCTCTAGGTTCTTTCCCTTTTTGGGGAAGGAAGACCGGCAGATGCAGCCCTGGATGATTTCAGTGATTGAAGGCATGTAGAATAACCATAGTGTGTATTACAAATCAGTTACAGGTTTGCCTTCAGCAGTTGGCTGCTTTTAGCTTCCTCTTTTATGAATAAGTTAGGCCATCCTGAGTTGGTCGCAGTCCTGTAGTACTTTGCAGCTAGCTGTGTTGCTTTATTTACTGCATATGGCAGGGGGGTTGGAACCAGATGATCCTTAAGGTTTGTTCCAACCCAAGGCATTCTATGATACTATTGCCTTGCAGTTGCTTTGAGCCATATATACTGTGTGGTAGGTGTAAGGAGTCTCTTCATTGTTCTTGAGTTTTAGGTGATGGAAGGTAATAGTTAAAGCCTTTTGCTACGTTGTTTCTTGTAGGATAACGAGCGGTGGGAGACAAATCGCATGCTGACCAGTGGTGTGGTTCATCGGATTGAAGTGGATGAAGATTTTGAAGAGGATAACTCGGCCAAAGTGCATCTGCTGGTGCATAACCTGGTGCCGCCTTTCCTAGATGGGAGGATAGTCTTCACCAAGCAGGTAGAGGCTGTGGCTAAAGGTGCCAACGGCAGAGAGCCCCACAGGCATGAGCTCTCTGTATTGAAGCAATGCCTCTTTCCTCTAGCCAGAGCCTGTCATCCCTGTCAAGGATGCCACCTCTGATTTGGCCATCATAGCTCGGAAAGGCAGCCAATTGGTGCGCAAGCACAGGGAGCAAAAGGAGCGTAAGAGGGTATGCTGTAACCTTTTGTCCTACTGCCCCACTGTATGTGTAATGTAGTGCCTCACGGCCTTTGTTTGGACTTTGTAGAATACAGGCTTTGGTGGCAATGATAAGATGTTCACCGTATTTTGTGACCTGGGATATCCCGGTAGCCCAGTTCATTGCATTGTCTCATAAGCAGCTGTTGTGATGTGATTTCCTCAGGCACTGCCTGTGACATTAATTGCTGTGCACTTATGCAGAGGAGTTTGATCCAAAGGACATTTGGATCATGAGAGAAGAGAGCAGGTGGAAGAATACAAGGTAGCTCAGAGACAGTCAACAGTCAGTGTGGCAGCAGGATAGATCTTGTCATGTCTCAGCAGAAGAGTTTTGAGAAGGAGTATGCAGTAAGGTAGTATATTAGTCTTTGGGGGTATTTCCCGAGTAGAGAAACTTTCTCTAAAGCTTACGTGATAGTGGTAGGGAAAGCACAGCTATGTTCCTTGTAAACTGAGACTGAGCTGGATTTGAGGTAGGTGTTCTATGCATGGAATGGAGGTGAAGCTGAACTCCTGATACAAGATGTGAGAGGAAACAAAAAGGTGGGAGTACCTGTGTGTACCTGTCAAGAGCAGAAAGATTAACTCTGGTTCAGATCTGTGTAGGTTTAAGCACAAATTTAATGGAAGTGTCAGCAGCTGGAACCATTTTCTTAGGAGACCGTTGGTCATCCTGTACTTGAAGTGTCTTTATCCAGACCAGTGCCTAAAAGGTCCGGTTTAGTTGGAAGAGGGAGACTTGATGTAGGAATGGGATGTGTGTTCTCTCCTGTAGCACTAGGGAACTGTGAGGCTAACATGCTTTTCTAGCCTTACGGGTAGGACTGCAGAAGAATGATTTTTTTCAGTCCCCACTGTGGCACTTACACTGCTCTCTGCCTTCCCAGGCTCAGCATAAACACTGGGAGCTGGCAGGCACAAAACTGGGAGACATTATGGGGATCAAGAAAGAGGAGGAGAAGGACGAGATGGTGACAGAAGATGGCAAAGTGGATTACAGGTACGAGCTTCCTTTGAATTGCTCCTGTTTAGCTGGTGATGGGGCTGTAAACATGGCAAAGTGTGTGGAGAGACAGTTTCAAGGCTTCTGGTGTTTTCTTAGGACTGAACAGAAGTTTGCTGAACACATGAAAGAAAAAAGTGAAGCAAGGAGTGAGTTTGCCAAGAAGAAATCAATCCTGGAGCAGAGACAATATCTGCCTATCTTTGCTGTGCAGCAGGAGCTGCTCTCCATCCTCAGGTATGGCTGTTAGGCAGCTGGTCATAGTGCAACCCTGGGGCATTGGCTTACATCTCAGGAACCCAAGTGAGAAATTTTCGTAGACATATGGAAACTTAGAGAGACTAAGACTCTTTCGTAGACTTCCTGTTTGGAAGCTGTACCCTCAGAAGACAAAGCCAATCGCTTTGTGTGGTTGATGACAGCTCTCCTGCCAAAGCAGGACAACTCTTGTGTGGCCAACCAGAGCTGTGAATGAAAAAGCCTTTCTTTGTGGTGTATGAAGAAATACTCTTTCCCTTTCTTCAGGGACAACAGCATTGTGATTGTGGTAGGGGAGACGGGTAGTGGGAAGACAACTCAGCTCACACAGTACCTCCATGAAGATGGCTACACAGACTACGGCATGATTGGCTGCACCCAGCCTCGCAGAGTGGCGGCCATGTCGGTTGCCAAGCGGGTCAGTGAAGAGATGGGAGTGCGTCTGGGAGAGGAGGTGAGCCTGGCAGCGTGTGCAGGGGTGCAGCCTGTTCACAGTGAGTGCACAGGGCTGTTGAAGACATGCTGATATCTCTGCCCTCCCAGGTGGGCTACGCCATCCGCTTTGAGGACTGTACGTCAGAGAACACAATAATCAAATACATGACAGATGGGATCCTCCTTCGTGAGTCACTGCGAGAGGCTGACCTGGACAACTACAGTGCTATCATCATGGATGAGGCACACGAGCGCTCACTCAATACTGATGTGCTCTTTGGCCTGCTTCGGGAGGTGTGTGTGAGCCTGGACTACAGGAGGACAGCAGCATAGGGCATGTGAGCTGGTCTTAGGGCAGGATATTGGCAGGGACGGCACTTCTCTCCGAGGTCTGGGAAAGGGAAACGAACAGAGGCTGCCACATCTTTGACTGCACTGGCTGCTCAGACATCCTGGTCCTCGGTTCTGAGGGTTTAAATCTCCTCTAGTGTGCTGCCAGAGGCTTGCTAGCTAACTGTAAGAAGCTCTAGGTGCAGAGATGTTTGCAGGTATAAGGCTTTCTCAGCTGGGGTCAGCCTGTCTTTTTAACTGGACAGATTATATAGCATATGTGTTCCCTGGCGTTAGTGGTCAGTGCCTCTAGAGTATGGTGGAAGCTCCGTTCTGTGCTCTTGTCTCAGTAGTGATGGAAGTAGCCTGGACCCGTGCACGAATGCCTCTTGTTTATTGTTCCTTTAATATGCTTTCTAGGTGGTAGCACGACGCTCGGATCTGAAGCTTGTTGTCACCTCTGCCACCATGGATGCAGATAAGTTTGCCTCCTTCTTCGGGAACGTTCCCATTTTCCACATTCCTGGGCGCACTTTTCCTGTTGATATTCTTTTCAGCAAGGTATGGTCAGTGTGGTAGAGAGAGTTTGTGTTGTGAGGGGGTTATGACTTGGGTGTACCTCACTGTGCAGTAGACAGAGAGGAAGGAAGAGGGATAGCCGTGCTATGATGCAGTCTTACACACAGGATGGGGCAGGTGAGACTATTGGTGTCTGTAATTTGGGCTGTGTCTTTCAGACCCCACAAGAGGATTATGTGGAGGCTGCAGTGAAACAAGCCCTGCAGGTCCATTTGTCTGGTGCTCCTGGAGACATACTTGTCTTCATGCCTGGCCAAGAGGACATTGAGGTGAGCTGGAAGGGCAGGCACTGTCCTACCCCCTTATTGTTTTTATCTCATGTTAACACTCCTCTTTGTGTCTAGGTGACCTCAGAGCAAATTGTGGAGCACCTCGAGGAACTGGAGAAGGCGCCTGCTCTTGCTGTACTGCCTATCTATTCTCAACTGCCGTCAGACTTACAGGCCAAGATCTTCCAAAAGGTGCTGATGTGTCCTCTCTGATGGGACTGGGCAGAGGGGAAACTAGTGCAGGGAAGACTCTAGTGGGCATGAGAGAGGTGCAGAGATGCCTTTTGTATTGCATGCGGAGGGTGAGGGAAAGCATGTACCCCCCTGAACATCCCAAGAGTCACCCCTGTCCTGGGTTCTGTATTGCTGCTCTGCACTCTTCCTCAGTGGTGCAGAGGCTTTTGCCCAAGGAATTTGACCAATGTGTGGTATGCTTGCAGGCTCCAGATGGGGTCAGGAAGTGCATTGTTGCCACTAACATTGCAGAAACCTCACTAACAGTGGATGGCATCATGTTTGTGATTGACTCTGGCTACTGCAAGTTGAAGGTAAACAAAGGTTTCCTGGACTGTTCATGTCTGTGATCTCGGGTTGGGCTGAGAGTGTTCTGTGTCAGTGACCCAACTTTCCTCTTGCTTCAGTCTGCTCTTCTTGTGCTCTGCAGGTTTTCAATCCCCGTATAGGCATGGATGCACTGCAGATCTATCCCATCAGTCAAGCCAATGCCAATCAGAGGGCAGGTCGAGCTGGCCGAACTGGCCCAGGTCACTGCTTCAGGTAGGCACATGCTGGTGTTCCTATTCCTGCCATATCCACAGCCTGGCATCTGGCTACACATTTTTTTTTTTTTCTTCTTCACTGGAGAGCTGTTCATTGTCTTGAACCTATTGTGGGGATGAGGGCTGTGGGCAGGCCCTGAGGCCTTCTGTTTTGGACCCAGTATCTCTGCAGAGAAAAGGGTATGCTCTAGTTTCTTACCTTGCCAATCTTCACTTGTGGCTGTTCCGCCCTTGCTGAACCAGCTGCTTTGATGCTGTCAGGATAATAGCCAAGCCAAAGGCAGCTTTCCCAAAGCTTTGCTTTGGGACTGGTTTGCACACAAGGAAGGACTGTGCGTGAGAGGGGTGTACCTTGTGCTGCAGCCCAGCCCTGGGGTCCTGCTCGTTGGCCTGGCTGAGTGCAGAGCTGCTGCCTTGTGCCGTGCCTGGCTGGGCTGGGAATGGCTGGTCATTCAGTGAGGAACACAGTGGCCTGAAGGGGAGGGGCATGCTCTTGGCCTCTGTTCCCCAGGCTCTACACCCAGAGCGCCTACAAGAATGAGCTGCTGACAACCACGGTGCCCGAGATCCAGCGCACCAACCTTGCCAACGTAGTGCTTTTGCTCAAGTCCCTGGGTGTGCAGGACCTGCTGCAGTTCCACTTCATGGATCCACCACCCGAGGACAACATGCTGAACTCCATGTACCAGCTGTGGATCCTGGGGGCCCTGGATAACACAGGTACTGGCTGCTGGAGCAGGCTGTCAGCCCATGGGACTGTTAGGACCTGCCCAGCTGCTGATCCTTATGGTGTTCCTGCAGGTGGTCTGACCTCAACAGGACGTCTCATGGTGGAGTTCCCACTGGATCCTGCACTCTCCAAAATGCTCATTGTTTCCTGTGACATGGGTTGCAGCTCTGAGATCTTGCTCATTGTCTCCATGTTGTCTGTGCCTGCCATCTTCTATCGGCCTAAGGTACTTGTTTGCTGTTCCAGCAGCTTGGGGCCTTCACCTACCCTCTGACTAACGTGTATTCTTTGCTTACTCTTCAGGGTCGAGAGGAAGAGAGTGACCAAGTGCGGGAGAAATTTGCTGTCCCAGAGAGTGATCACTTGACTTACCTGAATGTCTACCTGCAGTGGAAGAACAACAACTACTCTACACTATGGTGCAACCAGCACTTCATTCATGCCAAGGCCATGCGGAAGGTGAAGACTGTGGCAATGAGGTTAGGGGAGGGAGCCTTACATAGGAGAGGGATCTGACTGCTGCACATCTTTGCAGGTGCGGGAGGTGCGTGCCCAGCTCAAGGACATCATGGTGCAGCAACGGATGAGCCTAGCATCCTGTGGTACTGACTGGGATGTTGTCAGGAAGTGCATCTGTGCTGCGTATTTCCATCAAGCTGCAAAGCTGAAGGTGAGAGGGGCCTGTGCTTGTCTGGAGGATGAGAAGCCCCCGCTGGGAACAAGTATGCTAACCACACTTCTCTGTGCAGGGCATTGGGGAGTATGTGAACATCCGCACAGGCATGCCCTGCCACCTGCACCCCACGAGCTCTCTGTTTGGCATGGGCTACACACCAGACTACATTGTGTACCATGAGCTGGTCATGACCACCAAGGTAAGCTTGAGCTGAGGGTTGGCAGGAAGGGTGAGGAGTGCTCTGAGGGAGGTGGGAGGGCTTTGCTGTGACAGTAGGACCTATTAGAGGGTGCAGTTCTGAGCCTTTCTCATCTCTACCGACTGGGCATATCTGTGTCATCTGCAGGGCCCTGTTTGTCACTTTTGTGATACATCTTCCTGGCATATGTGGGACATCTTTGTAGTCTCACCAAGTCCAGCCCATAGCAGCTTCTGAGGCCTGGAGGAATTGTCTGGAAGGGGTATATTCCTAGCCTGAAAACTGCCATCAACAAGTGGAGAAGGGACGGGGCTGCCGTGGCTCTGGCAATGGTGCCTAGGCCCTGGGTGTCATCCTGCTTCCCTGATCTTTCCTTCTGCAGGAATATATGCAGTGTGTCACTGCTGTGGATGGAGAGTGGCTGGCAGAGCTGGGCCCCATGTTCTACAGTATCAAACATGCTGGCAAGTCGAGCCAGGTGAGTCTTCTGTCCAGGACCAGCTGGCAGACGGACAGCAGACTACTACACTGGAAAGGAGCGTGTGCCTGGGTGGGGGCTCCTGCTGCATACAGCCCCACTGCATGCCTGTTTTGGGGCAGTGGGTCTGGTCTTTTTTTTTTTTTTNATGTGGTGGGATCAGGCTTGTGGGCCTGCAGAGAGTCCTGCCAGCCCCTGATCTGCTGCTGCTTTGCCCCAGGAGAACCGCCGACGTGCCAAGGAGGAAGCATCTGCCATGGAGGAAGAGATGGCTTTGGCGGAGGAGCAGCTGCGTGCCCGCCGGGAGGAGCAGGAGCGCCGTAACCCACTGGGCAGTGCAAGGTGGGTGCTGCCACTGACTGGCCATCGGTTGCCTGCTTAAGAGCAGTTCTGAGCTGCATGGAGGATCCCAACTTCCCCATGCGTGCTCCTGGTGCAGGGAAAGGTTGTATCTTCCACTAATCACCCTTGTCCTTTCCTGGCAGATCTACTAAAATCTATACTCCTGGGCGGAAGGAGCAGGGGGAGCCCCTGACACCACGACGCACCCCAGCCCGCTTTGGCCTCTGAGAAGGGAATGCCCATTGCTTCAAGGCTTAAAGACTTCCAAGAGTTGCTGAGTCTTAGGAGAGTACTCAGCTCCTCTGACTGCTGTGAGGCTCGCTACAGCTTGTAGCCCAGGAAGGTTTTGGTGCTTGGCACTACTTTTGCTACAGAACAGAAAGAATTTTATTTGTTTAAACATTGTCAGTCTTTAACCCTTCCTTTGTTTTGCGTCACTTCTCGTCCTGGAGCTGAGTTTCGGGGTAGAGGCAGCCCTGCAGAGTTGTGCAGTGCTCGTGCAGTCAAGTTGCTGCCCTGTACAGCCTGGGACAAGGCACAGAATTACACTGGCTTAGAGGGCAAAGACAGCCTCTGCCTGGCCCAGCCCTGGCCTGGACTACTGCAAAGGCAGTTTTTTCCATGACCTGTGCCATGGGCAGGTAACTGGTGCCCAGCTGTCCCTGTACACAAAGGAGGATCAACTCAGCACTGTTTCAGGCCAGGCTCTATCAGGAATTCTGCTCACCTTCATCTGCTCACCCTTGTGGTGCTGCTCATGTGCTCTGACCCTGAGGTACGTGTTTTCCACCTGCAAGCTGCCCAGCCTGTCTTGAAGATGCCTGGAGGAAAGGCAGGGGAGATGAGGTGAGGCAGTAGAGTAGAGACAACCTTGCTCTGCTGGCCTTGTGGCAGCTTGGGTAGCTCAGCAGTTGTTCATCTGTCCTGTGCACCCCTGTGGGCAGCAGTAACTGCTCAGACCCACTCCCCATGGTCATCACTTACTCTTTTTCATCTATCAGCTCTGCAACGTGCTTGATTTGCTGCTGGGTCTTGTGCCCTTGTTTCTCATTTGACTGCCTGAAAATGAGGTGTAAGCTGAGTTAGTTGGTGTGAGGAGAAGGCAGGCACCTGCCCCTCTGTACTTGGATAGGGGTTCTTACTCACATCTGCTCCTTCACACACTGGCTGATGTTGACCAGCACCAGCTCCCTCTCCTGGTGTGGCCTACTGCTGTTAGAACATGCCAGGGTGTGGGAAGAGCGTAAGGTTTCTACCTGAAAAAAACAATCCCCTGTGCTGTGTGTGACCCTGCATGTGACTGCTTTTCTCAGCCTGTATGTGCCCAGGGCAGAGCGAAGGCACAGGAACCAGGCTGTGCTAGGGCAGCAGCCTTTGGGGCTGAGCAGCAGGTCTGGAGTTGCCTGTGTCTTGGGAGAGCTGCTCTGGAGAAGGTAAGAACTATTGCCTCAGCACTAATGGCTACAAACTGTCATAATTTGTTAGTTTTATGCTGCGGGCTTCTTCCTAGCAATGGAACAACCAGGGCTACTTTAAGAAGAACATGATGTTCAGCCCTGCTGCTGCTTACAGACCCACAGCCTCCTCCCTCTTTGGCCTGGGCTCTGCAGTGAGCCATCCCCTGGCCTGTCCTCTCCACCTCTGCCCTGCCTGTAGGCCAGGATCTGTCCTCTGGTGTCAGGGGCTCAGCCTGCATTCCTCCTGCCCTCGGGCTGTGGTGCAGCCTGTTCCTGTCCTGCACCTGCTCCATGGCCTTGCTGAGCTCTTCCTTGAGGAAAGCCAGCTCCACCTTGCAAACAACCAGCTCTTCTTCCCGCATAGCCAGAGCTCGCTCACTGTCCTGGTGCAACTGCTGCCAGTGCTGGGCTCGGCTGCTCAGCTCCTGCAGCCTCTGCTGGAGGGAGTGGGCCTGCAGGTGGCACAGAGGGGCAGTGAGAGACAGCGGGGCAGCTGAGCACAGGTGCCTGGTGGGGAAGGCTTAGGGCATGCTTACCTCCTGCTTGCTCTGCTCCTGGGCCCCCTGCAGCTTCCTCAGCTCCCAGTGGAGCTGCTGCATCTGTTCCTCATAGGCTGCAATCTTCTCCTCCTGCTTGGCTTTCTTTTGCTGGGCTTGGGCCAGCTCTGCCTGCAGGGCTGCCACATCCTGTACCTGCATGCAAAGCGGTGGGGCTGGGAGCGTGGCTGGCCAAGCTTGGGCTCCTCCTTGATGCTAGTGCTGCCCAGGAGCAGGAAAGGGCTCTCTGCAGCTCTGGCCCTTTGCGATGCGGGCTGCATGGTGGCTGGCTGCATCTTGGGCCTGTCCTGTTCACGCCCTTACCTGTTGCAGCAGCTCTGCCATGTGCTTTCTGCTGGAGGCCACTTCCTGCTGCAGGTCTTGGATGGTCTCGGTTCTGCTAAGCTGCCGCAGGCTTTGCTGCTCCCGGGCCTGGGTGGCTCCCAGCTCCTCCCGCAGCTGAGCCAGGCTGTGCTGCAGGCCCTGGCTCTGCTCCTCCTGTGCCCGCAGCTGCAGAGAAAGCACAGCATTAGTGGGTGCTGTGCCAGTGCTGCTTGCTGTGCCCTCTCTCCTGCTGCTGACCCTAGCTCCCTGCTGCACAGGCTTTGTGGCAGGGCCCTATTCTCTCTAGAAGGCTGCTTGTCCCCTCCTTTGCCTGATGCAGTTCTTGGTGGAGTTTTTCCTTCCCCTCCTGCTGACAGCACGGCTCCTGCTGCAGCTCCCACAGCATGGTAGCTTGCGTATGGCACTGGACAGGCCCTGGGTTATCCATGGAGCCAGGCTGATCCAGGGCCCTTGCCGCCAGTCTTGCCTGCTACCTACCTGCTCTCTTAGGGCTTGGAGCTGCTCCTGACTCCTCTGCAGTTTCTCTTTGGTGTGGGCCACGGCATGCATGTGTTGCAGCGCCTGCTCCAGGGTCACCTGCTGTTTCCACTGCCACTGGCTCAGCTCTGCCTGGAGCTGCGCTGCCAGTGCCCTGCGGGCAAGGGCACAGCCCCAGCTGTGGCAGACCCTGGGCCCCCTCCCCTCCAAGTAAAGGGCAGGAGCAGGGCTGTGACCGTGCCAGGGGCAGCCGGCGCCGGGGCCTGCATACCTGCTCTGCGCCAGCTCTGCCTTGCTGCTGGCTGCTTGCTCCTGCAGCACTCGCAGATTGGCCTCCACCCCGCGGCTGGCCTCGCACTGCGTGCTCATCCCCAGGCTTGGGCATGGCTGCTGCCGGTGGCTCTGGGCTGGCGGCTGCTGGGCTGCTCGAGACAGGGGGCAGGCTGGCACTGCCTCCCCTGGCCCCCTCCCTGGGCTGCCAGGGGAGGCAGAGCAGGGCTCAGCCCTGCAGCGCAGTTTTGGGACGTTTGCTCTCCTTGTGGCTCCCGTGCCCCCCTGGGCTGCTCCCCCCCCCCATGCTCAGGGCCCTATATGCCATGGGTGCTGCTTCTCCACCTTTCCAGAGCTGCTTAGGGAAACGCTGTCTGCCCTGTAACTCTGCAAGTAGTGATGTCCCAAACGCATGGGGAGCCCGTGGTGCCCGCAGGCTCCCACCCTTTCCCTGCCGTTGCACCAGGATGGACTGCAGCTGTAGATGGACTGTGACTGTAGATGGACTGCTGTAGCATGTGGACATGCAGTTACTGCTGGGGAGGCACATGCTGCCTGCTGCCTCCTGTCTTGCTGTGCTGCCTCATCCTCCAGCAGCACACACACTGATCCTTACGGATACCCGGTGCCTCCTTGCTGCTGCTCTCTGACAGCAGTGGCAAGCCATGGGCTGCCCACGGGAGTTAGAGCAGGCAGCTGCAGGCTGCAGCCCTTGCACATCCCAGCCCTGTGGCCCTGGATGTCCCTCTCCTTGACCACCCCACCTTCCTTGGCAGTGCTCTGCTCGGCCAGCAGTGTGTCCTGTGCCTGGTACCGGTGCTCCTCGGTGGCCCACTTCTGCCTGCATTGCTTCGTCTCTGCCTCCACCACCACCTGTGTGAGCAGCACAGCCAGCTGCTGCCTGCCAGCTCCCACCCGGCCCCACACGCCTGTGCTGCGGCTGCTGGGCTGCCGTCATGGACCTGCTCGAGCAGCTCCGTGTGCTCCTTCAGAAGAGTGTGTCTGGTGTCGGAATGGCTGTGGGAGGCCGCATAGGTGACCTCTGTCTGCACTGCCTCGTCCTTCTGGTCCTGCGGAGAGGTGTAGCACCAGCGCGTGGGCACCCGGACAGGTGTGGGACCACCCTGGGTCACCCGTGCTCTGGGAGAGGCAGCTGGTTTGGGGCAGCCCATAGGCAATGGGCGGTTGGGGAGGGCCTTTGGCTGAGGGACGTGGCCTGCCCCAGGAGGGAGGCAGGACAGCTGCAGGCTCCTGGCTCTCAGGTCCCTGGTGCAGCCTCCTGGTGCCCTTCCTGCTGCAGTGGTGTCTGATGGACACCCAGCGGCCCCGGGGAAGGCGTCCCTGTGGTCCATGTGGCGGGGTGTGGGCCCATGAGGAGGGCGGTGAGCCCAGCTCCATGGCTCCTGGGCTGCAGGCTGCAAGGTGCTACCAGCCCTGGGATAGCTGGAACCACTGGTGTCAGGGTGTCGGTGGGACCACTGGGGGCTGCAGGCCCCTGGCTCTGCTCAGCTGGGTGGGTTGGGCCGCGGCAGCCATGCCTGCCTTGCGTCTGGGCTGGCTGGGCTGCCCTGCTCAGAGTGCGGTGCTAAATCCTCATCCCGTGCGTGGCTGCCAGAACATCCCCTGGCTGGGCTGATCACTGCCCGTTTGCACAGGCAGGGCTGTTTGGCAGGGATGGTGCCTCGCCTGGGCTGGGCTGGCTTCAGGGGACGTGTGGCCAAGTGTGGGGGGCTTGCGCAGCCTGGCCTGTGGCCATTGCAGCCAGCAGTGGTACCTTGCCTATCACTGCCTGGTAGTGCTGCATCAGAAAGACCAAGTCCTGGTGCTTCTGCTCCACCGCGCACTCCTGCTGCTGCAGCTGGACCAGCCGCTCGCAGTTCCAGCCCCTGCAGAAGTCCAGGTCCAGCTGCAGCGCCTGTAAGCAGGCCAGCACGTGTGCTGGCTCCAGCTCATGCTGCTGTGTGTCCTGGCATGCTTGGGGCTCTCCTTGCTGTGGCTCCGGCACCTCTGCTTGCCTTTGGCCCTAGGACACAGCACAAGCAGCAGCTGTCTGTCTCACTGCTATGGCCGGTACCCAGTGGCCAGCCTGTACTGCAGCTCCTGCCAGGCACTGGGGCTGGATGACTATGCTAGCAGTCCAGGTTTTGGTCAGACAGCAGCAATGGACTGTGTTATTGACTGGTGGGTGCAGAGCCCCCCCCCCCCCCCCCNCAGACAGCCCTCAATGGGCTCATGAACAGCCAAGTGGCCTCACATCACTGCAGTGATGCCGGTGTGACCTGTGGCTGCTGAGGGAAATGGTGGCAGTAGGACCAGAGCAGCTGCAGCAGGCCTGGACGCCCTCCCCGAGCCCTTGTGCTGTCCCCAGCCCCTGGGGCTGCGCTATCTGCTGGCATGGGCAAGGGCTGGCCAGGGCTTCCTCTACTGCCCGGCCACCAGCCTGCGCTGCATGCCCAGTGCCTGGGGTGGGAGCAGGGCCCGGCACTGCTCACCTGGGACTGGCTGGGACTCTCCGTCTCCTGCTGACGCTGCTGGGTGGAGCGGCTCAGCTCTGCCATTGCCTCCTCTGCTCCTGGCAACCCTCCCCAGGGCCGCCTAGGCTGTTCCAGAGGTGCAGGAACCTCCCTGGACGCACCATGTTCTGGTCATTCTCTCGCTGCTGGAGGGGCCAGAACAGGGGACGGGCCTTCCCCACTGGCCCTGGACAACCCTTGGTCCCAGGGAGGGGCAGCTGGGGACACCACCCAGCCCTGCCCACACAGCCCCGCCATCACTGCCTGGCATTGGTGCTCCCCATCGCAGGAGCACCCGGTGCTAGAGGGAGATGCTGAGCCTGGGGGCTCCTGTGAAGGCACGTCACCACCGCCAGGTCAGAGCCGCACAGGGGCCTATGGCCCCCCTTCTGGCAGCACCAGCCCCCTCTCTGGGGAGCAGGGCCCCACCAGTGCCCACAGCCTCACCGCAGCCTTTGCATGCCATGCTCCTCCTTGACCGCGCTCTGTCCCTGGCACGTCATGGTGCTCTGCCCTGGTGCAGCTCTGCCCTGGTGCAGCCCAGCCCTGGCCTGGTTCTGGGGACAATGCATGGAACCAGAACCTGGTGACCCCATGGCCTGCCCAGGCATCACAGGGAACACCTCCTGGTGCTGGTGTGCTCAGCGCTGGCACACCTGCTGAGCCTTGCGGCATCCTTGTGCTGTCCTCACCAGCCGCACACTGTCCTTGCACCCTCCTGTCTCTGTGCCACCCTTGTGCTGTCTGCCCCATTGCTGGCCCCAGGGCACACTGCAGCCTGCAGCCAGAGAGGGCCAGCAGCGGGCGGTGCTTGGTGCTGTGCCCGGTGCTGTGCCCTAGGACAGCTGGGGACAGCTCCCACCAGGCCAGTCTGTGGCTCCCCAAGCTGCCCTGCAGATCTGCATCCAGCTGGCATGATATCGACTGAGGCTGCTGCTCCGTGTTTCTCCCTGTCCAGAAGGGTAAAAATAACAGGAACAAGTTGTCGGAAATGAAATTTCAATTTCTCCACGCCCTTCCCTGTCCGTGTGGCTTCCCAGCACAGATCAATAGTGTTTAGACAGCCAAGGAGATTTTTTTTTTCCTTCTTAAAGCACCAGATCAATAGTTGGGAAAAAAAAAAAAAAAAAAAAAAAGCACACACCACCAAGCCCTCTGCCTGCAGTAACCGAACAAATTGGGCCCTGGGCAGCCCCAGCAGCACGGTGGCCACAGTCGGGGGCGGATGGCGGTGGCATGGGCCCCTCTGCACTGCGCAGCGTGCACAGGGGAGGGCCAGCGGACCTGCCATGGGGGCACGTCACAGTGGGGATGCAAGGCTACAGCCCTGAGGGAGGCTGAGCACACCCCCAGAAGCTCGGGGGCTTGGGGACAAGCACAGCGCCTGTGGGTGTGGAGAAGTCCCGCGGACGGAGCTGAGCCTGGCTGCAAGCCCAGCTGCTGCTGGGGGAGTTGACAGAAACCCCAATCCATGGGCACGCGTTAAATGCTGACCTGCTGGGGGCAGGCAGGCAGCTTTTGTACCGGGAAGTCCTGCTGCGCGACCCCGCAGGGCAGCTTCACCGGGGTGGGACCGGTGCTGGCGGCAGGAGTCAGTCTCGGCTCTGGGCAGGCAACGGCCTCAGGCGATTCCCTGGGCGCAGGAGAGCTGTCCCAAACGGCGTGCCCACAGGTCACCCTGTGCCGGCAGGATGCACAGGTGTTAATTCGCCAAGCTGCCAAAGGACCCCACAGAGACAGTGACCAGGCAGCGAGAGGCAGTGCTCGTGCAGGGTGGGTAAGTGTGTGGCCGCACAGGTGTTTGAGAAGTAGTCCACGGAGGCAAAACGCAGGAGCTGTGTGGATGGGTGTGAAATCGCCGGCTGGTGAGATGGGCCTGCGGTGCCTGAGCACATCAAACATCATGGAGGGAGAGGCCGGCAGTGCCCAGTGAAGGGCTGTGGCGGGGCGAGGGGCTGGGCAGCGCCCAGTGAAGGGCTGAGAGCGAGCGGGTGGCCGGGTCGAACCTCCCTGCCCGGGCGCGGCACAGCGGGTGACAGGGCACTGGCACTGCCGCGGGCACGGCTGCGAGGTGCTGCCCTGGGCGCAAACTTGTCGCTGGCCCTGGCTGCCTGTGCCGCGGGGCTCCCTGTGACACCCCCCCCCCCCCCTTGCTGATGCTGAGTGCTGTTTCACTAGTATTTTAGCTGGAAATTTCCAAGGCCAAGCTGGGCCCAGAAGGTGAACTCAGATGTATCATAAGAGAAATCATCGGTTGCCATGACGACCTGTTCCGCCAGCAGGTTGCAGCCACAGGCAGCGGGAGGGGCGCAGTACCAATGGTCGCGTGCACAGGGCCGCTTAACCCCCGCTGCTGCCAGCTACTGTGCGGAACGCGACTGAATTCAGCCCTAGTTTCTGCCAGCACAAAGGAACAAAATTTTCCCGGCAGATTTTAATCTTGCTCAGGCAGTGGCAGCCAGCGCACAGAGCCTACATGTATGCCCTCCTCTGCCTCGGTGCTCCATCACTGCGCTATTGCTGTGTTAATGAGAGCGGGTTGCCCTCCCCTGGCAGCACCTTGCTTGTGGCACCTCAGGCCAGAACCAGCCCCTGTGGTGGTGGTGGAGCCCCGAGCAGCCCACACCGGTCTGCCCGGTGCACAGCAGCATGGCTCGGCATGGCACTGCTGTCCTGCAGCAGTGTGCACCCACACCTGCTGCCTGCAGCACTGCGGCCCACTCGTGGCCACCGTGTGTGTGGGCCTTTGCCACCTCCTCCCTGGCTACCGCCCGCAGCAGCCCTGGCTGCACCACCAGCCTGTGCCCGCTGCGAGCCAGATGTCGCATGCGCTGTGACGGTCCATGCTGCCACGCCATGCGTGCGGTGTTGTGCCATGCCGCTCCACGCTGCACTGTATCACACGTGCCGAGCTGTGCCGAGCTGTGCCATGCCGTGCCACGCTGACCAACCACCGCCACATCTGCCCTTGCCTCCAGCAGTCATACTGCCGATCCCGCTGCCCTGTGGCTGGCTGCTGCAGGGCTGTGGGCAGGCGTAGTGTGGCAAGGGCTCAACCTGCTCCGGCTCCATCCTGGTGAGCCTGGGGGGCAGCCCCACAGATCCAGCCTACAGCTGCTTGCCCTTGTCTGCCTGCTGCTGGGAGGACGTGGGGCCAAACCAAACCCTGTGCTGGGTGAGCGGCACCTTGTGCCGGGCGGCGCCGGGGGTGGGAGCCATCTCACTGTAATTACTGCCGTAATGTTATTCTTTTCAGTGCCACGTTAATTGAAATTAAACAGCTGCCACATTCTGGGTGGGACAAAAGTGAATCCATTTTCATTCCTCTCTGGTTTAATGAAGACTGACGTGCTGTGAGAAAACAAAGGTGATCCAGCTGCTGCCTCTTGCCAGCACACGCACTGGCAATTACCAGGGACCCCGCGAGCCGGCGCGGACGCCCTGCAGTGGCCCATGGCCGCCGCCCCACACAGCCCGGCCCTGTGCCCCGGGGCGCTCCTGCCCGAAGGGCCCAGCGGGGGATGCAGTGCCCACGTCACAGGGGACGCCGGTACAGGGGGCTCGAGGGAAAACCGCGGCGTGCCCAGGCGCTAAGCCCGGGCTTTGATCCTGGCCGTTAAGAAGTGTCCTGGCCACGGGCTTGGGCCCTGGCGCTGCCCCTCAGCCCTCCCATGCCATTGGGGTGGCCCCATCCCTGTGGGCCCGGTCGGCTTCAGATGCCCGACACTGAACGTCACCAACAGGCCCATACAGCCCCAGCGTCTAAGCCGAGGTAGCAGTACTGAGGATGGTGTCTCCTCCCAGCCTTAAGCCTTTTTCTGTTTTAGGACTAGGAGCTTGCTTGTGATGCCATTCAGTACTTTAAAATATGCAAAAATGAGATGCTGGTGCAAACCTCATTAACACCCGCCTCCAACATCATTAAGATGTTTCCAAGAAAATTAATTGAGAGACTCATTAAAAATAAATTAAGAAAAATGTGTTGCAGAGCGCCTGCTCTGAGCTCGTAAATCACGGCTCAAAGCTCCAGGCCGCTGCACAGGCAATTAACGCCAGCCGATTTGTTTTATCCTGACTGCGAAAATTAGAAAGCAGACGTGGAGATTAGATTAGGGACGTCTGTCAAGCGGAACTTGGAGTGAATATTTTAGGATACAAAATGGAAATCGGTAAAACAAAGCTGAGACTTCATTCAGAGGAGCTGGCAGGCAGAGGTGGGGGCAGGAGGAGGGAGGCTGAGCTGTTTTCTGTTCCGGGGAGTGCCGCCGCTGCCGCGTTTAGCTATACGCCCATCTCGCGCTCCCGCCACCAGCAGCTTTCCGCTCCCATCTGCGCGACGCCAGTCCTGCGGTGGCGTGCACAGACACCGACTGCCCCTCTCTGGCGGTGTGAGCTCATGTTGAGAGCCTGCTTTGAAGTTGCTGTGTATTACACAGCCTGAACCAACATGTCGCCTATGTATATGCTGATTACACACTTGGATTAGCAAACACAGTACAGCTGGGTGAGACCAGTGCTTGGGACTTAGGCAGCTTGGTGGCATTAGTACCCCTTTGTCCGTCCCTAGCGCCTTCCATCAGAGGATCTCAAACTGCTTTATATTCATGAGCTGAACTGCATAGCCCTTCTGCAAAATGAGCAAGTGTTATTATCCCCATTTTGCACAAGGAAGCCGAGGCACAGATAAGTTAAGGTCTTGCTTGTTACTATGTGAATGCATAAAAGCCTTGTGCAGTTAATATAGGTGCCATGGCAGGCATGGCATTTGCACATCTCGGTAGTGTGCTGAACACACTGACAGCAATTTGAGCAGCTGAACATCCAGCCGTGACTGCGGGCAGAGTCAGCCGTGGTGCACATGAGGGCAGTTCGCAAACATCTGCACAGATGGTTAAATACAGGTCAGAGCGTCCTGCCCGTGATCCTCTGCGTAACAGGAACAGATCTGGAGCGACCCGGCAGCGTGGCCCCGGAGCAAACGCCGCCCCATCCCTCCTGCACGGCCCCGGCACCCCGGGGAGCCCGCGGGCAGGTCTGCGGGCGTGGGGCTCTGTGTGGCGCTGCCGGCACCTGCTGCTCCGACAGCCAACAGCCGGGGCTGGGTGCAATTTCCTAGCAGCCATCCTAAGTGGCCAGTGTTTAGAAAGCAGTGGTCATGCTTTTGCACTCTGGAAAACAGGAAAATTCCCTGGACAGGAAAGAGTTTAAATCATTGTTTTCTTTGTTGTCTTACCTCACTTTGCCTAGACATGGCCAATGCCCATGTCGTGAGGTCCAGCTCCAAAATACAGCTGGTGGTTTTGGGTGGTATTTTAAAAGGAGGCCAAAGCATGCAAAATATTGAATAGCTCAGAAGTCTCCTGCATTTTAACCTGCCTTTCTCTGGCAGCCCCTTCTTTGCTGTACCCACCACAGAATGGAGGGAATGCTGCCTCTGTGCCATTGCTATATGTCAATTCAGTTAAATTTCAGTATTTATTGCCTATGCTAATCATATAAACCCCCCAGAATCCTGCCTGGTTTTGACCAATACATCTATTGGCACCAGTGTGGGGCATGCCCTCTGTGGGAATGTTTTTTTGACAGTGCAGTACGTCCCCTGGAAGAACCTTTCTGAGCATCTTCCTTCCCACCACAAGTGAGAGCCTGCACATTCATGCAGATGCTTTCCCCCACCCCATCCAAATGCTGCCTCACTCTCTCCGTGTGGTTTCCTGGTCTGCATGGTCGCTGTACCAGCTCCCAGTATGCTTCAACTGAGGAAATGGAAAGTAAAAATCAGTTTAGAGCAAAACCAGATGGTATCACTTTAATATGAGCAAGCTCCTGGATCATGCAAAGAAGGGAATGGTGAATTCCTCCAGCAACTGGGAGGCAGCCATGTCAGAGCAGATAGTGGTATTTTTACCTACCATGTGGACGAGAACAAAGAAACGAATGATTAGATCATTATGACAAATTCATGCACACACGGACCGGTGGGAGGCCCACCACAGAGATGCTGGGACTAAGAAGTCAACAGGATTGCTGAGTCAGTGACAGGCGCATCCCAAAGGAGCTGCGGCCCCTCGGCGGCTGCGGGAGCCGAGGCACTCGCGGTGCAGGGCGATGCCAGCGCCCCGGGAAGGGCTCCGAGAGCCACAGGCACCGCCTCAGCACGCAAGGCTGGAGTGATGCCGTGGAGAGGAGGGCGAGGGGTGACCGGCTCACACGTCCACATGCAAGCCATAACGAGAAGGACAGCATCAATAACACAAGGCTCTTGGATCTAGCAGGCAAAAGCACCTTAACCTAATGACTGTAAGCTGAAGCAGGCCGAATTTAAACTGCAAATAAAGCATATGCATTAACAGTTAACTCTTGGCAGAGTTAACTGAGTGCTGAAGGAGCTGTGCTGTCAGTGGACATTTAAAAATACAGTTTGGACAGCTTGTTTCCATTGCTGGGTCACCCAGGTACTGATTCCAAAGCAGGAACTGGTTCTGCTGGTCCTGCAGTGGGGTGGGAGACACCGCGTTGGCTCTTCACTGCCCGCCTCGGTGCCCTTGGGTGGCTCGGGGGTGTATTGCTGGGTTTGTGCTCGAAGGGGCGCTCCAGGTGACAGAAGTGCTGCACAAGACCTTGGGCTGAAAGCTTTACACAGGTTTCTAGACCTGCTCAGGGGGCTATTCCCAGGCAGCGGGTGAGCTGCGGCTACCTGTGCACCAGTGTTTTGCAGGCTGAGGCAGTCACTGACAGGATAACATCATACCCAGGCTCGGCTCCTGCCGAAACACTTCTGTTTTGCAGCTAAAATTTTCCATGCCGAGCCTTTGCCTGAAGATGCATTTAATTCAAATGTTTGATTAACCTCCTTTCAACTATTTCTGAGTTATGGAATGAGTGGAAAAATACTTGCATGTAAGAAATTACTAGTGTTAAAAATAACTCTAACCACAGGAAAAATAGCTACATTTTTTTAAGCTTAACCAGGCTTTCGTCCTCATGTGGCCTAACTCTTTCTGCAGAAACAAACACTTGCAAATACAACAGCAATGCTTTTGAGTATGCTCAGCTGGTATAGGCTAAGCCTGGAGGCGGGGGGAAAGGGGAAGGGAAGGGAAGGGAAGGGAAGGGAAGGGAAGGGAAGGAAAAGGAAAGGAAAGGAAAGGAAAGGAAAGGAAAGGAAAGGAAAGGAAAGGAAAGGAAAGGAAAGGAAAGGAAAGGAAAGGAAAGGAAAGGAAAGGAAAGGAAAGGAAAGGAACTAAGGCAGCCACAGTCTGATTCCACCACCTCCCTCAACCTGGCCATGAGGTGATCTATAGATGTCATTTGTACAATAGAACTTTTTAAAAAAAAAAATCTTAAACAGGAAGAAATCCTCCTACCCCTTTTCAGCCTCCACTTTTTTTTCTCAGCCTCTACTTTTTTCTAATCCACCCCACCTTTTCTTTTTTTTCAACTTCCCACCCTTTATTGGCCTTCACTTTCAGGTTGGACAAAAAGAAAGGTGGGGGGTAAATTGAAAACTGGAGGCCAAGTAAGGGTGAGAGGCAGGAAAAGGGTGTGAATCCAAAATAGGGTGAGAGGAAAACAAGAATGTAGAGGCTGAGAAATGGTGGGAGGCTGAAAACAGGTTGGATGCCGAAGAAGACTGAGAAGTCATTGAGAAAATGAAGGTTAAAAAGGGCATGAGGCTGGAAGAAAGGGGAAGGCCTAAAAAGATTGAGAGGTAGGAGTACAAGGGGAGGCTGGAGAACAGGGGGTGGATGAAAAAGAGCATGTGGAGGCTGGATGGCATGAGGAGGATAGGGTACATGGACTGGCCACCAAGAAAGTGGAGGTTGAAAAGAGTGGGAATCCAAAAAAGGGTGTGTGGCTGAAAGGAAGGGGGAGGCTGGAGGACAGGGGTAGGCTCAAAAAGAGGGGGAGGCCCAAGAGGAGCAGTAGCTGTGAGGGCAGGTGGAGGCCAAAAAAGGAAGTGGAGGCCCAAAAAAGTATGTGGAGGACAGAGGGCAGGTGGAGGCTTGTGGGCAGATGGAGCTTAGAGGAGCTAATGAAAAATGAGGAGGCGACCAGAAAAAAGAGGGGGAGGATGGAAGAGAGGGGGGATGCTAGATGTGAGAGGTGATGCTGGCAGGGAAAAGGGAGGCCAGTGGGGAAAGGAGCAGCTGAAAAATAAGTGGGAAGCCAGAGAGCAGGTAGAGGCCAAAAAATAGCAAGAGGCCAAAAAAAGAATGGAGATGGGAAAAGGCTGAAGAAGTGGGAGGCCTGAGGACAGGGGAAGGCTAAATGATAGGTAGAGGCCAGAAAATAATCATAGAATCATAGAATATCCCGAGTTGGAAGGGACTCACAAGGATCATCGAGTCCAACTCCTGGCTCCACACAGGNAACCTCACCAGCTTCAGCTATAGGTGATCTGTTGTTAGACTTGAAATACGCAGAAGAGAACTATATTTAAAACAATTTTTGCATAATTAAAGTAATACCTTGCTCTCTAAACCAGAAAGGAAGGAAACAGCATTAAGTATCCAAACCTGTGAACTGCTTAGAAAGATGCAAGTCCATTGTCAGAAACCAAATTCACAGAGGCCCTCCAAAATCGAAGCCCATCCAGGAGGCAAGGACCCTCCTGGCCAGATCAGCCCATCTAACCTCATAACCAGCAAGGAGTTCTATAACAGATAAAATAGCTGCAGGCTTTTCTCAAACTCCACCATGGATCCACCTCCTGGAACCACCACAAGAGAAATCTAGTAGTGCTTCTCTCCCCCAAAATGTCTCATCTGATCATCTTTGCAGAAAAGTAGCATCTAGTATGAAGCATTTGGGACTGATCTGAAAAAGTACTACTTGGACCATAGAATCGGCACTTGCTCTTGTTGAACTTCATACGGTTGGTGATTGCCCAGCTCTCTCCAATTTGTCCAGATAAGAATGGGAGGCTGGAGGAGAGTGGGGAGGCCAGATGAATGCAATGCTGGAAGGGGAGTGGGGCTCCTAGAAGTGAGTTGGAGGTGAGACAGGCAGAGGGTGGCTGAGGGTGGGAGGTCGAAAGAGAGGGAGAGGCCCAAAGGGAGGGGGAGGCCAAGAGGGCAGGGGGAGGCTGGAAGGGGAGGGGGCGTTCTACAGTGAGAGAGACTGAGGGGAGTTGGGAGGCCCAAGGGCAGTAGGAGGCTGGGGCAGGTGGGGGGGCTGAGGGGAGTGGGAGGCCCAGGGCAAG
>VXAA01001650.1:279389-352465 GCA_013399115.1 Anseranas semipalmata
CGCCCGTTCGGCGGCACCGGGCACCGGGGCGGCGGCCCGGCCCGGCCGGGGGGCGCGGAGCGTGTCTTCCCTGGCCTGCGCGGGGACACGCGTGTGTCCCGAGGCCGGGGGACCGGGTGCAGAAGGCTGGGGCGGGCGCAGCCGCGCTCGCCGCGGGGGGGCTGCCCGCTCGGATGCACAGTGCGCGTCCCGGGGGGGGCGGCATAAACATCCAGAGTGTTAAATCTTTGCGTGAACCTGACGGGCAGATGAAAGGGCGAGAGGAGGGTCCCAGCCCGCCTGCATACGTAGCCGTCTGCAGCACCCGGCTGGATTCATGAAAGGGAAAATAGGAACAGAGTTTGCGTTTGTAGAATTTTAATGAGCCTTAAAGGTTATTTCTCTGCATTTCTAGTGATAATTTCCAATTCTCTGTGTTCGTAGGAAACTGGTACCTCAGGTCTAATCACATTTGGGTACTGTCTAGGGCACACTCTGTATGTTTGGCTGGTGAGGAATATCAACAAACATAAATTATCAGCAGCATGGTCAGAGTCTACAGGGGAGAAATAACAAACAGGAAAGTCTTGCATGGCTTTGCATTCTACAATGAAAACGATCTCATTATCCTTTCCAGGGGCTCAGCCAGCTACTTGAAAAATACTTATTAAAAAAACCATTGCAGCTCCTGGGAGAGGGTCCCCTCTGGGGTAGGGAAAAAGAAAAAATAGTAGGAGGAAACAGCTACAGTGGCAAAAATAGGTGGGAACCTGGCCTGCTGCATTTCCAGCACCTGCTGAGAGCCCAAGCCAAATCCTGGGGCAGACAGAAGCATTCTGTGCCTCATTCGCCCTTGTAGCCCTCCGCTTTCCCCTTGACAGCCAGCGGGGAGGGATGTCGAGGCAACTGGCAGTGCACAGGGGCACCCACCCGTCCCAGTCGCACGCAGACAGCCATGGATGTTCCCATTGCCTGAACACCAGGTACCGCTACTCACCCCTGGCACAAGGCAGCAGGTTCTGCCTGGGAGCTTTGCTGAGAGTTGCGGGGGCCTCTGCCTCCTCCGCCCTCCCGGCTCCCTGTCAGGGACAGGCCCAGCGTCACAGAAGCAGACTCATGGTGGTTGGCAGGGGTCTCTTGAGATCATCTAGTCCAACGCCCTGCCACAGGTAGGGTCAGCGAGAGCAGGCTGCCCAGGGCTGTCTTGTCCGGCTTTGAATACCTCCCGCCCAGGAAAGAAGGAACGTGCACGCGGTGTGGGAGGCGGCGAGAGAGGGCTCTGGTAAGCCCCAGCCCTGCAATGTGCGGGTGTGCACAGCCGGGGCGCCTCGCAGGCAGCGCCCGCATGCTGGTGGTGCCTCTCAGTGCTGCCGTGTATTTATTCCGTCATGGCAAACATCTCCACCGCTGATACTGCAAGCTGCATCGTGGTTTCGTCTGCCTGTAGGTTGAGGACACAGCTGCATGGAAGCTGCCATGTGTTTCTGTAAGGATTTGTGCGCTAGAAATTGACAGAAAGTAGAGATACCGCTGGAAGAAGAGAGGAGTAAACCAAGGAAAAGCAGCGCTGCTCAGTTCTGGTCACAGAACATGATGCTCAGGTTCTTCTTTCAGTTACAGCCACTAACCCACTGGGAGAGGGGATGGTGTACCTGGACAGCTACATCAGTACCAGCTTTGGCAACTTCCTCCTGAACCAGCAGCAATGGCAATGGCAGGTAGGAAAAGATAAGACGGAAACAGGGCTGAGGGGAGACAGAAACCAGAGGGAGCTGTGTAAATAGAAGACTCTTGTGGTGGGGACCACAGAGAGAACCTCAAACACAAAGAGGGGAAGGTGGGTATAGGATTGCAGAAATAGAGGCAGAAAGAGGGATACACATGCCCTTCCTTTCCTTATGGTTAATCTTCACTCTGGCCAAAAAGAAATGAGTATTCTGAGATACAGAAAAGATAAAACATCAAAACCAGGAGAAACAAAGTTGACAACATACTACTGCTGTATAAAAGTTTCATTAGCCCCATTGTCACAGCAATAATCAGAGACAAAAATTCATTAGGAATGATGCAAAGGGATTGACTGCCAAGGGAGGAAGTAGTGCATTTACCATCTCTTGATGTCTTCAAGTCCAGCTGAACGCTCTTCTGAAGCTGTCTTTGTCAAACAAGTTACTGAATGCAGCAGTAATGTGGTGAAATTTTCTTGACTGCAGTACAGAAGGTCAGACTCCTGATCCCTTCCTGCTCAGTCTGTGAATCCATAGAAAGAAAACACGAACAAGGACTAAGAAAACATGCCATTATTTGTGTTCATTGATAGTGACTTAACTTCAGCATTTATCTGCATTCACTGGTTAGGTGTGCTTGTGCTGAATGGTGAAAGGTTGGCGACAGCCACCAGGCTGAACTCTTGAGCAATTAAGTCAGCCTCTCTTCAGCACTGAGTCACGCAGTCTGCGTCAGCTGAAGTGCATGGGCCAGCCTTTGTGCCACGTGGGGCTTTGAGCAGTCTTGTGGCCTGTATAGCAGTGGCCTTTGTGCTTGGTGTGGTAAGTGAAGGTGCTATCTTGGAAGGAATCCTTGCAACAGGAGTGAAAGGGTGACCACATTTAACAGGTGCAGACAGTTTGTTTATGGAGGCTCACTATCCAAGTGCAGGGCAAATGTGGGCAGTCCCTAGCTCTTCTGCTCGACCTGTACCTGAGCTTTGCTTTGGCAAAGAGAAGGCTTCTGTGCTCTACCTACAGCGCTGTGTGGCCTCTCAGGTGGTGCCGTTACTTGAGGGCAGACATGCCTGGAAAAGGACAGGGATGCAGTGTTGTGAGGCTTAACTGATCTTAACTCATCATTTCTTGTTTTTCAGATGTTTAGCAGCTGTCCCTGATCTTGAAGGCATGAGACACAGCCAGGTGGTCTTAACCCCGCTAAAGTTCTGGAGCATTTGCACTTTCTTTCTTACAAGGTTTCACTTGCAGCCCCAGGTGCTGTAGCTCTGCTCCTTCCTCAAGAGTGAAGGCTTGGGGCTACACTAGATAAAACCAGATATAGATGGATAGAGATGGTTCTATGGAAATATTTGCTCAGTGCCCAGGAGCAATCCAAAGGCAAACTGACTGTTAAGAATTATTAGGAAAATAATGGAGAGCAGATCGTAGTTATGCCACTGAATAGATCTGTAGTGGAAACTGCACTGTGATTACCATATGCAGTTCTGGTCTGCCTCTCTCAAGAAAAATAGAGTTGGAAGGGTTTCAGAGAAGAGCAACAAGGGTGATCAAATACAAAGAATATCTTCCATATGAGGAAAAAGTAGAAAGTCTCTTTAGCCTGGAGAAGAGATGGCTGAAGGGAAGTATCACAGAAGATTACAAAATCAAGTTTGGCATATAGAGATTGACTGCAGCATGATTTCTCATTGTCCCTTCAATATGAGAACCAGCAGCATCCCATAAATTAGCAGGTAACAGCTACAAAACAAATAGTGGCTCTTTTTTTATATGCCCTATGTTGTGTCAAACTGCTTGGCACAGGATATGGTGGGTCCCCAAAGTTAATATGCATTCAAAAAGAGATTAAATATTGGCATAGGAGAAAAAAAAAATCCACTTACAGTGATTAAATACAAGACCCCATTTTTGTTTCTGCAGCCTCCGAGCTGCAGATCGTTAGAGGCTGGCAGAGTATTCAGGGCAGTACTGCAGTAGCTACGCCCTCTTCTTACACTGCCCAAGATAATAGCTCTTGGCCACTGTCAGAGATAACAGTGGGCTAGACAGACTTTCAGCTGACTGCAAAGTTGCACGTTGTTCTTACTTTCCTTCGGTGCTCCAGGATCATTTGTGAGGACTGACCCTGACACATCCTGCCTTGTCTCAGTTATCAGTCTGTTCTCCATTTCTAAGGACCTGTATCCAAAAAGTCTAGCTTAAAATGCTGCAGTGGTGGGCTAGTAACCCTACCTCTGCACTGCCATGTCAAGATGCAGGTTCATGGACTAGTCCACTTTAAACAAAGCTCACTCTTAGCAGTGGCAGAGCTGGCGGCGATGACAGAGGAAGCGTTTATGTCCCAGTCCCTCTCTACACTGAGCTGCTAGGATGCCTCCCTGCCTAGCAAACAACTTGCTGTGCCATCAGCTGGCCAACTTCAGTGCTAAAACCTGCTAAACCTGGAACACAGTGTCCTGTCTGTAATGTAACAGAGAGGCAGCCTCACATTGTGCTGCAGGTCCCCAGGGGACATAAAGCAGGAATGACCATGCCGGTCTGCTGGTGCTCCCCAGAGGGAAGGCGGGGGGACCCAGAGGCACCTTGTTCTGACGCAGGCAGTGGAACTGTGCGGTATGCACTCACCTGCCTTGAACGAGGCTGTCTCAGCCAGCAGGCTCCTGAGTTCTGTCCTCTGGAGCACGTCAGAGCAAGGCACTATGCTTAAGCAATAGTGAGGAGGGACGCAGTGTAAAGAGACACACACCAACAGAGAAACTGCAGTGGGTCCCTGCAGCCATTCCAGCTCTCAGGCCAGTGGCTCCTGTAGACTCTTACACTAAATATTGCTCTGACAGCAGCATTTGCTGCTTTGAGCTTTTACCTGCTTCTGACACCAGTAAATATTTGGTATTTTTCCAGCAGGCTGTGGGTTTACCGGAATTGTGCAAGCATGCTACTCTTTTGGTCAGCTGGAGTGCTGTTTTTTGCGACGGCAACTGGTGTCTGTCAGGAGCTGGTATAAGAACGTACAATAAGCTGCAGAGAGCAAGATGGAGTGCAGTGGATTCCTGGTCAGTGAAAAACTGCCCTGTTGTTTCTGCAGCACACAGAACTGGGCTCTGATTTCTGTCACATTTCTCATCTTCATGTGGAATTTGTCTGGGCGGCTGCCATGCCCACAAGGGAACTTCAAATGAATGAAATGAATGACTGTTTTTCATATTACAGGACATGATTCCAAATACCCCAATGCATGTGTACTAGCCAGATTCCAAGAATCGATTACCAAATTGCACTGTCTCATTCTAGAGCAAGCTAGAAACTAAAGCCAGTGGAGAAACTAAAAAAAAGATTTTTGTAGCTATACTGAAATGTCACAGTTGATTTTAAGCCTCTTAGACAGTATAATACTGAATGCAAGTTCCTGCTGAGGGCTATCGACTTCAGTATGTGCCAAGCTGCAGGGAACACCCTGTGCCATGCCTGCATGTGTCAGAGTGCTTCCCTCCACCAACAGTGTGACTTAGATCAGAGACCAGCTTCCCGGGATTTCCCATCAGCATCCTTTAAGATCGCCATCCAGCAGAAGGGATCTGTGCAGCCACAAGGTGAAATGCAATAGGAAACAGCATCATCTTCAAAACACAAAAAGGGATTAACACAGTCTGAAAACAGCAACATGCTGCCCTCTGTTCAGGGGTGGAGACATGCTGCCTGCTGGGTCCTTGGGAGGAGGCTAGCCTTTCAGATGTCACTCTCCCAGGTCAGGTGTGCTTTTAAGTGCACACTGTGCCAAAGTGCACATTCTTGTAGTGTAAATCCTAAACTGACTTCTCTCAAAGCACCTGGTGTCATGCTGCCATGGTGCTATGGAATGTCAGCATGGTGGAATGGAAGGATATACCTTAAATATTTGTAATTAAGAGCAGTGGTGTTTTGGTAATGTAGGACCACAGCAAGCCACAGATTATTCACAACCCTTGTACGTTAGAGAAGCAGACCTTTCCTACAGCTCTCCCAGCTGCCAACACAAGGAATACGAGCCTGAGAATCCCAGATGATTTCCCTTGGCTTCATGTAGAAGAGTTGATCAGCAGACAGTATGGGCAGGCCACCAGAGCAGCTCCTGGAGGTGATCTGCTTGGTGCTGTTCCTTTTGTCACCTGACGCAGTGCCTCTTCTTTGCCACACACTTCCTATTCTGCTGCACACAGCTCTCTGCAGTGGTCTAACGGTCACAAATCCTCCATCTTCTTATCATGCAGTGATTCCCCTACACCGTTCCTTTCATGTACCTTCCACTGCAAAAAAGAAGAGGCCAATACTAAGCTGCAATGAATGTTCATCCAGCATTTCTCTTTCCTTTCTCTGTTAGATCGTCCTGTTTAATGGACTACAATCAGACTACAAGCATGATTTTAACAAGGGCAGCTCTGTCCAGGCCTCTTCCACATGGTAACCTAGAACTCAGTTAGCAGAAGGGGTCTCTGCTCTAGTTTGGAAATGCTCCCCTATTACTGGAGTTTGTTCGTACAATATCAAAATTATGGTCTACAACACTTTCCATTCCTTTATTTCACTCTGAATTAAAGACCATCTATTGAAGACTCTCACTTTAAAAACAGCCAGGCACTTTCTAATATCAAGCAAAATGCCTGAAGAATAAATTGCTCCTATCAGAAATAAAGCATTTTAGTTCAGCCACAAGCAGGGAGATCTGCGCTTGTAAGTCTCTCCAAAGGCAACTCCATCTTTCCTGCTTTCCTCTCATTTTCTTTTGACGCACAAAGCCTGCATGCTGCAGTGCTGTGATTGGATTCAGCTTTGGAGCAGTGTAATTGTAAATATTCATTGGAATCCAAGCTAGTTTTCCCAAGTCTCTCTTAAAGACTCTGCAGCTATACAAACAGCTGTGGCTCTGCATTAACCTCACAGCCTGGAGGCTGCCTATTTCTCCACAGACCCAAAGACTGCTCCTTCAGAGGCTACATGGAGAGACATCAGCCTTGCAGACCATTTTAGTCAATGCTCTATCATCTCCTTTATTCCCTCTAATGTCTGTATTGTAGAACTGGCTCTCAGGCCCAGGTAGCCAGCAGGGTTCCTCTCCGGTGTCTACACAGATGACAGAATTCACCTTCCCATGTCACTTGCAGTTCCCACTGGCTGTTGTGGCTATGCATGTCTAACCCTGTTTAAGCCACCAGTGGTGCTGGGAGGTCTGTGTGAGCCGCTCTGTGCTCCGGTATATGGTATTTGTGTGTGCCTTTCAGCATCCTGCTGAGGACCTATGATCCAAGTGGGTGCTGCTTAGTACTAACATGGCTGCTACTCCACAGACAGGGGTGAATTCTGTGGGTAGGCAACATCTTGCTAAGAATTGCACCCCTGTTAGTTACTGAGAAGAAAGCAGACAGGTCAACTGTTGATATCCAGGCAATTCTACTTCTCCAGCTACTAAAGTACCATGACCGCACTCAAACACTGGGTAGGCAAAGGGCAGCAGACTCCTACAGCTGCCAACGAGCAGAGGTGAGACCTTTCCATCAGTCAGACCCGCACCTCCATGTTGCCTGGATCAGCCACTGCACGGCAAAACTAAATGGCATCAAGCTGACCTTGCTCTCCAGGCAGTCTCTGACTGACAGCCATGTCCTGCACAACTCATTTGCAAAGCAGCACATGTAGGAAACTGCACACAGCTATTTACTGAGAATGGAAATTGAATCCAAAAGTTCTGATAGCAAATCTACGCTCCCATCTCTGCCTCATCTACTCTTATGTTTACCACCAAGGGTGGAACTGCAGTGCTCAGGCCAAAGCCTGAGGCACAGCAGCACATGTCATACAGATGGTGATATCAGAGCCTTCATCACCCACTGACATCCTCCAGGCTCTGCTTGCTCTCTTCAGCATATGTTAAAGCACATGTTCTGACTACCGGGTAACCTGTGACCAGATACGTAGGTAGTAAAAGGGGCAAAATCCAGCTTTCTTTCCACATGTGGGTTCCTGAGTGCAACTCAGCAAACAAGGGACCTGCCAGTTTGGCTGAAGCAGTGCAGATTGCTGGATAAGTTACTGAAGAGAGCAGCTCAGAGACTGTCAACTGTGCAGTTTTGTCAGGCAGCACTATTGCCTGATCCTTGCCTGCTTCAGTCAGGGCTCCAGCACCAGTTCTCAGCCAGCTGCACTGAGGCCTCTGCTCACCCTACAGAGCAAATCTTTACCCAGAAGCATCCCAGACAGTGACAGTGGGCTGTTTTGGAACACGTGAAGGAGCACCAAGTCATCAGCCCAGCAAGTTCAGGTGAGTGCTAAAGCTCCTGTATGAGGGATTAGGCAGGTCTAATTGCTTGTCCTTCCAGAAGGCTGGAAGGGGACAGACTCCATGCATACAGAGTCCTCCAACCCACAGCACTCGGGACAGAGAAGAGAACCGTGTTCTCTGAGAAGAGAGCTGAAGGAACATCACTAACGAGGAAGACACATAAGGATGAATTTACAGGGGAAAACACTAGTGTGTGTACTCCTCAGCAAGTCTCCTGTGAACAAGCCTGCAGGAGCATAACAACAAGGTGCTAAGAAAGAGGAAAGAACACTCCCACAAAACCAACACTGCTACCCAGCACAGGAACATGGGCAGCACAGCTGGAGATGTGACACCATCTGGAGCACAAAGCTGGAGCTGAGTACTGTGGAGATCAAGTGAACCACAGTAGGAAGCGAGTACCCATCTAAGACTTGAGCACAGTCACTTTTTTAGAAAGGAGAATCACCCTAGAAAATGATATGTTATCACATGGACGCTAAAGGAGACTCTATGGTGGGACTCTGAAGAAGGTAGAGCTGGTTTCAAGGTATGAGCAAGGTTAGCTTTAGAAATGAGCAAGGCTGGCATGAACCTCAAGAGGCTGATAGGCCATCCTCCTGTTCTAAGACAGGGGAACCTGTAAGTGCCCTATCTTTTGTTTCTGTCCTTAAAGATCTCCTGTGATGCAGAATCCTCTGGCACCTGGCAGTCTGTTCATGTGCTTTGTTCTCCACCCCATTAGAAACTGTTCCTAACCTGAATCTTTCTTGATGCAGGATACGCCCATTAGTTCTTGTGCATGCCTTCATGGACGTGGAGAACAGATGGCTTTGTTCCTCTTTCCAGGAGTTTCTGACATGCAGCTGGTGTTGTGATTTTCCTCAGTCATGCTGGAGAAAAAAAAAATCAGCCAGATCAGAAACAACAAAAGAAAACCTGTCTGGTGGAACTCACTGCCACACAAAGAGACAGCAGCTATGAGTGCCCTGTGAGAACAGATGAAGTAATGAGGCCTTTGTACAGATAACAGCTCCCAGTGTCAAAACAGCTTTGCAGAGAGAAATGCCCTGTCCTGAGCATGAGCCAACCTCTAAATCAGCCTCTGGAGCAAGCTGCTCCAAGCCACCTGCTGTAAATTTCCTGCACCTTTTATCTATGGCTGCTGATGTTGGCTCTGCTAAAGACAGGCCACATCAGCCTAGACAAACACTGCAGCAGATCTCCTCCACCCTTCACAGGTGCCCGGGATGCTTTGGCAGGGAGAAACTTGGACCATACTTTGAGCTTTAGGTCTGACATGTGACAGCAGGACATTCTCTTGCAGAGCAATATGTGATGTTCCTGCTGCACCAAATCACTCCAGAGCATGTGATGGCCCAAAGCAGATGCTTCAACTACATACATAAAGACTGGGGCAGACCTTTGGCTGCTGACATTTCCCTGCCTGCCATGGGTTTGGGCACTCTCCTAAATGTCTTACCAGCAGGTCAGTGTCTTGCAGCTCAGTCTAGAGATCGTACATCACTATGTCTCTCTTCCATGGTTCGTACTGAAGGACAGGTGCTATATCTTGCAGCCTCATCTGCTCCTTCTACTCATGCCTTTCTGACTGCTGAGAGAGGCTCCTCAGGATGGAGGTCAGCTTATCAATCTGCTGAAAGATCAGCTCATCACAGAAAGCAGGCAGTAGCCCTGTCCAGCAATCTGCACATAGTGATGCCAAGCTGTGCTGTGACTGACCTTCAGGGTTATGTGAGATAGCCACACAGATCAGCTACACTGCAATGTCATACTCCCCAACCCTGACCCAAGATGCTGAATGTAGGCCAGATCAGCTGACCTGTGGGTACTAGAAATTAAAGTGACTTCTCTTACCATTATGCCAGCCTCTGTCCAGGCACAGGCTTGCTCCAGCCTCACAAGAGGATTTTTGTGCCTTGACTGAGGAACTTTCTACTAGAGTTTACCCGCAGAAGTTGTGCTAGGAAAATCCATCCTGGCCACAACAGACGTGGGAGAAAGGAGGAGACAAGATCTCAGAAAAGCATTTCCCACTTCTGATCCTGCTCCAGTAGATGTAGGACCCAGGCACCATTACCTTGTGGTAGCCATCCTCTTTGTGGTAGCCATGTCCTCTTTATATCCTTTCCCACCAAAGAGACAGGCAGCTCAAGGGTAGCTGCCTTCAGAAGTGGTGGAGGAGACGGCTCTGGAGAAAGTCCAGCCTCCAGCTGAAAGGAACTGAAGCTGAATGGAAGCCTGGCCCTGCATCAGCACCCACATGGTCATGAGCTGGGTCTGGATGATGAGACATGTCCAGTGGCTGCGTGGCAACAGCAGCCAGTCCCCAGGGGCTCTGTGGAAATCTACCCTCTCCCAGATACAACACATTGCCTCTCTTCTACCTGCAGAGTAAAGCCATGACTCCTCTGGTGGCTCTCAGGGGGGGAATGTGCCAGTGATCTCTCCAGCCTTTGCAGCTCTGCAGGACCTGACACCCAGCCTGGAGCACCAGCAGGGCTCCTGGCAAGACTACACACCAGCCTTTTGCTGCACAGCCCTGGTGCAGAAAAGCCTTCCTGGCATGAGGTAGAAGCACAGTCCTTCCCCTGCAGCTCCATTTTCCAAAGCAGCGAGAGCGGTGTTCTTTGGAGCTCCTGCTACAATGATTTATCCAGGTCATGGTGAGGACAGCTGGCTAACTGAGGTTAACAGCTTTCTCGGTTTCATTTCAAAAAGACATTAGCATGGGGGCTGTATTAAACAATAATGTGCCAGATCCTGATTCATTCACCAGGAGAGCTCATGATCAGGTGGGGGACTCAGCTGACAGGCAGGGCTGTGCCGCTAGCCTTTCCTTAGAGGGCAGGACCATAACTCATGCTCCCAGCGCTAAATTACACCCGACACTCCAGGCTGCAGACTCCTGGTATGTGCAGCCTTCTACAGGTATCCTGGGACTGCCAGCCCTGGGAGCACAAAGCCCCCAAATCAGCAGATTTATCAGCAACTGTGTCTGGCTCAAAACCTCACCTCAGCAGCACACGCAGAAGGACAGGCCTGGCTCATGGGCTGCTGGCCTTTCCCAGGTTCCTGTTTCCCCTGTATGGCCCTATTTAGGAGAGGCACCCGCTCTCTGTGCTGCCCCATGGCTACCTGCTCCTGTCCCCAAAGCTACCACCTCTAGAGGCTCTTGAGCTTCCAGTAATGGTCTCCAGTCCCTTGAGTTTCCTGCCTCCTGCTCACTTCTTTTACTGATAGCCTGTGCCAGCAGCCCCATGCCTGTTCCTATTCCTTACAATTCCCTAACATCCAGCTCTTCTGATAGAGCTGTGGAGGTATCAAGGATAGCATCAGCTGTGCTTACTGGTCTGCAGATGCACACTAAGCCTAGTTTGGGCTCAGTTAAGTTCCTGGCTCTTCCACTTCAACTTTTCATAGTGATTGCACCAGCTGTCTTACTTACCTCTAGCATCTGCCCCTGCTGTTGGGCTCTTAAAACCTCATTTTCTTCTGGTGCTTGAGCCAGACCTGTACTGCACTCTTCCAGCTGGAAAAGCAACCAACTCCTGAGGTCAGCCACTCAGCCCCACCTTAGAGTGCTAACATGCCAGCAGCTGAGGTTCCCTGCGAACATGCAGTACCTTTCCTGAGTATGTGTAGGTCCTGTCTCCCCTCCTTACTGTCTGTCCAGGAATTATCTGCCTGGACAGTTGGAGTGGACCAGTTAAGCCACTGTCTGGAACAGTTACCTCTACTTAGAAGTCCAGCCTGATCTGCAGGGTCCCAGGCTGATAAGTGGGATGGTGGCAATGGATTCACCATGCCAGCTTATTCCAGGGTACATTGCCCTTTGCAGAAAAAAGAGAGGAGAGCATTATTGACTTAATGTGCTTAAGAGCTGAAACAGAATAGATGTAAGGACTGTAGCAGTAAGGACAATGCAGCACACTGCATGCCTTTGTCTTCCTGTTCTGTCACTTTCTACCTAGCTGTTTTAGGTACTGTTCACCCTGGTATATGAATCACAATGGAAATCAAGAGAACATTTTGCAGTCTAAAAAGCATGGTGCTGACAGTTTCAGTTCCTCTGTACACAGTACTGTGCTGGTCAGATGCACTTTATTCTTCCTTTTCCTCTCTGGCAGTGTATACTGGGTCAGGATGAAGGGACTGTGCAGTTTCAAAAGTGTGTAGGAAATGACATGAAATATTTTTCACTCACCTTTTCCCTTTCTTTCCTTCTCTCTTCTACTGTTTGGATTTAAATCTGTTTAACGTGTTGTTCCCTCCAGCTCTGCGGTGGAAAGAAAACATGAGAGAGGTCTGTAAAACTGCAAGTGTCACAGAGAAGGTGACTAAGCAATGATTGGTCATGGTCTCTTCCAATAAAACATCAGAAAATGTCAGGTGACAGGTTCATAACAAACAAAAAGAAGTGGCTCTGCATCCTGTGCACAGTTAAACAGTGGAACTTGCTGCTATGAGACATTGCAGAAGCCAGATAATATCTGAGTTACAAAAAATAGTTTGACAAATTATGGATGAAAATTCCTAAAGGGCTGTTAAACACAAAGACTCCAGCTTGGGCTCAGGAATCCCTTTAACCCCAGAGGTGGGAGAACATCTCGGGGCAATATCACACCTTCCCCTTTTTTGTCTCTTTCCAAGGCATGGGCATAAGCTGCTGTCAGACAGAGCTAGGTGGAGCGCTGTTCTGACCCAGAACAGTGTTAGATTTTTATGTAATAGGGCTTGATGTACTTTAATTGGGAATTTTGTAGGATAAAGTTTAGAGCTGGGGTGTTATATCTGTCACTTTCACACCCAAACCAAGCAGCTAGACTCATCTGAACTCAGCATCTTCAAATGGAAGGGATGGGATGGGAAGGGAGGAAGATAGAGTAACTATAAGAAGCAACAGAAGTGGGATTCCTGTCCTATCATGCTCTCCCCGCACAAATCAATACATGGACACCCATACACATATGCAGAACAAAATGCAGGCACACACTGACACACTCGCAGATTCATTTGTCCTCCACCATCTGTGCATGCAAGCAGAGAAAAGCACACAAACTGCCAGCACCCAGCCTTCTCTAGCGGGCAGTCTGAAAACAGGCTTGCAACATGCAATTCTGCCCACATGCTGTGCTGTCTCTTCACACACACGTACACACATTGAGAACAAAGGATGACTTGGCAGTACAAGGAACAATATCTAGATATGTTCCTTAAAATGCAAAGAACATATCTCATTATCACCAAATTAAGTGAAACAAAACATTTCCACTTTCAATAACAAGGGGAAAAAAAACCCACCCAGATTCTAAAATGCTGCCCTCATTCTGGACCAACCAGCTGTGCTGAGCTCATTCCTGCTATCCAGCATGCTGGGACCTGATACTGCAGTATCAGGAGTACCTGGCTGAGTTAGTCTTCTAGTACACTGAGAATATTTCACTACCAAGTTTTAAAATGGACATAGTTTTTCTGGCTTATGAGGTGCTGAAAGAGATTAGAAGCAGGTACCATGGAGGACAGACGCAGGTTAAGCAAGTACTCCTACAGTGTGCAGCAGCTGTAGCTGCACAGCTTTTCAGGATCCGCTCTCTTCACATCCAAGAATGTGTTGGCCGTGTGGATCTGAATCACAGCTTGTGGCCAAAATCCATTCACGACTACAGGTGCCTGAGCGGACTACAGGCAGACAAACCCGTGGCTGAGGAGACGTGAATGGCACACACCCCCCAAGCCAGATTCGCATGCAGAAGGAATATGCTGTCTGAGCTGTTTGACTCCTGGCAGCTTCTGAAATGCAGGGACTGGAGAATAGAGCAGTATCAGGGCAGGAGACCAAACAGACACAGCACAGAGGGAACTGGCACAAACACTGCCCAGCAGGCCTCCTGTCAGGTCCACAGAGCAATGAGGGTACTCCCATTGCAAATGTCTGCATGTCCTGGAGCAAATTCAGGATTTCATCCACATCATCATAGCTGAACAGACCTGAACAAGCCTTGCCTCCTGGCTCACTACATGTCACTGCTACCACCAGCTAGGACAGCGCTGTCCTGGGAGGCATGGTCTCCCTCCTGCTCTCCACCAGCCACCCTCTTCCCTTCTCTCTGAGGAGGTCAGCAGCAGGTTCAACATCCAGGACATCTGTGCATTACAGCAGTCACACCCTCAAATCGAGTGCAATCCAAGCACCTACTTACAGTCGGCAGAGCTGCAGCCGCCTCCCCGGTTCCCTGGACTTTCCCCTCCTTGCTATGAGTTGACAGACTCCACTTTTGCATCTTTAGCTCTCCCTTATGCTGTCATTTAAATGAGAACAGCAGATGATCACCACTGCTATGAATGCATTAAATAAAGTTCCCAGCCTGGTCCACTGAGCTAGACTGTACTGGCATCTTCCCCTACCTGCTTCTGAGCTTCCTCCTGCAGCTGGTGGCTGGCCTCCAGGTCCTGGCTGAGCTGCTGGATCCGGCTGCATTTCTGCTCCAGTTCTGCCTGCCTCTCCCTCTGCTTGGTCTGCAGTTGATAGATCCTCTGCTCTTGAGCATCCAGCTATTGACCCGCCCAGGGAAAGAAAGAAAAAATGGAAAAAAAATCAATTAATACTAAACGGCTTAACAAAACCCTGAACAGCACAGGCCTGATGCTGCTGGGGGTGGGGATTGTCGGGAGGAGACACCCCCCCCCGCACACTAGCTGCAAAAACCTGATGTTCTGGGGACAGGAAGCCAATATGGTAGGTGTGATCTGATGCATGCCCGCGGCAGCACTATGAGTCCAGCTCGGGGAAGGCAGGGAGATGGCCGCACGGGGTGCCTCAGCTTGTGGAAGGGGTGTCGGACAGTCTGGGCCAGGGAGGCAAAAGGCAACTGAGCAAAGCCAAAGTTATTGTAACTGATGACTGAATAACCAGCTCCTGATGCAGCCATGTGCTGCGGCTCCGGGCTCTACCCTGCGCTGAGGACCCCGCCAGGCGCTTCCTGCGTGGGGCGAAGAGGAAGGGAGTGCGGTACCCATGGCCAGGGTAGGGAACAGCCCCGGGCTCTGAGGGCTCGGCACTTTCACTTCTTGGCACCCCAGCTGCAGAGAGTTTACACAGGGAGGGAGCAGGAAAGGATCATGAATGTCAACCAAAGAGCAATTAGCATGACAAGACTCAAGTATTGATCCGCTGGAGCTGACGGTGCTGCTGCAGCCCTGCGGTGGAGCAGCTCCCCTGCACCGACCCCGGTGCCTCTGCGATGGATGACTCCGAGGCACTGCTCACCTGCTCCAGGCTCGGTCAGTGGGTGTGGACGCGTGGGGAGGTGGCACGGGCTCTGCATGGCTCCTGCCCCACTTGTGACAGGGAGGCAAGAGAAGACGCTGTCCACATAGCCCAAGAATCGGGCTGCTTGGTGTTTTAAATTCAGCACTAAGAAACACTATGCTGCTGGCCGGGGTGGTGCCATGCCTGGCCATAACAAAGGGTCCTACCTGCAGTAAAGCGATCATTGCGGGTGAAAACAGCATGCTGCTTTCCCTGGTCATGGCTGACTGGAAGCAGCCTTGCTTTATGGGGAAATGGACTCTCCACAGCTACCTGGTCACACTAACGAGGTAACACACAGGGCACAGGCACCACAGACATCTCGACAAGACTGGACTGAGAGCAGCGCCTGTGCCACTGCGCGTAGGTGTGGGGACAAGGCTGAACACGCACAGAACAGACTTCCAGCAGAGCTCTAGTGTGTTCTTCCTCCCCTGTCAACAGTCCCATATAGGCCACATGGGGGCAAAACCATGAGAGACTCTTCCAAGCACCACGAAGAAGCGAGGATCAGAGAGTCCCACAGGCGCTGCACCGTCCGAGTCTCCGTGCCCTCGCCTCTTGCCCAGACCTGCTGCCCCTGCCCTGTCCCTTGGCTTGTCCCTGCCCTGTCCCTTGGCTCGCCCCTGCCCTGTCCCTTGGCTCGCCCCTGCAGGCGGCCCAGGACTTCTGCTGCCAAACGCAGACACAGCTCACTGGTCTTGAAACCCAGGACAAGAAGTGTCAAATGATGGGCAGGGAGGAGCATCCCAAGCTCCCGTGGCCGGCCTGGCCACGGTGTTGCACTGAGCAGGCATCGCCTCAGTTGTCATCGCCACGACTTTGACGCACGCGACCACAAAACCTGCCGTGGCGCCACCACCTCCGCTCCATGCAGCACGCCCGCCCTCGGCTGCATTGTGCCGGGGGTGCGTGGGGAGCTCTCCTAAGAGAAACATCTTTCAGAAACTTCTCTGCTCAGGGGCACGTGTCTGTCTGTCCTGTGGCCAGGCTGCTGCCCCCAGTACTCTCCAGACCCAGCTGCCTGCCTGTGTCCTGTGGAGCTGCCGAGCATGGTGGAGCCCTGCCAGCACCATGGACGTCCTGCAACATACGCAGCCACTGAGGGGCCTAATTAATGTTCACTAACTGTCTTACTAAACCTAGAGAGAATTTCGATATTAATTAAATGCTAACTGATTAGTAAAACATATTTACTGAAGACTGTCACCTAGCTGTCAACATTCAATAAATACATTAATAATCAATTTGCATATAATTAACATAAAATGACTTCAATGTCTACATCAAAGTCATATTGGAGACATTGTTATTAGCATAGTAGCCTGCATTCCTCCAAGCCATATTCTGGATACACAAAAACCATTCAAACCCACAGTGAAAAAGGTTATAGCTGTCCAGCATGATGCACACTGAAAAAAAAAGGAAAACTTTTAAATTCTGAGTGGATCTAAGTGCGTGTGCATGTGCTTGCATGCCTGTACACTGCCATAGTAAAGAACATCTTTGTGTTGAACACAGGATACAGCAGTTAACACTGTGTGCTCTGCAGAGCGAAGGACATGCCCAGCTGCGAGGCACCACTGCACTCGTCGGCAGCAGACGGGCAGCACTGCCCGATTCCTGGGCCCCTCTTACTCAGCCTGCAATGACAGCTGGCTTCCATTGCAGCGTGAGCATATGCAGAACCAAATACTGCAGACTTTCTGCAAACTCTCTGCTTTGCCTTGGTACAAATGTGCCTCAGACTTCTCAGGGAAGCATCCTTGAGACTGCTGCGTGGTGGTTTCTTCCCGTACTTACCAGAGAACAGAACAAGCACTAGGGCATGGAGGACTTTTCATGTGCCACCTCATTCAGCCAGACACAGACAAAACACTTTTTCTCCCTCTCTGATCGTGTAAGGCTGCCCAGCTGTGGGTCTGCCAAGCTCTACACGGCTGCCCACAAGCCCAGAGCCATAGCTCCTGGACTGGTGCACATCCCTCTCACAACTGCAGGCACAGCATCTTCACAGCAGACCTTGACCTCCTCTGCCCACTCCTGGACGGGATGAACATCCAGGGCTCTTCCTGGCAGCACGTCTGTGGCCCGGGGGCTGGCGGCCGCCGAACGCCCAGTCCTTCCCGCAGTGCCACAAGCCCAGCAGCTGCCCCACAGCGCCAGCCCCGCCGACCCCCCTTGGCTGTATGACGGGCACCCACCAGCAGGCACTGCGCCAGATGGCTTCCGACAGCTTGGGCTCACAAAGCTGTATCTGCACGGCTGATCTGAGATGGGCTGGAGACTGAGAGGAACTGACGCCTCCTTAGCATGCAGGACAAACACCCCCCACCAGATGCAAGGCAGGTGAGTGGGTTTTGGAGGCAGAATAATTCTAGGATGCTCAATGCAATGCAGCTCTCTACCAGCTTCGCAGCAACAGAAAAGCCTGCGACAACAAGGGATGGCATATGGCTTCAGAAAGCAGTGTCTGCCTTTGGGTCCGAGCTAGCTGAGAGGATGCATCCTACTCAAAGCAGCGCTGCCTGTCTGTGCTCGCCTCCTTCACCTGCATGCCACTCGGGGACGAGCCCACCTTTCCGCCGTCCCCACACAGACCCACGAAGCGATTTGCTTGCAGCAGGAAAGAAGGTGGCATGTTTAGGGTGAACATCCCCCACCCCCACCCCTTTTCCTCTCATTTAAGTGGAATCAATTGTGCCATTTCTGCTTTGCTTTTCAAAAGCAATTACTTTCATGTCATTTCTACAGACATTCACGGAGAGCGAGAGAGTGAGGGCTTGATTATCCCCCCTCCCATCCCCATCCTGTGGCTTCCGCAGTGGCGGTGAAGTATTAAATTAAATGAGGTGTCTATGGAGCGGCGATGGTTTCAGGTCAGAGGCGCTATGGAAAGCTGTATGCTGCACTGCTCCTGTATATGTAAATGGATATATTAAAACCACTGATGTCAACTTGCAGCACTCATCTCCTCTGCTCTCGGGTGATCAAAGCTGATTGCAGAGGCAATTACTGCAAAGGAAAAGAAAATCACGGCCTCCTGCTCATCCCTGAGCTACCGGAGTTTAATTGCTTAGTGTAGCTGAAGCTGCCTCTCCATCTCCCTGGTGTGCACGCGCACACATGTGGGAGCAGCGCGTGCCATGAAACACAGACAGGAATGGACATTTTTGGGGATGGGCAATGAGAAGCACCCCAAGCAGGGGAAGACCACAACATGAAAAATAATGATGCTTAAAAATGAATTAAACCACTACAGCAGGCAGGGCTGTATCTTAGCAAGCTGCTAGATCGATAACACTGGGAGAAAATCAGGGCAGCATAATACATGCCCATGAGCCAGCCTCTCTCATTCTCTGCTCTTTGGTCCTAGATTCACAGTAAGACTTCTTCAGCCTTTTACAGGCAGTACCTAATCAGGCTCCCAAATCCTTGTGACAGATCAGAATCGAGACCCCTGGCTTACAGCTGGAATGACCTGAAAGGTATCGGTGCCTGTCCTGTGAAGTCCTGACTCCTTACCCTGTTCTTGCCTTTGTTTTTCACATGCACCTCTGTATGAGTACCAGCAAAGGCAGAGGACATTTCAGTTTAAGCATGATGCTTGACCGAGTCACAGCCAGCAGGGTTTCGGGAGCCACCCTGAGCTGTCCTGCTGCACTGCGCGTGGCTGCGGGTAACTCGGTGCTGGCCGGATGTCAGCTGCAGGGGACCGACCTCAGGCGCTCTTCATCTAAACAGCTTCTGTCAGGGCAGTGTGGCGAGCTCGTCAGCCAGGTTCCTCCTCACGTATGCCATCCCACCTCCTCCCTGTTGCTGCAAACCAGCACCCGTTTGTCTGAGCGAGTGACTGTGGGACCTGAGCAGTGTGAACAGGCCTTGCCCGAGCCCCAGCAGACTTACTGTTATCTCCCATTACTGATAGAAATGCTGGTGCGGACCAGATCCTGATGTTGTACTGTTTTTTAGTGGGACTCGAAGCCGGCCTAGATACTCCCCAGGTAAACATCCGCGCACTTCATCAGCCACCTCACGTGGACGAGGCCTGCAATGGGTGAGATAAGGCTAGCAAAGGCTTGAGTCACGCAGACCTTCAGGTATCCCATGGCTCGTGCACACACAAAGCCACTCAGGACTGTGGACACATACAAATCTTGCCCACGTGCAGTGTCCACACCAGGGAACAGGCGATGATTCGACATGTTAGTAAGCACATGCTAGTAAACACATGTTAAAACTCTGCCTTGTGCCTGAATAGGTGCTGACAGCTGTGCTGCTGCTGTGTAAGCATTTATAAAAGTGCTGTGCTGGCCTGGCCATATGGAGGTTTTCTGTACAGCTATACTGGATTAAATCACTACAGCACCTGATGAAACAGTACGGCAGCACCTTAAGAGAAGTCTCGGTGCCCGCTCAGCCAACATGGCGCCTGCTGGAGGACAAGAGGAGGGCCAGCTGCTCTGGGGATCCTGGCTTGCTCCCGCGGAGCCTGGCAGGCTGTTTGGAGGGAGCAAGCCACAAGAGCAGGATAAAAAGCAATTGTCTTTTTTCGCAGCAGGGGAAGAGACCTTGCTGGGGAGGAGCACAAACTGAGATGGAGCCTGGGCAGTCCTGCTAGGACTGGACTCCTGCTGCGGAGCAGCCCCTTCTGCCAGTGCCTTCCTGCCAGCGAGCTGGGCAGTGGGCACTGCGCTGAGCAGCTGGTGCCGGCACTGCGTCTCCCAGCGGAACCACAGGCTGCCACCCTCGGGGCACGGGCGCAAGTCCCCTGGCTGGAAGGCACCCAGTGAACCTGCAGTGCAGGGGGGTGCAGCCAGCGCCAAGCTGTGCCGCCAGCAGAGCGGAGATCACAGTACGACACCACAGGTATCACAAGGGAAGCTGACAGAGCAGCCTGGAGATATTGATGCTTCTCTGTGACTCAATAAGCAATTGGAAGCACCACCGTGAAAGTGGTGGCACCATACTCACACAAGGCAAGAGAGACCCCAGGAATTTATTTTCTGCTGTACTCTTATTCCCTCAAATGAATGCCACCCTGCTTTCAGCCGCAGCTGGGCTGAGTGGCTCTGTGTGACAGCACTCCGCATCTGACGCCTGGGGAACAACAGGCAGATCCAGAGAAAAACGAGCGCTGCAATGCATGCCCAGAACAAAAACCAGCAGCAATTCCCTTTGCAAAGGCAGGTGAACTGAAACACCTAATGCTGAGGACAGACCTGCCATCCCATGAGGGCGGTTGGGAACCATAAGTAGGTCCCAAATATCAAGTGTGACAAAAGTGTAAGTGCTAAGTTACTTTGCCTTCTGAATTTTTAACCCTTGAGGGTTTCACTTTTGCACTTTCCTCCTGCAGCACTGGAAGATGAAGTAGATTTTTTTTTTAAACCACAAAGAAAGCCTGGGACTCTGTTCTTCCTGCTTGATTCTATGTCTGGAGCTTCAAAAAGCCCCAGGAAAATCATGAAACCCAGAAGCAAATCCTGTGATCTGCTCACACTGCAGGAACACTGGGAGCCTTCAGCAGCACCTGCCCAGGGCCCTCCCTGCCCGCCGGGAGGGCTCTGCCACACGTTCTCCTCTCTTCCTTGTGAATCTGTATTTCAGCCCAAGGATGCAATTCTTTTTTTTTTTTTTTTTTTTTTATGAGCTGTCTGTCTCTTTTTGTTTAGCTGGGAGTGCTCAGAGCCCTTCCCCCACCTCCTTTTCCACTGCTGCTGCTGGTTTTATTCAATTCAACACTTGAGGGAACTGCAGATGAAATGTCTCTGAATCTAAATTGCCAGCAATAGATCTAACAGCCTTCTTCCCTCTCCCCCACCCAAACTCTCCTCAGACAGAATGCTTGAGCATTGTCTCTGCCTTACTTGGCTTCAGCTGCAAAATACCAGCACCAGCAGAGGAACCAGGTAGCAGGAGCTCAACACTCACACAACCCTCCTCTCTTGCCCAAGTAAATAACTGCATGCACGAAGGAGCACGTGGCACCTGCCATAACAGGAAGGGCACAAAAACTGATGAGGCAGAAGTGAACTGCTTCCAAAAAGGCAGCTCGAGTCCAAGAGATCCCTGCATATGCTTGTTATATTCTGCTCATGGCCACGTATGCAGGGCACCGCTGACAATGACAATACATGTATTTTGCAGAGCACAGGCACTTGCTACTGGGTCTCCTGGGTCTCCTGCATGCAGACAACTGACACTAAGCTAAGCAAAGGCTACTGCAGCCAGTCTCAATGCCGCATATGGACATCCAACCTAAAACCATGCCCATTGTGTCTGGAGGGGCAGCAGGCAGAAGTCTCTCACAGCACACGTTTCTTTACAAGGCACCTCCCAGAGCCTGGGGGAGCAAAGCCCGATCCTACCTCTGCCATCACAGCGAAGGGAGTGCTGCGGCAATGGTGGGTGCTGAGCCAGCAGCCAAAGGGAGAGGTCATCCAGTCTTAGCAGATAATGGCTCTGGCATCTGCCTGATGAGATGGGAACATGTTTTTTCTTTGGGTGGGAAATGGGGGAGAACCCTCTCACTACCGGCAGGGTTTATATACCCAAGCATTCGCATACTTAGTATGGGGCACATGATGCCATGCAGCCACATGGCATATGAAAGGATAGGAAATGCAGACACGCTTTGTTAGAGAGGAATCTAGTGCAGTTCCTGCAGAAGGACCGCACATCCCTGCAGCAAGCAGAGTGCACCTGCGCCAGCCTGCACCCCACCCGCTGAGCTCCCAGCGTGCTCGAGCTGGCTGTGTCCTTCAGCCGGACTTGGCACCCTGGGCCTTGGGAATGAATGGGCAGTGTGGGGGACGCGGGGCTTGTATCCACCGGGAATGGATGTTGCTTCTCCAGTGCCTCAAAGAGGAGCTACACCCATGAGCCTGAGGGCTCAGGAAAGCTGCCCCCACTCCTGCTGCTGCTTTCATCATATTTGTGCTTTCATGAGGGGGTAGGACAACACTTGGGGCACAGCCAGAGCCTGAGGCATGTAAGCATGTCCTGAGAGTGGGGCACAGGACAGAGGAGAGCTTTCCCTGTGAACTCCTGCAGCCTCTGGACACATCACTGACAGCACTGGCATCAGCTGTAGGTTCCGAGAGAAGAAACGTTATGTGATGGTGCCCTTGCCCCACTGCTGCCCGCCTCCCCAGGCTTCACCCGCAACCTCTGCAGTAATGAGTGTGGCACGTGGGGTGGTGGAAATGGCATCAAGTTCTTTGTTAAGGGAGATCTGTGTGGGCTTCTTCTGTTTCCATCTGAATGGCCTTTCATTTTGTCCAGTTCAATGTTTGCTGATTGTTCACGCTGTCTGGAGAAGCTTTGATTAAACCTCCTAATTTTCGGCTAAGCTTTTTCTTTCCACCGGGTAAACCCTTGACCTAAGAGCATAGAAAAGTGGTCAAAAGGAAAAATAACAAGGCAAAGAGGAAGGAGGAGTAAAAGCTGGGAGATGCAGAGGAATTAAAAGCTTGAAGGAGTCACTGCACACAGGCAGAGACTCCTGCAGTGGTTCTGCCCGACAGCAACCTCCGCAGAGCCCTGACTTGCTGCAAGAGCAAACGCAGTGGTTCCCCACTGCAGCTGCCCACACTGCTGGTGCTGCTCCACTTGGTTCCATGACGCCCCTAAGTCTGCTCCATGGCAGAGAGGGGGAGAGCTGGACAGCAGTGCTTCCAGTCTCCTTGCAAGGGTGCAGAGGCACTGAGCTCTTCCACCACTGGGTGCTACCTACGGACGTTGCAGGGCTCACACTGGCAACCCTCCTGCCACACGTGCACCCCGTGCTCAGCAGGAAGGTGCATACGGGATGCTTCATCACTTCAAACCATGCTAAGAGGACAGGCAGAGCAAAGAGAAGACTGGAGAGAGCAGCAGCCCTTTTTCTTTGTAGACAAGTACTGATCTGGTAACTACGCCAGCCAGGGCTTGGCAAGCTCAAGCTCCCTTCTTGTTTTCATGACATCCACAGGGCTCTGCCTGGTGATATCTAACCCATTCCCTGAGCCTTGAAAATGGACTGGATACAGAACTACAGTTACAGTCACACAAACACACGGATAAATGCCATCACCTTCGGTGCTGGGCAAATTAAATGCTTTTTGCCCTTTGGCTACAAAGAGAAATATTAAAATGTAGGCAGACTATTATTGAAACAATAAATATTTTCTGTGTGTAGAGACAGAAAATGAAATGATAACTATACAAGATATGAAATACTTCACTAATCTCAAATGCCCGTTAATCCTGAAACCTAAAGACAACAGTTTAAAAATGTCAACTTTGCAATTTCAGTATTATTTTAAGAAAAAAGTTTGTGTGTTTATTCCACAATCGTGAATGATACCCATTTCCACTCAGATATTAAAAAAGACAACTGATGTCTATCCTGCTCCCCAACTCCTCCAGTTTTAACTGAAATTCATTCATAATGCACAGATGGTCAGTATAAAAATCTCCCTCATAATGAAAGCATATGTTGAGAACAAAAGCAAATAAATGGGGTATAAAAATAAACATACCAAGAGGCACCATGCTGACTGCATTATAGATTTTCATATTTAATTAAAAGAAAATCTGCCTTCGGGTATCTGTCATAAGAACACAGTCCTGCTGTGGAATCCACGGCCTATCTAGGATCTGCAGCAAAGCCGGTTGCTGCGGTCTCTGCGCTCCCAGATGGGGCCTGGATCATTCGGCTGGTCTAGATGTTCCCATCGGTCGGTCTCAGTGAAGACCGGTGCATCTCCCCCGTGGTGGAGGGGCCCTGGCAGCTTGCGGCTGATCCGCGTGTCGCGGCTTTGTGGGGTGCTGGAAGCAGGCCTCTGTTCTTATGACAGATACCCAAAGTTACTACTTGCTTCAGAATGGAAAACCCAACAAATGCATTACTGTGTTCATCTCCACGCAGCACTACCTGGCACAACGAACCCTTCTGCCCTCCTCTGCCCTCCCGGCTCAGGCTGGGAGACTCGCGGGGCTTGTGACTCAGTGCTGAGAAGAGAGGTTTGTGGATGGCAGTTATCAGTACGAACCAGCTTCTTCACAGAGAATCTGAGATTTACCTGAAAATGAAGGGGGAAGCAGAGCACAGGACCTATGAGCAGGACAAAATGGTGCATTTTATTCTGCTGTTACTTATAAAGCTCTTTGTAGATCTATCTCCCACAGATTAGCAATTCATAGTATTAAAAGTTGCATAATTAGATTTTCAAAGGTGTCTGTAGCAAAAAACATAAAACCCCATCCCTAGGTACAGCTGCAGGAATAGCACAGGTGCCAGCGTTCATGCACCGGCTGGCCTGGGGCTGGCCACTCGGCCGTGCCAGCCTGACGGCAGATTGGTCTGGCACAGTTTTCCACAGAAATCTTGTTTGTTATCAGAAACGAGCTCACTCTTCACCAGAGATTTTCTACAGCAGGGCTGCCATGGATCCAGGCATTTTTACACATCATGAGGAGTAATCAGACAGCCCTGCTTGGTGTTACGTGCTAGAAAGGAACTGCTGGGGAAACGCTGCATGTGCAAAAAGGAGAAGAGAAAGGATCCTAAGGCAATGGACGAATACCACCAAGACATGATCGCTCTGACCGATCTCTGAATTCCCTCCTCAATGGAAAATTCAAGGTTTTGAGGTGAAGCAAGAAATCTATAAGTAGACAGCTCAGCCTATATCAATCTTTCCAGCCTGACACTCCTACATCCTGACACACTACATGAACTTGAAGGGTGTAGACATGTTCCTCCCAGTGCTCATCTCCTCTTACTGCAGACCTCCTGCAGGCCTTTCCAACCTCTAGTATTTAGTGATTTTCTGATTCTATTTATTAATTCATGATAAGTAATACAATTGAATGGGCATAACGAAGATTTGGTAGAATGCCTCACGTGACCGAAATATTAACATACCAGGGGAGAGTTCCTCAGAAGAATGATGTTAACTATACAAGTTCAAGACATTGTGCAAAGGAAGTGCTAAGAGTGCAGCGTGAAATGAACTCAGCTAAACCATGTTATCCACAGTGACTACAAACACAAACGGGAGACAATCAGATTTCTTGAGACAAGTGTGAAAGCAGTAGTAGGTAGAGGGAAAAATTAGCAAGGTATAGCATGAGGTGCAACCAACAAGAGAAATCAAAAATAGCAGGTATGCATTTACTGGAAAGACTAAGAAAAGCGTTGGCTTTCTCCTCAATAGAAAGGTACAATTATTGACATATGATACAAAGAAGACCAGTCTTTCATAACATCTTGCTCTTGTCTAAAAGGTCAACAGCAAGCAGATGGCTATCATAGTTAATACCAAGGACAAAGAGACAGGATTTCAGACTCAAATGGGAATGGAGTGCAGTTAGATATTTTCATACTATCTGGGTCCAAGCAATCCCCGTATAGGGCATGTAAAGAATTGCTTGAAGCAGTTTCAGCACATTTAAGACCTCATGAACTATTGGAAGACTGACAAACAGCAAAAAGTGTCTGCCTATAAAAGGAGTAGAGGAAAAAAGAGTCAGAGAATTATAGATCAGTCAGCTTAGCTCCAATTTTTGGAAAAACAGTAAGTAAACAATTTGTAAGCACCTGACAGTTAACAAGGAGATGGGTAATAACCAACATGGATTTGTCAAGAACAAATTGTCTCTAACTTATCTAAGTTCCTTCCACAAAATGGTAAAAGGTTGTAGATAGAAGAGATAAAACAGATGTCATATACCTTGACCTTAGAAAGTTTCTGATGTTGTCTCATATAGTGTTCTTGTAAGCAAGCTAAGGAAATATGATCTATATAAAACTACCATTAGGTAAAGCAGAAAGGTACCTTAGGTACAAAACTTGTTGAAGAGCCACATCACATGAGTGTCTATCAATGGTTCATTGTCAATATGGAAGGATGTACCTAGAGCTTTTGAAGGTCTGGCTCTTTTTTGTGCTGAGGAATTTATTTAGCTGTAGGTGATGGAACAGGGAATCTTAGTTGTACTTGCAAATGACAAATCTAGGAGGAATTGCAAGATTATTGGAAGATGGGATTAAAAACCTCAAAACATGGAGAAATGAGTTGGGAGAATAAAGTGAAATTCACTAGAGATGAGTACTAATGTGGACCCATACAAACACAACCTAATGATATTGCACTATTGTGAAAAAAGAAAACGTTATATTGGATGAATGAACAGGATATAGCCTGCACAACATGTGATGTCACCCTCATGCTTGATCCCCAGCTGAAGCACGGTATCCAGTGTGGGGCAGTGAACTCCAAAGGATTAGTGCAACAGCTGGAAAAATCCCAGAGGTGAATGGTGCGAATGAACTGAGATCTGGAAACATGACCCCTATGGGAGGAGTGAAGGAGTTCAAATGATTTAAGTTGAAGAAAGAACAACTAAGGGAATTTTCTCTTCAAACAAATAAAAACATGACTCCTGCAAACAGCAAGAATATAATCCTTTCCCCATGCCAGTGACAGAAAGCACAAATAGTCATGGTCTTAAATTACATTGGGTAAGAGATTAAGAAAAGCTTTTCAGAGGAAAGGATAGTTAGAACTGGAATTCATTGTCTCAGGCTGCAGATTTGTGCAGTCTCCATCCGCAGAAGCCTTCACTACTAGATTATATACCACACCTGTCAGGAATGGCACACTTGAGGATATGAGGATGGATAGGTAACAGTTCCTCATGTGCTTCTTGTAGCCCTGCTTTTCTGTCACCCTATAGCCATGCAGGAAGATTTTGCTTTCTAAGTAGGTGCAGCTGAGGCAATTGCTGAAATGTCCCATGCTCCTAACAGCTAAGTCCTGGCAGAGGAGGGCAGGAGCTACCTGCTTACAGGAAGTCAAACAGCTGGTACTCCCCTAACCTTGACTTTTGCAGGGAGCTGTGTATCAGAACTAAATCAAATGCCTAACTGCAGACCAAAGAGTGTCTCTTCTGACAGCCCAGTGGGTGCGTGAGCCAGTGTAAGCCTGGTTTCTTCTATAGCAGGCTTACAGGTGATGTCACTTGTGTGTGGGATGACTTCTAGCATCACAAACGCAGAAATGTCTTTTCTAATTAGAGATGCCATTTTAAAATGCTTAGGATAGTTTATTCACGGTTGCTGAGGATTATTCTTCCATGAGAGCTTTCAGACTGCAAAGAGTAGCTACAAGATGAGAAACACAACTCCAGCTCTCTATAAGCAGAGCGTCCTATGAGACAGTAAGATCACAGGTATTATTTGCAATATCTTTGTCTACTTTGTCTGCTGCAAGCTCAAGGAATGAATGCAACCTTAACTGTTAATGCAAGCACAAACCTAGTGTGCTGCAGTGGAAACTACAGCACAGGGACAAAATGCTGGGCTTCTCAGCTGGAGAACAAGTTCCAGTGCAACACCCAGAATATCAGAGAGCTCACTGGTTTCTGGAGTTTCCTACTGCATTTCAAAAGGTTTCCACAGGCTGTTTTGAGCCTGGATGCCACAATTATAGACGTCTCATTCACAGATTTGCAGAAATTTAGATATCTCAATTTGTAGTTCTTCTTTAGGCTCTTGCAGCTTGATGGGGACAGGAGATATTTGTCACTCAGGAGGACTGCAAAACGTGTCCAGAAGTAGGCCCCCAATTTAGAACAGAAGCTTTAGGTTTTGAAGACAGAAAACTTGGACTTTTTTCTCCTCCAGCAAAAACAAAAAACAAAAACAAACAAACAAACAAACAAAAACTAGTATTTATTTAATCTTTTAGATAAAGGTTTGGAAAAAACAGGCAGGAGCAAACTGATGCAAATCAGAAAGGAATGCATAACTTTGGCAGGATGAGATGGGCATCACACATCAGTCAGTCTAGCTTGGGCACAGAACTCAGGAAATTTGGGTTTATGAAATCTTTATATTTTACACTGGAATGCTGGCTCCTTTCCCCTACACCACAAGCAAAGACCTTAAGAAAATATTTGCTCATGCCAAGATCCTGGTAGCTATGGTCATGTTACTACCAAGCTCCAAGCCAGAATGATTTCTGTTGGAAGATCACTGACAAAAATCAACTCAGTTGCTAAGTATCTTGGTTAAGAACACCAACGAAAAAAGCCTCCATAAACCAGCCGCTTTTCATATCTTTACCAATGCCATAAGACAGTCCTGATGTACACAACTGTATCTCCACTGAAGCAGCTGTGAACTTGTCTGCTCCACTGACCGACTGTGTGGCTGCAGGCAAGTCATTCTGTAACCTTGTGCTGAGAAACTGAATAACAAGCAGAAACTTCACTGGAAAATCTTCAAGAAAATTGTTATCAATTGATCTTGAGATTTCCCGAGGAAACAAATTCCCCAGCTCTTTTCCAAGGAAGCATTTGAGACATAAATACGTGGAAAGTGGAAGATTTGATACACATGGCTACATCATCCCTGCAATTCATGGGAAGACCTATAAAGTCGGGCTGATTTATGTTCACTGGAGACAACAAATATGCAGAAAAAAACAAAGGTGAGGGCTGTGGCTTTTGAAGTCGGTGCCAATGCATTCATGGTTTGCTATAGGAACAACTGGGGCATACCTATCTATACTGAGGACCTCCTGGTATCTGGATGAAAAAATACAAAGTGTTGATAACCACTATAAGAGAAACCTATTTTGTGAACACGCTTGCAGAGCCCCAGTTCACCCACTTCTGTGGCTGTGGCTTTAGCAAGAAAACAAAACTCAGCTCACGCCTCCTGCCCAGCCGCGATGAGCGATCTCCCAGGAAGCGCCCACCTCATCCCAGACCCTCGTCCGAGCCACTTGCCCCTGCAGCTCAGCAGAAGCCCTCATGAGGACAACTCTTCTGAGCAGACAGGGCATCCCACGCACACGCTATCACTTATTAAACACTGTTGAACCCCTGCTTGTGTACCTGAGAGAAATCGCTTGTCTCGAGAATGACTTGCCGCTGAGATAATGTGACTCAAGCTTAAGGAAACAGATGGGGCCTGGAGACTGTGAAAGCAGACCACAAGAAAAAAGCGTCAAGGAAACACAATGCAGCAAACAAAAGACGCCAGTCTTACTGGGCTTCAGAAACGCCCTGTCAAACACCTGGGCCGAGCAGAGCGCCCAGGATGGGGGGGCTGGCGCAGTGGCTGTGGCCGGTACCTGGCTGCACCTGGGGAGTGCCGACTCCCGCGGCAGCGGGAGCAGCGCCCAGCACCTGCACGCCCACTCGGTGAGGCCCAGTGCGGCCCAGCCGCGCCGTCTGTGTCTGCACCCGGCCTGAAGGAGCCCGAGGGGGCGGTAGGGCTCCGGGGCCCAGCCTGCTCCCCAGAACCTCCCCAGCCCTCACTGATGGGAGGCTTAGAGGCGAGATGGGAAAATATCACACAGATAGAACGAGAAGCTAGGAGGAAAACCTTAACCTCGCTCTGCAAATCATAATAGCTCTGTCAAAATAAAAGTCAGGGCTAAATCCTCCTGCTGCACACCTTCCCACTCGGAAACTGTTCAAGCACAGACATTTTCTATTAGCTGCAAACTCTGCATGCATAAGGGAGAGACTCTGGCATAATATCTGCACAATAGCACCTCCATACAAACACTGTAGCAGTAATGGGAAATTTTAATGATGTAAAGCAGCAAGGTCACACGATGTGTCCAGGCAGCCCTTGGAAAGGCACAGTCTCTCCAGATATTACAGAGGAAAGCTCAGAATTGCTCTTGGTTCATTAGGCTTTGCCTGAGGGGTTTTCTTCCACTATTAACTACAAACAAGGTTCAGGTTCTTGTTACTCAGTTTCATGCAAGCAATGCAAAAAGGTGAAACGGAAGGTTTACCAAGAGTCATTTGTAAATATGTTAAGACAATTCAGATACATTTTTAAAATCCATCAAACATCCTGTGTAGTAAGTCATCTTAAACAAGAACATTGAAAAAGCTCTGTCAATACAGCAACATCTTTTTCAGCATAAAATTTTTTACATCAACATTGGCAAAGAGTCTGTGCATAAATTACACATAGCAGAACACACAGTGCAATTTCCTTCCCTGTAGGCACTGACACTATGTTTCCCTGCAGCCTGCTGGTTTCTCCCAGCTTTATGACCCCAGTGAGATGAGCTCTCACTGTTTTTTTCCTTGTTACATTTTGATATTTCAAAGCATGGCCTGCTTCTCACTCCCATCTCCCTGCTCCACATTATTAATGAATTGGAAAGCAGACATCATTAGTTTTTGGAGACCATTTCTTTTAAAATTTACAGAACCCTTCATCTGAATCCCTAGAGCCAGTCTGCTGTTCTCATCTTAGAATCTTATTAGCATCATATCTCCTGGATCCTGCCATGCAAACTGCATTGCTATGCACTTTCTAGCACTTGACCCTTTTGCGGACGGAATTAATTTTCTCTTTGAAGACAGAGCAGCATGCTGTTGTGCTTGTTAAAGAAAGAAAACTCAAGCTAGAAAATGGGATACAAGCAGAGGATATTCTCAGTTAAATATAGGCCACTATAAGATTTTCAATAGGGAGGTTGAGAAAGATTGGTCAAGAGAAATAATAGACTGATGACGCTTTATTACCAGAAACATCTTCCAAAAGAGCATGCAAATAAACCGATTGACAATATTCACTAGGAATTTCTATTTTTATGGTATACTCTTTTTTTTTTTTTTTTTTTCAGCAGCATTGTCTTTGTCTGAAACCCTTCGTATCCTCCACCTGTTTCTGTGTGCAAAATACCCTGAGACTTTTGGTTGTTGAATTAATGTGAATACTACAAAGAACCAGAATTCGCTTCCTGCTTGGGGCAATGAAAAGGTGCCCAAGCTGTTTTTGAAGTGCATAAAGAAAAATAGCCCTTGTAAAATGAGGTCTTTCTCTATAAGAATAAAACATCTATCACCCCAAATACATTGATGTCATTACAACTACCCCCTCAAAATGCACAACATTCCTACATGTGGAGTAAACTAGAAAATTTAAAGTGTTTCTTGCTCAGTTTGCTATTTCTAGTTCCATAGCTTGCTGTCTACTGGATAATCTTCCTCATCTGCATTGTTTTCACAATTTTGTTTCTGATGTGCAGTTTTAGCAGCAAAGTTTACTACGATTGCTGTAGAGGAAATTCCTAGCATGAAGGCTTAAACCTTCTCTATCAGCAAACCTATCAGACTCAGGAATCGGACAGGGTCCTGGATAGCTCAAACACCAGGAGTCGGGCTGGCTCACCAGTTCAAGCTGATAGCTGACTGGATCGCCATTTCACAAGGCTGTGCCGTGCTCCAGGTGAGAGGAGCTGGGAGGTGTCCAGCTAGTCTCAACCACACCGACGGGCCACAGCTCCTGGGCAGTTATCTTGGAGTCCTATCCAGACACTGGAGTCTAAAGAAGGAGGAAATCTCTCAAAGCCTGGTGAGGACTGAAAGCAGGGCAACTCATTCGTAAGACCTCTGCACACACCAGCCCTGTCCACCAAAGCCAGCCCACAAGTCAGCCCTGGAGATGGTCTTTGCTGTGAGGCTGGGGCCTCACTTAGCTCACACAATGGCCAGATCTTGATAATTACCTCTAGGCATCTCTTTCTAGCACAGCCGAACACACATCAGAGAAACTACTTCCTTTATGAAGAGCCATACTCAGCAACCCTCCTATCGTTCCCCTTTCTATCTTACTCACCGTGGTCTGGAACATCAGTGTTCCTAGGAAAGCAAACTTCCTGGGCACAAATTCCTCAGTAAGTGATGGCAAGGTGCCCTGTGGCGTGCAAAAACCCAGGTGGTTTTTAAAGGCTACTGTCCAAGTAATACTGGGTGAATGTCTATCACCTTATCCTTTACATGTCCTCCAAAAGAGTATGAGGAGAACTGCTGGAGAATGGTGACTCAGTCTTTTCTTCTTGTTTATTACCTGCCTTCTGAAAATGTGGGGGATGTTCATGCAGAATTCATCAGGCAAATGGTGTTAACAGCAGCAGCACAAGTGCCAGACACAGACTGGCAGAGAGCTTATGAATAGTACAATGAATGATCTACAGCAAAAGCCATGGGCAAGAGCTAGCCATTAGTCTGGGGCTTAGTAATGCACTCTTCAAGTACATTACTCACCAATCCATCAGGCAACCTGCTAAAGAACTGAGAGATTCCAGCACTTTTAAATCTGTAACGCAATGGCTGGCAGACTGCACTACATGCCCTAGGTTACAAGGGCACGGAGGAAGACAATTCATTTTGTGTCATAGCCAGTATTTCTTCTTCTCCTTTTCTGTGTGTACTTAAGAAATGGACCTTCTATTATCTGCAGATTAATAGCCAGGAGAATGCTCTGGTGTCTCTGTTAACATTAACTACTGAGGAAGGCTTTCAAAGAATGCCTCACCCTTGCAGTTTTCATTAGCTGGACTAAGCGTGGAGGCATGCACGAGAACAGATTTGATTTCTTAATTTAAAAATAGTGCCTACAGCAGAACTATTTTAGAAAAATACTACAATTACAAGATACTATTAGAACATTGGATATGATATAATATAGGTTGCCACCATAATTTGGGCCCTTCTGTATAAACATATGATATAGACTCCAATTAACAATCATACACTATCCTGGACTCATTCATTCACAAGGTGGATAATGTACATAGAAAAGGTAATCAGTCAATATTCCCTTTTATCTCTCACAAACTAGTGCGTGGCTCCAACCTGCATTTACTGCACACTTTTCAAACCTCACACAGAACATTGTTGTTAATCTCCTTGTGGGAATTTCTGTGACATTCATCACTATCTAAATTCTCCAGGAATATTACCTAATCCCAGCACACCTGTGAGGAAAGAGTTTTATTACCCACACTTTAAAAATGTAGAATAGATGCAGAAAGAGATTCACGCATTAGATGTGTCCTCTAATCTTAGGTGCTTGATTTCAGGCGTCTAGTTCTGATTTGTGAAGCACTTAACAACTTCATAGCATTTCATGTGTTCCAAGCAAAACTGTGAGCACTCAGCAATTCTACAAAGACCTTCCAGGGTGAAAACTCTGAAGATAAGGACTACACAATTAGAGCTATCCATGAAGGACCGGGCTTGACCATTGTCTCTGGTACCATGACAAGCCCGCAGCCGCACCTGTCACTAAAAGCAATTCCCCATCGACACAATTCCCAAGCCACTGTCTGTCAGTCATTCAACACTTCCAGGTTTCCACAACAATTGGGTGAGAAGCCCCACAGACTGCAACCATCTTGACTATACATTCGGTCTGTTCAGAGCAATAACCAATCCGTGACCTGACTGCTGCAGCGTGTAACCGGAGAGTAACGCCACAAGGCACGTGCACAGAAAGGCTGAGCTGGGCCGCCCAGTCACGCCAGGTTTTGCAGGGAGTGCAGGCAGGGTGTGGTACGACCGTGCTCGCACGGGGACAGAGTACACACGCACAGGGAATGGAGACGGGAGAGAATCCCAGGCACTGCCAGCAGGGCTGGAGGGTAAGCAATTGTTGAGTCAAGGCTACATCTAAAGGCAAGGTGCAGCACCTTGCTAAAATATTCTGGCAAGAACATTGAGGTCTTTACACTGAAGCACAGAGGCTTTTGTGTTTTTCAAGGAAATATCTGTAAGGTGCCCCCCCCCAGTCTTGAACAAGCCATGCATTTTTTCTATTAAACTCATTTTTTGAAAAAGTTTTTTTTTTTTTTCAAAAAATCATCCAAAAAATCATGCCAAGACAAAAAAAGAACATAGAAAATACCAGGTTTAAAGTGGGTAAAGAAGTGGCAAACAACCAAAAAGAGACCCTTTTAATAGAAAAGGTCAATACTAACTTTATATGACAATATAAGCTAATATTACATTGAAGTTAAACATAGGAGCTTCAAACATTAACGTTTAAATGGTAAATTGCCTTTGAATACATAGGTTTAAGCACACGTACACTGGTCTGGAGACCAGAAGACCAGGAGCAAGTTGCCAGTGACAGTGCAGAAAAAGGGAGAAGCTAGGAAGAAAAAAAAACCTGCAACACTGGAGGGTGAGAAGAGAGGGCAGGAGACAGGAAGCTGGAAGAATGAAGGAGAAATGAAAAAAGAATGCAAGGAAAAGCATACAAGCATGGCAGAACTGAAATCAAAGCCCCGTCTAAAGTAAAAACAGCATCACTTGCAAATCAGTTTAAAATGATCTAACTGTTGCAAAATCTAGAGCAAACTCTTAATTTGGGTTCAGAGTAGCTTAATTTGGTAATTAATCAATGCATGACTCTTGTAAATGAAAACAAGAATGTTTAGACAGGATTTTGCACCATGAATTAAATAATTCATTTTTAAAAACAATTCAAGTTTTAATAGGGATGATGCTTCAAAGAAGCATCAAAGACAAAGAACAAACCACAGAGAAAACAGAGAATTCTTAGTTATACAAATACAAACAGAAAATCTAAGGTTAAACCAATGCAAAAGTCCGAAAGATTTTTTTGAATCTTTTCTGAAGGGGCAGACTATTGCTCTGCAGGGAGGGAGGTCTGAGCAGCCCCTGTTTTTGTGACTTAGTTCCCTGCACCTACTGAACGAGTTGATATTGGCACTTTCTGGGTGTTTGCATGCATGTCTGAGAAGCACAAGTGGACATTCACACCTTGTGCTTTGGTGTTTACTTAGTAGGCTTATAGCAGTTCTTTGCTTTATTTTAAAAGGTCTTAAAATATTCTAGTGTCCTATCTGCCTCACCCTGCCTGGTCTGGCAGACAGCTGAATCCAGGCTGCAAGACCTGGACTAGGGAGATATCCATACATCCTGGGGCACCAGCATCAGGGCTGCAGTTCTCCCTATAGAAATTAAAAATGAGCATCATTCAGATTGATAAGAAGCAGCTGGAGGAAAAAGATGTGAGTAACATCCTGCCTCTCCCTAAGCTCTGCCCCGATGTAAGAGGGCTCCAAGCAGTATCAGGCAGGCCCATCTCACTCTTTCAGGAGAGAGCTTATGAAACAACACAAGATCCCACGGGAGAGCTGGGAGGATAGGATGCTAGTGGTGAGCAAGCACGGAGCAAGAAGAGCTCCTGTTTCTGGATCTCAGTAAATGTGTGGCCTGCGGGGCTTCTGCCCCATGTAGCTGGCAGCTCTTTTCTCCAAGCACAAGGCAAGAAGTGACCAAGCCAAACAGGCTCTGAGACGAGCCGGCGTTTGCCTCTCCCATAGCTCTTCCCAGAAGCTGCACGCACTGTAGCGCACACAGGGCACAAGTGCCCTTCTTTCATCCCTGGAGAGCACCACAGAGGGATTCCCAGGCTGGGAGATGGAGGATGACACAAAAGAGCTCTAATCAGTTTTCTGGGAGCTACGTTAGTGCTGCCCGCTTTGATCTGAGCTACAGGGCTTCAAAGCCCCAAGGAGATGCCTCTGTCTCTCTTGACCCTCTTCGAGAAGATGTTCGGCTGCCTCTGGCTTGTGGCACAGATTCTGAGACTAGAGAACCATGAAGGAACCCAGCACATGGGCCGTGTACTGGAAATATGACACAAAGCAATAGCCATTTCTCCATGTTATAATATATTAATGTTTGCAGCATGCAAATTGTACCCAGAGAGGTAATTGCCACCTTTTGAATTGCTTCTTTTTCTCTGTTCTTGTCCCTTGCCCTTTCTACTTGCTCCCAAACAAGAAAGTCAAAACTGTAAAGAATGACTCAAGGCATCAATGAACACAGAATTAACACAAAAAGCAGACCTGGTATGTAAAAGGACCACTCAGTAATCAGCCACAAGGTTACGCAGGTTTCCTCTGCTGTGACAGAGATGAGGAGGGAAGGGCACACAACAACGAAATGGTAGCAGTAGGTATTCACCTTGAAGGCTTCCACGTGCATGAACTCACACACGCACAGAACAAACACAACTCTGCTGCGCCTATGGGGAACGCTCACCCTCAGGCTAACCCTAAAGCAAGCATTAACCTACTTATTGCACCCTTAGGCAGTTTGCTGGGTGAGGAAGCTGACTGTCTGGGGAGGAAGGTGAGCAGATCGCAGCATATCCTAAGTACGTTATCCTCTTCTACCAGTGAAGAACTAACTGTACAGTGAGGGCCCAGTCTGAATCACCTGTATCAGGTCTATCGTTCTGCACATCTCACATGGTGAGGTAGAGAACGGGGACAGGACCACCGGCCCAGCTCACAAAGCACCCAAGAATTTCAGCTGCTCTTGAAAGAGCAAAACACCACCTGCCAGCGTGGGAAAACTGCCCAGAGCTCCGTTGTTGAACCCAGGCTCATTCAGGCTTCGCTGGTCAAGCAGCATTTGTCCCTTCAGAAGATTTATCCCACATCTCGTTTTCCTTTGCTTACCACTGAACTCAGAAAACCTGCCATTGACCTGACTGTCACCTTGCATCTTCAGGAAGTGACATCTGTGTTTCCTTTCAGACATATGACCGCAGAAGCAGTAGGTACTGCTGCCAGTTTTAGCACCAGTCATCGCGGTGCTGCCTCTGAAACACACATGCCGATGCTAGAGCAGACCATTCTAGTCATTGTTGGTCTGGGGACAGCGCCATGACGAGTCAAAGGCAAAGACAGAGAAAACCAAATCACCAAACTGGCAAAGAAAGCAGGCATCGGCGCCACAAGGCACCAGGACAGACAAAACATGGGAGTGACAGATGGTATATGGCCCCGGGTACGCAGCCAGGGACAGCCCTGTGAGCAGGCAAATAGGGTGGGCAGACAGGTGGGCAAAGGGGAGAGCACCAGCTGAGGGCACATCACCGAGTTACAGCAGGAGTGGGCTATAAAGCTGTGGCTGGCCTTCGCTGAAGGGCTTGCACCTGTACCTGTGGCACTGACAGCTAGCAGCCGCTACGGACTTTACACTTGGGAATACATGTTTAGAAATGGACCACATGGTTCCAAGGAAGAAAACCCCCAAATCACTCCAAGAGTCTAACCCTACAAAATCTGCTCCTTCAGTTACTGGAGCAAAATGTAAATATTCAGCTGAATTTTATTGCGCTAAGGTATTTAACTATTTCATTGCCAATCGGAGTTATGTATTACAAATACAGATCAGTTCCAGTGACTACGGTAGACAGACTATCAGAGGCCACAAACAGGACCTTCTGATGTTCAGTACCTTAACATCAGGCTGAACCCTGAGAAGGATCCTGATTTTCATATGGGACTTTAACACCCTGCTCTGTTTCTCTCAAGACTCCGTTCACACAGAACCGCTCCATTTCCTGTGCCTGCAGTGCATAGACAATATCCGCCTGTAGCATCTTTGATATTTTTTGATCATGGTATACAGAATCATACTGTCCAGTGTCATTTCACTGAATCTTTGGCTCCATTTGAACCCAGGTCCAGTGGTCTGACTGACATCCTAGTTTTATCTAGACCAGGAACAAAGGAACTGCACATTACAGCCTAGCTGTCTGACTGTTTTTCATTGTATATATTTTCTCTGTCCTACAAGTAATCAGCTTGCTTCCTTTTAAAGCCTGCAGTCAGCTTTAATCTACTTAGCAGGGATTAATGAGAGATTTGTTAAAGATTTAAAGATTTTACACACTTTGCTTACAACTGTTGTTATCTACAACCATCAGGCAATAAGTCCCATGCAGACAAGCTGTTCTTAATGTCAGGCACATCCATCAGGTGTGCCAAGGCTGGTAATGCAATGCTGATGGCTGATGGCTGTTGCTGGCAGATTGGTGCCTTCATGGAAGAGAGCAATGCTCAGACCTCCACCTGCACCTCACCTTTCTTGTGAAAAAGTGAAAAAGGCTGGGATGAAGCTGGCAGCTCAGAACACGGGTTGCTACATTGGCATCAATAGCTCAAGCTATCATGGAACTCAACACCTGCAGGAGTGGAAAATGAGCAGTGTCCATCCAACGTAGGCTAGCATTGCCTGATGTTGCATGCCTTACCCAGGATTGGTAAGGAGGGAATTGGAGCTCCAGGTGGTTATCTATTACTGTATTCTATTGCTTAAACCAGCATTAGTATTTGAAGAATGGAAGGTGGCAGTGGTGTCATGACTCTTTAAAACAAGGATTCTACATTGGATGCAGGAACTCTTCTTGGTGGAAAATGTTACGACAGGTAACATTAATGGGCACATGGTTAAACCATGCTGCTGGGGAGGCCCCCACAGAGAAGCCTCAGCTCACAAGTCTATTGGAAATCTCTGAATGAGACATGGATAAAGGGGATCAGTGTGATACAGTATCCTGAACTTCCAGCAAGACCCACCACCAAGAGCTCTTAAAGAACCTACATTGTTATGGGCCAAGAGGGAGATCTCTTTTACATTATTAAGTGACTGAAGGACAGAAAAAAAAACAGAGGAAAATGATGAGATGGGCTGATAAGTGGAAAGCCATGTGCCACGTGTCCTACTGTTACTTTCAGTACAGAAGTAACAGTAGGTAATTTGGAAATCCGTGGTTAGAGATACAGACCCTTCAGATCTCTCTCATCTTCCACACTAGAAACATGCTTCCTCCATGACTGGCTGAGTTTTGCACCAATGCCAACAATAAATGTTATTTTAAAGTAAGTAAAGCCAGGAGCTGGACTTGACGATCCTTGAGGGTCCCTTCCAACTCAGGATATTCTATGATTCTAAGTGTGGATTGAATTATCAGGATGCACACATGGCTGTCCAAATAAGTCCCTCTTAATGAAGACTAGATGCCTTCAATGCAGACTCTGGAAGTGTTGCACTCATATTAATGTGCTAAAAAACAAGTTGCCTAAACAATGCCAGGTCAGGAAGTCATTTCAATAGCACAATAGATGCCATTTCACATGACTCTGCCAGTCAGCTTGGATTGGTATTTCAGATGGCTTACCTCCATCAGGGTACAGAAAGCAAGAACTGCAGGGAAAGGCCTGGGGAACTCTCAAGGAGGGAGCTGCAGGGAATCCTTCAAACGCAGCAGGTGGGAAACCAGAGTCCAAGCACTGGAAGACACAGGAAGAAAACAAGAGTTTGTCAGGTGCACTCTGTTCAGCTGGCAAAAAACATCACCTCAACAGTAACACAGACATTAAATGAGTAATACTACAGGTCCTTGTTACATGACCTACAAAGACCAGAAAATCTTTGTCTGGCAGATATGGATGTGTCAGTGCATATGCCAGATGAGCTGTCATTCTCCCACCTGAAAGATCCTGTTTCATCCTTAGATACAAAGCTCAGGACATTCACCAGTCCTTAGTGTAGCATCAAAGGACACAAGAGAGAATTTATGAGTTTTGGTGGATTTATGAAAACACTGAAAAGTGGCCCATATATAGAAGGCCCTGCCCACAGAATGGGAGGCAGCTCTCCCTGGGGACATCAGAGCAGGGCAGGTTGGGATGGCGTGGCAGGGCTCCAGGGCAGTCCTGCGCACTGAGAGAGAGCAGGTGAGGTAGCAGGGAAACCCGAACCGTGCAGCGTGCCCCGAGAAGCAGAGTGCTCTGTTGCTGCTTCTGTCCCCACAGCCGTTGATATTCTCCTTGTACCACGTGGGTTAGAACCAGTGGCGGGGAGGGGGCACCAGAACCAGAGACCCATACAGACCAGAGCACAGAGGGGTGAGCTCCAGCAGGAGCTGTGGGCTCTCCCCAGACAGAGATGGAATTCCTGCGCCTGTCAACGGCTTTACAGCCGCTGAGGTTCTCCTCTCATGACCCGAGGCCTCGGTGCCAGCCAGCCCCTGAAAGAATGCCCATCACAGGCAACAGCTGGAGAACAACTCTAAAATCCTGGAGTGGGATCCCCTGACCTTGCACCGAACCCCCCAGCAAGTAAACAGATAGTCTCCTCTCCCTTCCAACGTACAGGAGCTTTTGTGATGAAGGAAGCAGAGAGGCTTACCTGGAGGTTAAAAACGGCCCTGACTCTTGACATTACAGTGCCATCCATCCAGAGCCCCTGCTCGGAGCACCAGGACGTTGCCCAGGGCCGCCACGCTGCGCCCTTGGCCCTCCACGTGGCGGTACCTCCCCCTCTGCCCACAAGGCGCCCGGCCTCCCGCTGCCCTCGGCAGACACACCAGGTATTCCTAGCGGCCCGGATCCAGCCCTTTGCTCTGCACAAGCTCTGCATCAGACTCAGCTACTCGCCCTGCTAATTGCAACAGCGAGGACCAACACTGGGGGACAGTGCAAAAGGAAGGCACCAAAGTGGAGCAGTCATGAGCAAAACATGGTTTGGAGTCTAGATGTGCTGCTGCCTCTCACCTTGCCTGTCAGGACAGAAGACATGCCAGTTTTGCCCTCTTTATACCTAATGCAGAGGCTCCATTTATATTGCCCCGCCAGGAATCCCACAGTCTCGGGTAAGAGCACAGTTTATGAAATCATTACATTGTATTGGAGAAGTTTGGTATGACACACATTGTCAGAGTTAAGACCTGTACTCTCCAGGCACATACCCCTGTTAAATAAAGCACAGAAAAACACACATTATTTTGAAAACAGATTGCGAGTGAGAGATTCATCAGTTCAGATGATAACACAAAAAAAAGTTTTGAAACCAGAGACATAAACGCATGTGGTTTTTACAACTGAAATGCAGATTTTCATGAAAAGCAAACCATACTTTCCTGCCCAAAAGCCATTTCAGGGACCTCCCAGAGCTGAGACTCGGAACTGGGGGAGGCTGCCACCAAGCTGCCCCCGCCCCGGGACTCACCACCCGGTTGCAACTCACGCGACGGTGCCCGGGACCGGGCAGCCTGTGATTTTCACGCTCCGAAGACACACCGCAACCGCAGTCACTCTGCAGCTTTCCACGTGCCAGGGTTTGTTATTATTTACCCTGTCCCTGTGCAGACAGCTTAGAGCAGCGGCATCCCCGTATGAAATGAGAGCCTACCTGCATTCTCCTGATGCTCCTGAGATCTCCAAACATGCAGAATGAAAAAACCCACAAACAGTCTTGGCACCTGTCCTGCATTTCCAGAGCATTCCAGAGACCTTTTCAGTGCTGAAACTGGGCACTGCCTGCTCTAGGCAGGCAGCTCAAGGTCTCTCCCAGGGGCAGTGCCACCCCTGCCCTGACCTTGCCGCTCTTCGGAAGGTCAGGCACTGCTCTCCAACTCAAGGCACGAGTTGCGGCGCGTTTCGGGAGAGCAGCAATCCCACCACGCCTGTCAGCGGCAGGCGTCCACGCACCGCTCCCGACGTCGTGCCCACAGAGCTAGCTCGCCTGAAAGGCACGCTCTGTCCTGCTGGTAGCAGCCGCGGAGCCACCCGGAGTGGATCGCGGGCTGAGCCAGCCTGCCCTGGTCCTGGCTCCTGCCAGGCTGGGCAGTCGGTCGCCTTCCGGAGAAGTTCGGAGTTGAGCAGGTGGGGGCTTGGCAGGGTGAGAGACAGAAAACAAAACGAGGGGGACAGCGTGGAAAGGGGGGCTTGCTTCTCATTAACGAGCATTTCAGCTGCTGGTCTGAAGGAAGACTTTGAAAAGAAAGCGCAGAGCCCTCCTGGCAGGGCAGCGAGCCCAGCTGCCCTCCCCACGTCTCACTTTTTATAAATTCTGGGAAACACTTTTAGACAGACACTGGCACTCATAAATTATACAACTCATTTGCATATTCCAGTCATGAGACATTATGCAAATGTGACCTGATTTGCATAATGGATTCCTCTCGTCGCTTCACTTGCTTCATGCTTTTAAAAAACAAAATGAAATAAAATGAAAGCACGAGAAGGTGAAAGCGGCAAGTCCCCGGCACTGCCACATCTCCTCCCAACTGCACTGTCATTCACCTCACTTGCAGCAGAGACTGGGGTGAGGGAGAGCGAAAGCAAAAAAACAAAGCCCTCACATGGTTTATTTCTCTTGTAATTACAATGAACTAACTTTCCCCCGGTTGAGATTCTTCACCCCAAGCGACATATCTGAGCCAATTAAGGAAACAAAAAAACGCCCTGGAAAACAGGATACGCGGAGAACCGGCAGCGGTCCTCAAAGTCCCCACCTCGCCATTTCCAGGTCGCTCGGGGCGGGGAGCCCCGCGACGCGACGCCCGGCCGAGGCTGGCGTTCGCTCCTTGCAGCGAGCCTTCGGGGGGGACAGCAGCGCCGGCGCTCCTGGCGGGAGGGTGGTGGGAGCGGGGAGGGGAGGGGTCGTTCCGGCTGTTTATCGCAGACCACGACGGTGACATATCGCACGGCCGAGCTGGGGGCGCGCCAGCTTCCCCCCGCCGCGCTCGGCAGGCGGGCGGCCGCCCCCAGCCCGAGGTGGCTCTGCTGCGGGCGCTGCCCTGCCCCCCGGCACCGGCACGGGCGGCAGAGCCGTGCCAGGCGGCTGGCGGCTGCACCCTGTGGGAAAAGTTAACTGTAATTCTTCAGCTTTTAAAATCAATTAACCCGTGTGTTAATTAACGTCAAGTCGACGGGAGGAGGAGGAGGAGGGGAGAGAGGGAGGGAGGAGGGAGGAAAAAAAAGCTGCAAGGGCGGATGGCAGAAGAGTTGGCACGGTGCCATCCATTCAGTGGCAACGCCACAGTTCCGTGTGATAACGGCGGCGGGTATATGTTACGGGGGCCCCGTGCGCGGGCCAGACAGTGCGGTAACGCTAAGGGAGATTATCCAGACCCCCAGGAGCAAACAGCGAGCAGCCACCGAAGGCGCGAGTGCCAGGATTACAGGCGAGGTTCTGCCGCTGCGAGCCCTTCCTCGGACGCGCTCAGCTACTGGGGAGCGGGGCTCCCCCGCCAGCACGGCGCAACGCTGGCTTCCAGCGCTGTTCCCCCGTTAAGCGTCATTCTGCCGCAGTGGAGCCAGCACAACGGATGCTTTCACACCCTGTGAGACAAAGGCCGCCGTCTCCGCCATGACACCGCTCTGTTCCAAGCCGAGGCCAGCATCTTGGAGTCTTTAAAAATAAAGGGAAAAGGGAAACGCGAACAATAAAAACAGCACAAGAAAAAACCTCAGCAACAAACCCCTTGTGCCCGTTCTCCATGCCAGGGGCAACATGGGCATCTGTCGCAGCAGAAGGCGTTTGTGTGGGGCTTTTTTTTTTTTTTTCCTTTTTCCGCAAGCTGTTGGCGTGTTTGCCATTCAGGTTCATTTACAATTAACGCCAAAAAAAAACAACCACACCCAGCCCAGTCAACAACAAGCAAAAGGGAGTAGCCGACATCGAGAGAGAAATGCCATAAGAAGCTGCAAGAATGCAGGCTACAGACGATGCCATTTGCCATTCGGACAACCTCAGGGAAAGATGCCAATTCTGCAGCTCGGGAGAGACTCCGAGAAAGGAGCACGAAGGTCTCCAAACAGCACGCCGAAGGAAGGAAGGAATACCGCTCTTATAGGGCAGGATCACAGCTGCATACAGCCTCTGCTGGGAGGAGAGGGAATGTTTATAGATGGAGCGGGAGATGCCTGTGTATGCACATACGCACACAGAACAGTGTGCGTATGGACACACATACACATATGCACACAATGCCTCAGATAATTGCAGATTAGATGTGTGTGTGTGCGTGTGTGCTAGATATGTGTGTATACCTCTGTGTATACACACATACGTGTGTGGCTATATATATTTGTGTGCACGCATGTAATATACATATACACACATGCAGAGAGATGTATGCTTGTGTGCTTGGGCGAGACACATGTAGACACACACACACGCGCTCACACAATGTGAGTATACATCCCACTTTTTGACCTAGGTATACACAGAAGACAAAATAAAAATCATACTCCAGCAGCAAGCAGGCAGTCAGAGATTTATCTACATTCACTGCTATCACCAGGGAGATGAATGGGGCCGATCTGAAGCCCTTTGCAAGATCCACTATGGGAGTGAAGGAGGAGGAGGGATGCCACACAGACATGCACAAACTTGAAGACAGAGAGATTTGGAAGGTGCTACTTGTGAAACCCAGGTGGCACTCCGGAGGGGTGAGCGAGGGAAAGAGCCACAAACACTCTGCAGGGTCCGGAGGGCTTGAGGCTTTTGGAAGAGGGCGTCAAGGGACAGCTGGCTACTTACGTTGTCTGCGCTGCTGAGGATCCTGCAAGGTGTTCTGTTGGCACCGGGCGCTGAGCCAGGGAAGGGCACTGGAAACAAAAGGGAGAGACAAAAAATAAAGTCATACAACGGGAATATTAATTGCCTCTCTTGCGGATTTTACAAAACACACAAAATGTTTTCTTTTTCCTTGTTTTCTTTTTTTGTTCGTGGATTGGCGCGCTTCCCTTCTGCATGGAAAATACTAGCATGGGATTTACAGCCCAGCTACAGGGCTCGGGATTAACAGCGCTGGCATCTTTTGGGCATATTTTTTCTTTTAATGAATGAGCTTTCGCTGTTAATGAGGAATAATCGTTTGGCTAATGAGCTTTGAAACATTAAGAGAAAAGAGGGTTTTTTTCCCGTTAATCGCCCTGGTGCGACCGCATGGATGGATTACAAAAGACAGCAGTAGGAACGCAGTACAAAGGGGGGGAAACGTCTCCTGGAGTGGGATAAACGCAGAGATGGGTGATGCGTCCCTGCATCTCTCCTTCCTTCTCTCTCTCTCTCTCTGCCAACTGCTATGGGTTTCCATAACTCCGCAATCAAAGTGGATGTTCGGGAAAGATTATTATAGTCAAACAGTGAAGCGTCGGCTGTTAATGTCTCCAGTGTTTAATCATCATACAGTAGAATGGTTTTATGCATATTTCATTTGCATATCATTAAACTGCGTTAGCGCGGGACGTTCAGAGCTGGAGAGGTACAAAGTTGGGGGGAGAGAGAGGGAGAGCGAGAAAGAGACAGAGAGAGAAAGGTCCCTATGATGCCTATCTTCAAAAGCCAGGGACTTGTTCCATGATCTGTCTTCCACTTTTACTAAAATCATGATGACTTGGAAACCTTTGAAGTTGGATATAACCTTGGATTCTTCTAATTCCAGCAGAGTGATGTATTAGAAAGGGGGAAATGATGCTGCGCTAGACATTTAAAGGAATATCAGCTCCAGTGGAATGGAAATAGGAGCTCTTTGGGGAATGAACTGGCAGAGCCAGCCACAGCTTCGACAAACACCACACTTCTTGGTTAATATTAGTAAAGGATACCAGAGTAAAACAAAAGAAATGAAGACAACATACATTAAGATGGGGATTACATTTCTCTACTCTTTCTCTTGCTTTTCTTTTTCTTTTCGAAGGTAAAAAGAAGGATGGAACCAGCGGTAATTTACACACTAATTAGCGAACAGTTGCCTCTTTTTGTGTTTGTTTTTCTTCTCTCTTTATTTTGGAGAGGGGTGTTGTCACCGCTGAAGTGATTAATCAATTATTTGGTAGCTCAGATCCTTCACTAGCACGGATCAGGACGAGAAGGTGGTGGTTGCGGGGGGAGGAACACAGTGGGCTCTTTGTAGATCTTATACATGCACAACATATTAATTGGGGTCTTTATAAAGCTCCCTCAATAGACTGTTTCTTTCGTGGTAAAACAGCAGCTGGTTAGCCACCGTTGGCGACTCTTCAAATATCACTTTTGCTGGGGGCAGTTCTGTCGCTGTTTGTTGTTTTGCTTTATTTTCTTTCCCAATGGAGGGGGGCTATGTGTGCAATGCTACCACTACCCACCGGTTTTGAACGGCAGACAGACAGACAGTATCGATATCAAGACGATCCATTGAGCTGAATGCAGAACTTTGCTTCAAAATGAAATGCTGTTTTATATTTAAATTCTCCTCCTTCTCCCTCCCCCACTTTTCTTCTCCTCCAAGTCTTTGTCTTGGTTATGAATATTCAGATGAGCTGTGATGTGATTACACTGTACAATTACTTGTGTCCATGGTGGTGGCAAAGGCACTGAGGAAAGACAGAGCCAGACAAGCTTGGAACTCATTTGGGGTTTGTTTTCTGTATTTTTCCCCCATCTCTGTAGCGCTGCGGCACATGCAGATGTCGCTGTTGTTCTTTATAAAGCCCTAATGATATGCGAAAGCATAACGACCCCATTTGGGTGCACAGCATCAACGAAATATTATTGGGGGGGGGAATCCTGACTGAAGGAATGTCCACATAAATTATTTTTATTTAAATGAGTTGAAGGAGGTGGTGGTGAGGTAGAGGAAGTCACATGAATACATGCATAATGTTAATACGCAGAAAGGTTATCGCCAAGGAGAAGAGTGTTTTCTGCACAGTGCTTGGGACAAACAGGCTCATTAGGGAATAGCACAGCCCACCGCGTGATTTACTTATTTATCATTACTCATACTTACGCCAGGGCACCAGGCACGCTCACTGCCTGGAGACTCTTTGCAGGCTGGGAGCTGGATGCCTAGACGAGTCCCTGCTTCCATTCAGAAATTTCAGTGAAGTGCATGGTAGGAGGGGAACAGGAGAAGAGGAACCGGAGGGAGAATGTGTTAAATGCCACAGATCGGCAAAAAAGGAGGGGCCCAAAGACAGCCTTGAGGGTGGAGTGACAACACGGCAGTGCGCGTTGGTGTTCAGACACCGTCGCTGGCTAATGCCAGGCTTTCATGCATTTCTCAGGGGACGCCACCGCTGAGGCAGCGCTCTGGTCCCTGCCCTGCTGGCTCTGCATCTGCAGCATGGGGAAGCCAGGCTGGGGCTGGGCTCCTGCCGGCCGCTTGTGCCACCAGAGAGCCTCCTGGGCCTCCTCCACCGCTTCCTCCTCCGCTGGTGAATGTCATCACTGGATATTACAAGTATAAAAATGCGTGCACGTGGAAACGGGACTGCTCTTCTGGATCAGGGGCTTGCACCTATATATATCAGGAAAGGGTTAACAAAGATATAATGGGACAGCGCCGCTTGACGTTAGCTCTAGGAAGGTCTGTCTTGTGTGCCCGCCTTGCACGGATCCTGAATGGCTTTGCCTCCACCACACCCTCGGCGTGGGTAAGGCTCAAGTTGCTGCCGACCTCCAGGGAGGGAGCACGGCTCTCCTCCGCACCCAGAAAGGGAGCAGGCAGGACACAGAGGAAAGGCTACTGCAGATGGGACCTGTTCTGAGAGGAGTCGTCCTCTTCCCCCTTCCTGTGGGCACGCACAGGCTTTACCGGTGACTCCAGAACCGGCACGGAGCAGATCCCCAGCAGCCAGACTGGGGTGGCTCCTCTGCCTCTGCAAAATGTGCTGGCTGACACAGAGGATGCGGTATGAGGACCTGCCCAAAGGAGGCTGCGAGCGAGCAGCAACCAGGTCTCCTTCCGGCAGGCTCCACCACAAAGGGAGCACCGTGAGCCCCAGCGAGCCCCAGACAGAAGGATTATGCGCTAGTCTGTATCTGTCTGAAGACTAATTGGCAGAGGATGCAGTGACCCATAGCAAAGAGGGGGATTGCTGCCCAGTGCTGCTTAAAGATTCATAACCACAGGCCCATCTAGCTGTCCTCTACATCTTGTTCCTTCCTGCATCTCAACAGATGCATTTGTCATGCACATGCACACATGCAAAGCGACCTGGGAGACTGAGTACAAGGCAACAGCCTGATCAGAAACAGGCCACCAGTACCACCTCTAGGCAAGAATACTAAATCCAGGCTCTTGCTGCTCAGTTTCAAAAAGTGCAAAAATTCATGGCACAGGGGATAGCCCAATCATCAACCCGCCTCAGAAGTTGGATGTGAACATCCCATCCATGACCACACAACACTCCCAAAGGCCCAACTAAGACATGTTGTCATCCTGACAAAATGCAGCTGGCATGCCAGCCAGCCTAGACCACAGCGAGCAGCCCAAAGCCCGTCTGCTGTAAGGAGCTGAGCAGCTGTGACGAGCTGGAGTGACCTGAGCAGATCACCGCCAGCCCGCCCACCCTAACTGATTGCTTTTGGATCCCAGCACAGTGGCACTTGTTACCGAGGCCTTGCAGAACGGCAGCTGGGAAGGTGCCGCATGGCGCTGCCCCGTCCTTCTGGTCTCCAGCCTCGCCACAGTCTAATGCAGAGGCTCTGTCACAGACCAAATGGTGCCTGGGAACACGGAAGAGTCAAAACAAAGACAAAGCGACACCGCCCTTGTCATTGTTCCAGGCACTGAGCCCTTCCCCAGACCTGGTTCTGCTCCGGCAGGGAGGCCAGCGCAGCAGGGACCTCAATCCCGGACAGCGCCTTTGCACGCCATGAGCCTCAGCCATTAGGGAAGGGGAAGGACGGGGGCCAAGCACAAATCCGCCCTGAGGTGAGGGGCAAGGTAAGGACTGAGACGCAGGCCGTGAAGCACGGAGGCGGCGGTGCGGCCTCACAGACCCCTCCACAGCACTCGGGTCCCCTGTTCCCCCGCAGGCCGGCGGGCGCTCAGCACCGCACAGGAGGGCCAGGAGGAGAGGTGGGAGCCGCGCCGCTGCCAGCAGCCTGCTGCCCCAGGCAGGAGGGAGTGTGGCAGCCCAGGAGCTAAAGCCCCATCAGCCCTCTTCCCGCAGGTGCTCCCCGAAGCGGAGCATGGATTGTACCATGTATGCGACGGGTCCACGTATGAAGCAGAGGAGGTGGTGATGCAGCTTGCAGCGAGAGAAAATGATGTTCGCTCTGTGATACCCACACCGCTCTCACGTGGCTTCTGCAGAGGTGTTCTGGCCTGTACAGGCTACTGCCATACTTTGACGTGTGTAGCTGTGAAATATCACCACCACTGTCCCGAACAATTTCTGATTACAAGTCTGTGACGATTTTGAAGTGAACCTCCCCACGGAGGCTTTAGGAAGGGGCAGCTGTTATAACGCTACAGGAACCATTGCTCTGCTTGTCATTTTACCAAATACCCTGAAGAAATTGCTATTTAGAAAAGGAAATTCAAGCATTTCTGGGACATATTGATATTCAAAAAAAAAAAAAGAATTGTTTTGCAAATAGTAGCACTGCTGAAGAGGGGAAAGAAATGCATCAGTCATTTGATATTACATATAAGCAGTTTATTAAAGAATTAAATATTTATAGACTATAAAGCAAGCAGGGCGATGAGTCGCAAACAGCTTGCTGAGAAGTATGTTATAAACAATGAGTCTGTCAGTGACTAATAAAGTATGGAGAACACAAATGTTTTATAAAATCACCAAGCCAGTTATGAATCTCCAAAGCTGAGATGCTGCAAGACCCACCAAGGTTCCTGCTGCAGTGCAAGCCTGGAGCCAATATGGGAGGGACAGGATCTGATCTGTGGAGCGCAGACACATGCCGAGCACTCGTGGGAACGCACATGGTTCAATGCCTTAGAGAGATTTAATTTTTCACATTGTTTTAAACACAGATCTATTAATAGGAAGTGCAGGAATTTTCAAAGAGTTCAAGGCACTTCCCTCTTCAGTTTTTCACTGCATCTACTCTTCCATTTCCAACAAAATTATAGTTTGTGATTCAGACTCGAACTCCTCTCTCTGCAAAGCCTTTTCCTGCCCTCCCAAACATAAAAGATGTAGATACCCTAGGCACCAACTTCCCTATTCTGAACAATGACAGACACATCACATTTATAAAGGTTGTACAAGAGGAACAAATAGTTTGTAGCCCGGAAGGACAGGAATACCTTTTTGTTGGCAGGCATTAGGGGAAACTGCGATTGACAATAAAAGTGTGCATTATTTTCTATATGAAAAGGACAGCTCTCATTTTTCAATAGAATACAGACATCAGTCACATTAATTTTGGGGGGCAGTGCTGTTTTATCACTACAGGAGATGTAATTAAAGTGTCTCCAGTTTATTTTTTATTTTTGTGAAGCCAGCCCAAGGCCTAAAAATTATTCCTAACGTAGGATGAGCTGACACCTTTGGTCATGTCAAAGCTGATTCCTACAGTTGTTGCCACAATTTCAAGTCTGGTGAGATGGCTGAAGCTCCCAAGTGGTCTCAGCACTCGTGACCCTTTAGAATTACTTTCTATGCAAGCCAGCAGGACTGAGACCCACTTGAAAAATCCCAGTCATCGCAAATCCAACTCTGACAGTCACTGTAGTAAATATCATCCTCCCAAGGCAGCAAGCCAAAGTGTTGTCTGCTGAGACAAGGAGGGGAGGATCTGTACAGAGATAGGAGACAGAACATAGCTGCTGCCTCCTTGCTCTCAAATTAAGACCCTATGAAGACCCATATTAAATTAACACAGGAATAAGCAGGATAAGAACTAACCGGGGTTGGTGAGGACTGATTTAGTTTAGGTTATAGAGAGAAACCTCCTTTTGCCAGCTGTTCTTTCTGCACTTAGACAAGGTGGTAGATTTTAATCCTCTGAAACATAATTAAAACAGATACTTTTTTTACTGTTAAAATCCAGTAATTGTTTAAGCTTATTTGCCTGGGAGGTATTTCAGACTAAATTTTGGTTTAAATAGCAACCTTTGCTGTCCTGCGTGGAAATTATTCCATGCAGTTTGGATCTCACCAGACTTTTAGGCTGACAAAGGAGGTATACAGAAAAGCACAGTCCAATCAAAGGCACAAAACCCATTCGTTTCAGATGACTTGTCTGAATGGTCCGTCTTTGGAGAGCACAGAGCCTATTATCTTCAGGGGTCCCTATGGGCAAGTGTGGTACCTTCCAGAGAGCACTATCACCAGTCTGATGGAACAGTCAAATACTGCTCTCCCTGTGCTGGTGGAGCCCTTGCTATCTTCACCAGTTACTGAGCGTTGCAAGAATCCTAAAGCATGATGCACAAACCAAGGCAAGATCAGATGAGCTTCAGCGTTCTTTTCTCCGTACTACATTCTCCCTTCTCCTTGCAGTCCAGCTCTCATATCTCTCCACACCAGCCCACCATGACGTATTTCACCCCCAAAAAGGTGATTTTACCTACTATTACTTCATCACTCTCCTTACTCACAATCCTAAAATCATGGAACATGCTGCAATGTACTTTACTTAGGGTTACATGTAGCAAGGATCTTGCCTCCCTTTCATAGACAAGCTGTTAGCAGGATACAAAGGTCTGCTCTTGACTTGTCCTCATCTCTTTTGTTGAAGATTTCAGTACTGTGCTCATCTCCTTCTAGCTCAACCCCACTGGGCCATCAAGACACATCGCTTCCTGACATAACTCACTGCATAACTCACTGACCCAGGCTTTGACACACTTTTCTGCTCCCTACACCCTGGTTTTTTTTTTTTTTTGGCTCCTTCAGCTGTCTTCATCTCCTGTCTCCAGGACCCAGATAAACACTCATAACTCCAGATATTCTTCATTCCTCACTTTCTTCTTTCCACCCAGGCATTTTGGTGGATTTTGTGTTGCTTGAAAAACAAGCACTGCTGAACCTAAAGCTCCTCACTTGCACATGTCTGCTGCAGCTACATTACTTGCAAAGGCTGTGAAGTTCCAGGAGAAAACTGCCCTGGGAGAGGGTTAGAGGACAGGCAGCCTCTAAAATGCAAAACTTTCTCAAATGCCTTCATGATTAGAAATGCTATCTAGTCTCAGACAGCATAAAGTGCATTCTCCGAAGGCTCAACAGACCAGCTGGATCACATCTCCATGAAAACAAGTACTTTGTTGTCCTATGTCTTACATACCTCATTCAGAATATGAACATATTTCAGAAGACAACAAATTTTCTCAAAACACACTGCCTCCCATTCAGCAGCTCTGAATGTAACTTATACAAAGCAGATACGATGCCATTCTCACAGATTCAGGTTTTAAATACAGCAAATATACATCTGCTTCATATACTTTGTTATATATGTTCCCTATGTACATTGAGATGGGTTTATTTTACTTTAATGGACTCCTTTAAGGAATATTTGTCATCCCAGAAGCCTTCGAGTGTGGCTACTGCTTAGCACATTCCTTCTGCCTGCCCTGCCAGATATATGGCTACAGGATGCTCTTGAAGCACCTGGCACGTGTCCCACAGAACCATTGCCTCCCAGCAGAGCACATGGAAGCAAGTGCTGTTTGCTTACGTGATATATGGCTGTCATGTTACCTGTTAGCTTTAACACCACAATCCTTGATCACTGAAAACAGTTTAGAGTCTATCTTGCACTCTCTCCATTCCAAAGCAGTGAATCCTGAACATCCTGCACCCTTCATCAAATGTCAGGCTGAGGTTTCACCATGGGTTTAATCTAGTATTTCTGGAAAACTACCAAGGAGGAGGAGGGGGATGTCCTGCCTTCCTCCTACCGCATGTTCCTCCCATCTCCCACGTGACGTTACCCCATATCAGTTCTCACCCAGACTGCCTCTCTGATCCAGCTCACGCTGCAGCTGAAGGAGCACCAGGACCAGTACAAGGGAGGTGAAGGATCAAACTTTAAAGGCTGGGAAGGGAAGGTGAGAGGGATGAAACTTTCCCTTTTAGCATGGAAGGTTATCTATGTTTAAATAGCTTCAGAAACTGCACCCTTACGTTCTGAAGAAGGGCTCTAAGCAAAGACTGTGAATATTTAAGTGTTTATGCAGTGAGGACAGAAATCAGCTAACTTGAACAATTTGCACCTACAATACAATACTGTCCACAACACCTGATTAGAACTTGGATGGCATTACTGCAAAGGCACTTGTGCTTTATCATATAAGACATTTTTGTTTGTTTGTTTTTGCATTTAAACAAGAAAATTAGAAAGGAAATTTGGCAATGGACAGGCTGCCTTATAACTACCCACAGAGGAATTTTTCTGCATCTTGTTAAAAAGATCATGACTAAGTTAATTCCTGATTTATCTCAATCCATCATTTTCCTATATTCCCATTGTCGGAGACTTCTCATCCTTGCTGGGGACTTTGAGAAACTCCGAGCAGAGCTTCAGATAGTCATGTTGGAAACCGAACCCTAGCTGGTTCTGGGGAGCGGAGGGGTTCACGCGCAGTGGGACAGGGCTCTGGACTCCTATCATCATGGAGAACATCTGAGACCCTCTTCTAACAGACAGTAACTCAATAAACATCCCTGAACTTGTCTTCAGTAACAAACACAGTGTTATTATATAAAAGCTTCCAAATTGAAAATGATCAATGTGCTTTTAGGAGCTATCAAAGCTATATCACCCGTATTTGCTAGAAAGAAGAGAGCCAATTTTAGAAGCTGCTGTTAAAGCCCACTATCCCCTCCTCCCTTTTAAACCAAAGAAAAGTGTATAAAAGACAGACAGAGAGGAAAAACAGGTAGCACAGTTAATCTACGACTTCAGCCTCTGAAAAAGTCTTACCAAACTTATGCTATGGTTTGATATGCCATTGTTTCACCTTGCCACTGCAGTTTTAGAGGTTTCTATACAGGGTTATGCCAGAGTCATGAAATACAAAGCAAAGGAACACGAGGGGTAAAGCAAAGATAAGGTAAGAGGAAATATTTAAAGCTTTAGCTGTCCCCATGTACTAACGGTAGCTTCCCCTTCCTTTTGGCTAAGAGAACAGGGAACAGTAATGCAATAGGAAATGCAGGATTCTAGTCAAGGACCACAGGTGGCCGTGTGATAACTCTTCTTCCTCCTCACCTAGCTGCCAGAGAAGAAATTCCTAGATAACGGTGCCAATTTCTCCCTGCAACATTTACATTTAAAACTCTTTTTTGGAATTGGAATTATATGTATGCCTATTACAGAAGTAATCCAGCTCCCCAAATGCCCTTTCTTAGTCCAAATCATTCTTTCGACTTAAAGACGCTTAGGCTTTACAAGTGTTTTTCGTCTTGAGCCTTGGTTTATTTTACACGTAGTCCTACATACGAGGTCAAGCTAGGCTTGTGCTACTCTGCCCTTGTCACAGAACAAAGAAAGGGGTTAGCACAATTAATATGTCTCAGCTTACAGGGATCTAAACAGTCATTAGAAGTCAGTGCAACTTGCGTCAGTCTGTTCAGAGTCATGCCACGGCCACCTAATCTCAGTACCCCTGGGGCAAAACATACAAAGAAGGCCTAAAGTTGGCCTCTCCCTGCCACCTTGCAAAAAGATGTCTCTGAGCTCTCAGAAAACATGTAATATGAAATCACAGAATAATCTAGGGTGGAAAGGACCTCCAGAGGTCACCCAGTTCAACCCTCTCCTCCAAGCAGGTCCAATCAGATCAGGTTACTCAGGAACTTGTCAGTATACATTCAGCTCTGTCCCTGAAGATGCCAACAAAAATCTACATATAAAAAATCACAATACGAACGATTACTCTTAACTGGAAAAAGCACACGTCTGCTAACACTTAAAGACAGATGGACCAGAGAGCCTTCAAAAGAACCCCAGGGGTCTACAGACTCAGGTTCAGAGCAGCTGATCTAACCTAGCTGCTATTTAAGCCATTAATTCTTAAACACAGAAAACAGATTATTCCCTTCCCCTTGGCAGCAGCTTCTTCATATTTGAAAGCTGTTGTCATATCAGCCTCCTCTACTGCTATTATAAAATTTGCACGTAAGAGCCAATAGAACAAGACAGAAAACAGTTTGGCATGCTGCCTTTTGTACTTTTGCTGATTCATTTTTTTTAGAAGTATCACACAAACAACCATTGTAGAAGCAATATTGCATTAGCACCAAAAGCTTTCCAAAGTTGATTCCTAGCCTCCATTTACTTTCATAAATAAATGCAGAGGATCGGGTTGTTATATTACTACCAAATACCATGGAAGACTGGTCCAAAATAGCACTTCCAATCTAGCAAAGGGCTCCCACAGTTTCATTCGTGCCTGAGAAATAATCCGTTCTGTTTGTACAAGCCTGCTGAAATGACTTGCTCTTGAGAGGTGAGGTGGATTCCTAAAGAGTCCGACCCTTTGTGATTCGTAGTCAACAGAAGCTCTTGAACAAGAGCAGGTCAGGTGGCAATCCCCTCCATTTTGTCTGTAGCAAAAAAAGCAGCATAAGACACATCAAGATTTTGCATTGAGTTTCTGTAGCAAGTATTTAGCTATCTGACTTGTGCAGTTGAGCACAGGTTTTTATCTGAGAATGGAGAAAGCAGACATGAGACTGCAGTACAGCTATGTCTGGCCTGGTTTTAACAACTTGCAATAATGTATTTTCCTCCTGTATCAAGTAACTAAGGAAGCAGCACCTTGCCTTTGGAGACGGACAGTCTTGTACATCTCCTAGAGGTCAAAAGGCTTGGCTCTTAACTCGGAGCTTTGTCGTATGTTTTCTTTATGACCTGGATCTATCATATGAGGGTTTAAGGAAGAACAAAGAACTTGAGTAAAATTGGAGCATTTCTCAGCCACTTAATGGAAATACTTAGGGGTCCTGATTATACACTATGTTTAAAAAATCAAAGAAAAGGTGGAAAAAGTTATAAATAAGCAAAACAACACAAAACCATAATGTCAGAATGAAGAACAAATGACTAGCCAGTAGTGTCAGAAACTCAGCAAGTGTAAGAAATCAACATAGAAACACCTTCAAATATCCCAAACCTAATGTTTGTGCACCCCAGGGGGAACCTACTGCTCGTAGTGGTGGCATTCGCGGACCATCCCTAAACAGCACGTCGCCTGCCACTGCTGGAGATAGAAAACTGGACTAGATGGACCGCACAGGGCATTTCTTATGTTGTTCCTGTTTTTAAAAGTGCCTGATATGGCTGAGCTGTTCAAAAGATTACCCTTCCTACATTCTTATCTAACTTCTTTATTTTTACTGCCAAACCAACATTATACAGAACTATGCTTTGAAGCTATAACTCAAAAAAGGTAAGCCTAGAAGTGCATAAAACTGTCTCTTCTGTGAGTATTGTGACAGGCAGAATTCTCATTACTACCCAATATGTCTCCTATGTCTACAGTTAGCATCTTTAGTTGGCAAATATAAACCTCTAAAATTATTTTTTGTTGGTGTCAGTTCTTAATTTTATAAAATACATGTATGTTCTTTGCAACTTTTTCCGCTCCTTTCTTCATAATAGCTTTAGGATTAGAGTAGGTAGACATATCTTGAAAATTAGCAGGCAGAGAAGGTATTTACATTCACGTACAATCTATTAGGATTCACAGAATCACAGAATCATTTAGGTTGGAAAAGATTATCCAGTCCAACCTATAACCTAACACCACCAAGTCCTCCACTAAACCATGTCACTAAGCTCTACATCTAAACGTCTTTTGAAGACCTCCAGGGATGATGACTCAACCGCTTCCCTGGGCAGCCTGTTCCAATGCCTCACAACCCTTTCAGTAAAGAAGTTTTTCCTAATATCTAACCTGAACCTACCCTGGTGCAACTTCAGCTAGGACAGAAGGATAAACTGCAATTTCAGTATGTATAGATGGGAGAAGGGCGCTTTTAAACAGACATGTTCCTTTCATGTTCTAAATGGAAGCAAATTGCACTGAGTATCCCAAGTGGATATAAAGAACTTGTCTACCAAGTGTAGCACAAAGTCTCCATAGGAAGCTGGAACACCATAAAAGAGTGGCTGAGGTGCTATATATTTAAAACACTGAGGACTTTAAAAACACACAGTTCCATAAAAATCTACTGCATGGTCTCTGCACTCTCCACTGCTGCACACTTGCATGTACATTCTCTCTTCTAGTTTGGGGTAGAACACAGAAAGCAATTTCTTTTCTTAAGGTCCACCAGTAAAAACAACCAACCACAGAAATACCAACAGGATTAATATTAAAGCAGGGAAGATAAATACTCAAAGCTCAGAAATGATGAAGACAAGTTGTTTGCATACACTACTATCCCTTCACGTAAATCTCAATTAGTTCCTCAAGTCCTTGGCCTTGTTCCCTGCTTGTGCTGGATGGCTGGCAAGGAACAAGGGCATGTTCCACATCTGAGTGCCAATTCTGTCCCCAGTGAGACAGCTGTAAGCCAGGGTGACAGAACAGGCAAGGAGAGCAGTGCAGTCCTACTCCTGCACCTCGGACGTCAATGAGCGTTTTGCCAGAAACTATAATGGGAGCAAGACTGGTCCTAGATGGGACCAGTAAGCACGTAATTAGGTTCTGAGTGGGAACTTTTTCATAGACAGGCACTTCTTTATATTTGGACAGTTAACTGCAACTTTAGTATCTCTTAGCATGTTTTCCATTATACCACAACGATCTGAAGGTGAACGAAAGGTCTATGCACCAGCCTAATTCATCATGCATTTTCATCTGCTTCCTCTGCGCTCTGCCCATTAATTCTTCAGCCAGTACTTAGGGTAGTATGCCCAGACTTCAGGAGCATAAAACAAAACAAAACCAAAACCAAACCAAAACAGAAACACACAAAAAAAACAAACCAGTAGGGAATAGTCTCCTCCTCCACTCCGTTGTGGAATAACACATTCCTCCCCACCAAAATTACTTCATGGTCTCAACTCAGTAAAATCCAGTTACAGGCCAAAAAATGGACTTTCTATAAGAATATCAAAGCTCAATTCCAAAATCAGAATTGTATATTTAAAGCACTATTTTCTAACATCCATTCCACCAGGCTTGCATTCTGGCTTCATCTCTAACTCTGAACAAGAATGAAGGACAAACTACACAGTACGTTTTGTGTGAAGTGAAAATCTAAGTTTGCAGCAGTGGGGAAGAAGAGATGATTCCACACGTAGTATGCCATAATCACTCCTAAAGAGGTTGGTTCTTGGTGGAATCCCCTTATTTTTATTTCTGTTTTAGCAAGCATAGAGGGTTTGGGTAAAATGCTCTGTGCCTCCTTCCACTTTCCTCAGAGTATCTGGAAATGTAGAGAGCAGAGCATCAGTGGTGAGGGTGGTGAACTTGTTAGGTAAGATCTGTTCCTTGTTGTGGTTTAACCCTGGTAAGCAGCTGAGCACCACACAGCTGCTCGCTGACTCCCCCCCACAGCTGGATGGGGGAACAAGAATCAGCAGGGCAAAAGTTAGAAAACTCATAGGTTGACATAAAGACAGTTTAATGGGAAAGGGGAAAAGAAAGGGAAAGGAAAAGAAAGGGAAAGGGAACAAGTGATGCAGAACACAACTGCTCACCAATGCCCAGCCAGTTGGGCTGGAATCTGAAGGTTTGAGGATTAAATCTTGGTGATAACATATGGGTGAAAGACCTAATAGGCTTGCAGTGGAAATCCTGTGTCCATTTCTGGAACGAAAACAAGGAAGTGAAGAAACATTTGCTACAAGCAGTTTTTGCAGTGAAACCTTCATCAAAGTTTGCAGGTGTGGCCAATGGGCAAGAAGTTATGCCAGACTTCAGACATGTGCTGACAATCCCAGCTTGTGCTGCACAGGTGTGAATTTGATTGCTGAGAGTCTTGTCAGAAAGATGAACAACTTTTGGCATTGGTCTCACTGGAGTCAATGGCAAATGGTGTATCCTGTTATTGCTCGGGGTACTATACCTTCAAGAAGAATAAGACCATCTTCACTGAGGACACAAACTGTTTTCAACGCCTGTGTTCACAAAGGCACTGAGGCGCCCTATCAGAAAGAATAGCCATTTCAAAAAAAAAAAAAAAAGAATCTGCTAGGAAAGATGAAAAAATTAATTATTAATAACTTTCTTTGATTACAAGTCTTTAATGTATATTTCAAAACACTGGCTGATAAGTTTCTGCTGTATGGAAAGTCAGAAGCATAAATAACAAGCTAACTACTTACAAGCAAAAACACATGAACCACCCCTTACCTTTTCCCCAAGTCAGACAGCAGAAATGTTGTACTCATATCCTACTCTGATCTTGCTAAATTATTATAAAATATTGGGGATATAAACATCTCCCCGTAGGCTTCATTCTTTAAGTGCAGTTCTCTGCAACTGAAAGTCCAGTCATTAACTTAATACATATATTACAAATGTAATTCATCTTTGCTTTGTATCTCTTCCATAACTCCTCTTGCCACCTAATTCTAAGTTAGATGTCGTACTCAAAGAGCTGCACAATTTCCCCGAACGTGTATGATGAATTCTTTCTATTGTTTCTCTGCACTGTCTCCAAAAGGCATTCTTTCTACAGAATCTTTACTTTGTGGTCTTTGATCTCAGCTGTTGGTTGTAATGGCCTCCACATCTGCAGCTCTCCCAGTTACCGCACAGCCCCTATTTCTCAGGCTTTCCAGCAAAACCCCTCCAACTCGCCGGCACTCCAGGTCAGTGCTATAACGTCGATGCCTTTCAGAAGCATGTGCTGAGTCTCTGCCGGCTCCATCTCCCTGTCCCCAGGGTCACGAGCCAGGGAGTCAGCCAGAGCCAGCATCACCGTGTCCTGCGCCCCGCGGGTCCCTGCGAACAGGGCGCTGGAGAGCAGCTGGGGGGCTTCGCGCAGCCCAAGGGCTCCGGCTGCTGCTGGCAGCTCTTGGACCTTGCTGGGCAGTGACCCCAAGGCCAGCTCGCCCGGGCGGCGCTGCCCGGCGGTGCTGCTGCTAGGGCAGAGCGTGCAGTGTGCCAGCGGCCGCTGGGCAGCTGGGTCCGTGCCGGGAGGCGGTGTGGGCCTGAGCCGGTTCCACAGGCCAGCTCTGCTGTGTGCCAAAAACCAGTTCGTGAGCACGGGATGGGGTCCGGTCCGGCCGTGCCTGTCTCCCGGCTGCACCGCACCGGCTCCAGCCCCTGGGCCAGGCCCCCTTCATGCTGCCGGGCAGTGGATGCCGCTGCGCTTCGCGCCTCACGCACCCCGGCCTGCCCGCCCGCCCGCCTGCCCCGCGCTCTTGCACGAGGACTCGTCGCTCCTGTCAGGCCGCCCTCACGAGGGTGCCGGCCTCGTGGTGGAGGCCGCCCTCGGCGAACACCACCTGCCATCTCCCACCAGCAGGCCTGTCCTTCTGCTCCCTTACCCAAGTGTTGCAGCTTCCCCAGGTTGCCGTTATGGCTCCATTAGGTTACAAACTTTTACTGAACACAAGCACTGCTCACAGAGAGAGCCCCATAGGGCCAACAGGCAGTATGGTAAACACCATACTTCATCTGCACACTGCCTTCAGCCTGTCTTCCTTTGGAAAATTCCCTCTGCATAAAATTTTCCCCACTTGTACTGATCACTGTTTTAATTTAAAAGGTTTTTTAAAGGATGTGATTTTAATGAGTGCAAGGCTCAGACCAGAAATACTGTATTTCTTTCTCCTGAATGATGAAGTAGGCACTTGGACTCTCTGCATTGATTTCTAATCTGCCATTTCATACTCTGCCAGTGAGCCCTGTAAACCAGGCTCATTCAGCTGTCCCATGAAGGTTTCCGTAAATAAGGAAAGCTAAGGCTGGTTAGGGCAAAAGGGAGGAACTGGATATCAGAGTCACAACCCTTAATCAGCCTCCAGCTCTTCACCAGAGCAGACTGAAGTAATAATAAATAATAATAATAATAATAATAATAATAATAATAATAATAATAATGAGAGAAAATCCATATGGACTTTCATAAGAAGGAACTCAAAGTGGAGCTCTGCTTCTCAGGAAGCACACAACCCCCCCTTCCCCGGGAGGGCAGAATGACGGAGAGGCAGGAAATTAAAATGGCAAGGATCTTCTGATAAGAAATGCAAATTCGTGGGGGCCATCGCAAGTAGACTTACACACAGATACACTCCTGAGCACACGTGGATTTTGCCTTATTCACCATGTGCACTAGACCCATGGCTGGATAGCAAGCCTGTTCTCATTTCCTAAGAACCCATGTTCCAGAATATCCTTCAGTACAGGCACGCTGCATTCTCCAAACAGTGCAGCAATTATACTCTCTTCAATCAAAACTCTTTTAGATTTCTGACAAGAAACGTCTATAATTAAAGTGACAAAGACCTTCCTTTTCCAGATGCAAAGGAGACCTTTATTATTTGCTACTCCAAGGCAAAAATCTAGATTTTTCATTTCAGGTACCTTTGGTTCAGAGATCAAGAATCATATTCTCCTTTTCTTAAATAAAGACGCTTCAGAGATTTAATTTCCATGTATTCTGACGAGCCGCATCAGGTGCACACACTACCTATCTGGGTCTGGCTGTCTGCAGCACCATCAGTGCAGATGCTCTTACCCAGCTCTCAACCACCCTTGCATCACCCACCACTATCATTTTTGTGGAGCCAGAAATATTCTTTAGATTCATCCACTGCTGTAAAGTCAGAGCTGTAAAGTCAGATCTTTTCCTCCTTTAAATGCGACTAGCTATTTACTCCCTAACAATTCTGCTTCAGAGCTGATTTAGCATTTTTATTGGAATGTGAAAGCTCTTAAAAGAAGAAAAAAATCTAATCAGGCAGAAGAGATAGAAAACTTGCTGAATTTTTTCACCCCCCTTTGCACCCCTTCAATCCTATCAAAAGCACATCTTCCATTCATTGCTTCCCGATGTCATTATGACAAGCGGCTACAAATCAATAGCAGAAGCAAAGGCAGGCCTAGCCCGCACTCACCAAGTGATAAAGATTCACTCTCAACCCCGATTTGCTAATAGCACATAATAGCAGCCATTGGCGCCCTGCATTAAATCATACATTTCACTCTGCGTTTATTATGGGATTTTTAAAACTCCTCACCAAATTGGATTTTCTCGACGGTCTCTAATTTCCACATTTATCATTTAAAATTAAACTCCTCTGTGGGGAGGGGGCTGGGAAAAGGGGAAGGAAGAGAGAAGCCATGCAGTTCTGTATTTTCCTCTTTCTTTTTTATGAAAACCCATAAATAATCCCAGGTATCATTGCCATCAGCCCTGAAGTTTTATATATATAAAATACCAGAACTTGCGATAGAATAGCTTTAGGACTCTGCTTACCTTCATGCAGCTCTGCAAAAGAAGAGGAAATTAAAAAGGAACCAATAAGGAAACAGATTTTAAGTAAGAAATCCAATAAACAAAATAGTCAACAAAGTAAGCTGGTATGAAAAGTGTTATGGAAAATTACTGTGCATTTCCTCAGCTGGAAGAGCTAAGTAGCAGGGATAAGATGGATCAAAAAGATTTAAACAAACAAACAAACAAACAAAACCTTATTATCTCTTCCAGTTCACAGAAAATTCATATGACAAACAAAGTGAAAACTTAAGAACAAACTCATCTTTTAAAGCAAATTTTTCTTAAAACTAATTCCCCTGTGACCAGGACCAATGAAGAAAGGTAATATTCCTGAAACCATTGTTCTTTAAAATTTATTATTTCATCCCATTCATCCTACAGGCACCATCATGTATAAGGCTACTGATCAGAGAATTATGTTTTACAGTGTCTGCAGGAGGATATGCAAGTTTTTAAGCCATCTGGCACCTGATTACAAACAGGCAGAGGCATGGATGTCAAATGCTTTCTAAAAGACTCTTCAGGATGAGGCAAAGAGGGCTCACGTTTTGGTAACCTGTGGCCATGCAGACAGTGGAGTCTAAGTGTCCCAGTTATGCCCACTGGGTACCAATAAATTGGAATTTTTACAGCTCAGGTCAGTATAATCCAATGCTATTTCCTTGGGAAGTGCAGCTTCTAGTGAAGTCCCATACACAGATGCTGACTGGCTACCCGATTACACCCGACCATTTTAAGTAGACAAAAGTATTGTGTTTCCTTTAAATGATGCCCCAACTGAAAGGAGCCACCTATTCAGAGAACCGAAAATTTATTTCAGCCTTGTAAAGTTGACGAAAAAGATGACGACAGACATAGTAATGGCAAAAGTGAGTTCAGAAAAATATCCCCAAGGTGCTTTTGCTTGAGGAAGGTATAGATAAGGTACTGGTGGTTTTGAAGGCAGGACAGGGCCACTAAAGGCATCCTCTCAAAGAAGGGGGTGATGTGGGACCATAAGCAATATCAAGGTGAGAAAACCATGCATACGGCTTTGCTTGTTTTTCATGATGCTTTGTTTGATGTACACAAGAAATGGTTACTGTGGCTAGTGCTGAAAGACGTGTTACCGTACTTCGCTGAGCTTCTCCAGATGCTCTTGGAGGCTAGGAGGTCTGAGAGGTGCTGACTGCATGCAGAGACTGGGGATTCAGGCTTGTCAGCCCTGCTGTTGTCCAAAGAGACTCCTTTGCCTAAGCAGCAGGGCAAGAGTGATTTTGCAGCTGTACAGAAACAGTGCAACAGACTGTTTTTCAGGCATGGCGACCTGGAGATCATCATTCAACTGATGCTTTGGTTCTGAAGCATAAAGCAGTTTTTAACATTACATGTAAGTAAGCCCATTTACTCAACTCCAGAAAAGAAAAAATACAACTACCTACATCTGTCTACTGTAGAGGAGCCAAAGGAAAACAGTATGAGAGAGATATAGAACCACTCCGCTCTGGAGGGAGAACGAAAGGAGTGCAGATGTGCCTGCCACCTGAATGGACGCTACTGCTTATGATTCCAGTTTAAAGTACGCAAGAAGCACAGACACCATGAGAAATTTTGATGGGCAGACTCACAAAGAACTTCCTGCTTTATGAGATGATACGAACGATCCATCCTGTGATTTTAGTGAACAGAGGTCTGTATCAGAACATAAATGATCAGGTAACATTTTCTGTCTCCCCCCGGGTCTGCTCCCAGTACGAGAGTTGCAGTGTTCAGTGAGCACATGTCACAGTTTCTGCTCTTACACCAAGCACAGCTCTGCTCAGCTCGAGATATCAAGGTCCATGTTCCTCCACCTCTGTCGGCCCTGAAAGAAGCATCCAGATCCCAGACTATTTGAAGCACTGTACGTTAAGACATGAATTTGAGTTTAATGTGAACAAAGGCGAGTGACTTCCGAAACAGAAGGTGATGTGATAGCAGCATGGTGAGTTAAGCTTTCACCGCTCGTGATATCCAACCATAAGATGTGAACTCAATCAGCCCGCTATCTAATATCCAGTTAGTAAAATCACCCCAATTCACAAACTATGTAGCTTAACTAGGAGTCTGCTTAAAAGGACCTAAAGATTTTTTGGATCTCTGGTATCTTCACAGGAAGCAATGGCAGAACATGAATCTGGCCAATGCAGAACTGAATCACAACTTTCTTTCATGAGAGACATCTGTTTGAAGTTAGAACATCAGTAAGAGTTAATTTAGGCACAGAGCAGAGGGAAAGAATGAAATGCTTTAGGTTAAGAGCTTTTTTTTACTTCAGACATCCCATACAGTAAACAGCAAAAACAGACATCTCACTTCACATTAAGTAATTTTAAGGATATGCTGGGGTCCCATCTCTCTCTCTTTTTTTTTTTCCTCTGTCCACTTTTTTCTGTGGCATTGCCAATTCAGTTTGAGGCTTTCTGTTACCATTTCATTACTTTTCAGTTCCATGTCTACATTCAGACATATGAACAGCCTCGAGGTGTTGGTCTCTCTGGGAGACAGCTTTGAATACATACCCTTCCAATGCCTCCCACGTACAGCTGTACCGTTTCTTACTGCTCTAGAATCTGAAACATCCTGTGGTTTATTGATTCACCTAACCACGTTAGTGATTCACACTAACGCCACTGATCTTTATCTTTTGCATTCTTCCTGACTAGTGCATCAGAACTGGAAGTGTGCAACACATTACTCTCCAACTGATCTGCAAGGTTTTAATACCACATAGTCAAAGTTCCCTCACTGCCACCATCTTTCCTTCAGTTGCAACTGATGGAAAAGCATCCTGAACTCAGTATCCTAAATTATCAGAGTAATTCTGCAGCTCTTGAATAGACCATGCATGGTGACTTCACAGAATGGTTGCTTCTATCCTGACCAAAAAAAAAGAGATCAACTTCTTGTGTGGGGAAATTGTCCACCAAGAAACAGTGAGCCAAGAACTATTCTGCACGCTCTGATCTCTGCCACTGCAGCAGTACAGATTGGCAGTTACCTGTAAACACCTCACGTAAGGAGGAGTTCTTGAAATGGACAGCAAGGTCTACAGGATACCCAGGAATAAAATGATTCAGAAAACAATGCCACAAAAACATTGTTTCAACAGTTCTAATGGTTAGGAAATCACATCCTGGGTTAGCATGTTTGTGGTAAGAATATGACAATAAGAAGAGGATCTCATTTCCATGTTATAATCAGCAAGACTTGGATATTCATCTACAGAAAGGCTAAGCAAATTACCTCTGCTTATGTAAACAAAAGTATGGACACGCTCACCTTTCGGCTTGAGCAGGACTGTTGGACAACTAGGTCTAAATTCTACCTGACCCAGTTTTGCACAGATTCCAGCAGTTCCTGCTGGAGTAAACTTTGATCACTAAAACCTTTTCTCTGCAGGAATTATTTCCCCCATCAAGCTTCCCAAACTACAGTCAGTACATTTTGTTTTAAACTCCTCTGTTCAGACACTTCACATTCAGAAATGATGATGTGTACTACAGTATTCCATACGTGTTTTGGGATAACGAAGCAAAACAGATCAAGCTTTTAAACGATCTACCTGCATGACAAATAATAATAAAAAAAAAGCCCAAAGTTTATTGCATTAATTAGTACTGCAGAAAATCCTGTGTTATCAAACCAGTCACAGCTACCATAGGATAGCAAGTGATCTATGTCCAAGCCCTGTACTGCCATGTTCGTACATCCCAGATGATCACTCTGAACATCAGGCTGCACAGGGGTGTCTTGCACTCTTTCTTGTTGGTGCTAAGGCACTTCATAAAAGAAACTGAATAATCACTGGGCTGATGTTATAGCCCAAGGGTCAAAGTAGTACCTGGAACATAAAACAGTCAAGTTCAAGACATTACTCCAAGGAACACTGAATGACTTACAGAAATGGTCCAGCTGCCACTAAGCAGACTGCAAGAGGCTCGTTCCAGGATCGCCAGCACGCTGACAGCCGCGGCACTCGCAGGATGCGCGAGGCAGCAGCACCAGCCCCTGGGGCCAGAAGCAGGCAGGCACGGGCTCTGGCATCCCAGGGGAGAGGCAGGCCAAGGCAGCACTTTGGTTCTTTTAAATCTTTGCATGATGCCTGTTCTCCATCCCCCACTTCCCAAAAGAAACTCCCTCCCTTTGCTCCTCAGGTGTGCGCCTGTCACTGCACAGGGCTGCTTCAAAGCCCGTACAAGCAGCGTTTTCGCAGGTACAATGTTCCAGCTGCCCAATATCAGCAGAGTTTTTGCCCAAACTTCAGGTCCTGGCAATGTACAGGAAATGCAAGACTGTTGTGTAGACACATAGATTTTGAGGTTTACAATAGAAAATAAAACACAGCTAAAAAAATCAGAATCTTAATGCTTTCAAATCCAAAAGGCAAGCAGCCTTTTCAAAATACCTCATGACTTAAAAAAGCTTAGGGTCAGCAAAAATGTAGAATGGTGAAAGCTCCCCGAAGTTTGCTTTTATACTTATTTTACCATAGTGAGTAAAAGGTTTAGCCAAAACAAATAAAATAGAATTTCCACAAGCTACCTTCTTACGCTCCCACTTACAGTATCAGTGGGGCAAGGCACGGCAGCCAGCTCTGCCAGACTGTCCCCTTTGGGAGAAACACAAAAGGTGAAAGAACACAGAACTTGTAATATGTTTTTATTTTCCTACCTCATTTGAGGGAGTGCTGACAAAGTATTTCCTTGTACCTTATGAAGAGACAAATTCTGAAGCAAGTCTAGCAATAGCCACGTGCCCTCAGAACCTCGATAAATCAGTACACGATGGGATCTATACCAGGCGTGCTAGGCCAGCAAGCAGAGACAGAGACCAAACGTCACTGAAAACATTGGTGGCATGCTCTGTGATACTCATTAGCTTCTAACATTTCTGTGCGTGATCTCAAGGACTGAAGTTTAAAACACAAATAATCAACCACCCAGAGGCTGAGAGGAAGCTAAGATTCTGCATCCTCTTCTGTGGAACTAAGACAGCTGAGAGACTTGAGCTAGCACACCTTGGCTCTAGCTAAGCCAAGAATTAGACAGAGGGCATTTTCAGCAACATGTCCTCAGTGTTATAATTTGTTTCTTTCATTCTGTCAGTGCTCAAACTTGTTGACCTTCCAATCATACTTGCCCTTTCTATCCTCATCTTCGCTTTCAGGGAGGATAGCGGTTTTATTACAGGGCAATTGGGAGTGTTCTTAGTATAGTCATTTGTCCAAGGCAGTTACTGCATTACTGTTACTGATCAAACAGTAACAGGGAGCCAGGACTCGGGTTAAGTGGCATTCCTACTTTTGGAATGCTGAAGGCCAAACAGAGGCACATTATCAGAGCTATGAAAAAATGTCTACACATTGAAAGCAACTCTGCGTACTGACTGCTTGAAGGTTCCAGCTGGGGCAAGCCTCAATATTAAACACATTTATACTAAATGTAAAGAAACTAAAGCAATGTTTATGCTTTCTGAGTAAGATGAGAAGGCAAACAATGTAAGGAACAGGGCTAAAGTGTATGAGTATCTGCCAAAGCGATAGCTCCTGCGATGCATAAATTTAAATTGATTCACTGCTGTCTTCCTAATATAAAACTCTATTAAGCTCCCAAACAGCTAAGACAGGTCTACTTTAAAAACATTCATTGAAACGAGCCAGACCCACTTTTGACCAGTACAAAACTTACATTCTAGTTAGAACATTTATTTGTTTTTAATTGTGTGAAAAGGTACCAGGCAATAAGGATCACCTGCATTTCCATGTCTTACATTGCAAGCAAAAAAGTATGAAAGATCTCATCCAAAAACTGTGTCACTGTGCTAATGCTATGCCCAAATAAGCTCTGTCAAGCAGCAGAGTGTGTTCGCACAGGTTGAACACTCCGCTACCACCACTGCGTGGCTTTCAGTCACCTTAAAGAGCATGCAGGCTTGCTCAGGTCCTCCTGCGATACACCTGGTAGACAAGAGTACACAGGAGCTATTCTCATGGTGTAACAATATATAGATAGAAATGAAGACCTGTACCTTTAAATTTCTTAAGCTTTAAATCTCTGGTGCAGCCCTGCAATTATATCAAGTTATTCTGCCAACATGAATCCTGGAGATACATATCCAAACCAGCAAAGCTGATTAGTAGTGTGGGAGCTCCCTGCATGCTCCTTCAAAACACAATTAAAAAGAGTTTTATTCAGAGTAACACAGGGGTTATAGGGTCAGAAGAGTTTCCATTTCAAAAGGCAGCAGGATACAAACTAGCAGGAAGGGGAAAGTAAATTACCCAGATTTTGTGCTAGAAATACCATGGGTATAAGCAGCTGGGCTTCAATTTCTTACCAAAATTTTATCCTACCATTTCTAAAGAAAGCAGAATACAGTAAATCAGTGCAAAGATAAACCCTGCTATGTCGAGATGGTGAATAACTATTGTTCCACCTGCAAGTACAGATTCTGCCATCTTGCTTCATGCCTTGGGCTTCCCCATCAATTCTCACAAAGAACAGGTAACAATCCTTTTGATTTTCTACATTTTAAAACTTGTTACGATTAAACCAGAAAGAATACACTTAAAAAGATGTAGAGGAAGCTCCAGTGAATAGTTTCCTTGTCCAGCATTGCTTTAAGATATCCATAATGCAGTCTCCTAAGCCAACAAACAAAAATACACATTGTCCAGCGTTTGACAGTCAGCAATTAATTATCTCAGCCCCCAGTCCAGTCTGGGTACAGTCTGCTACCCTTCTGTAGGCTTCAGAGAAGAAGTGTGGTTATTAGATTATATATATACATATATATATATATTTAAAGTGAAGCAATGTGCAGAGTTTCTGTGAAAAGTGGTTCTGCAGAGATGACAAAAACTTTGAAGATTTACTTGGATATAACTTAGGAGATAAGAGGTGCTGGATCCAACAGAAGCCAGCCAATACCAAATAAAAAAAAAACCTAAACATTAGTCACAATGGCATGGAAGCTGACTTTATCTAAATCTAAATGATTGATAAATCTTGCATCGTCAACCTGATTTGAGACTTCCAGAAGCTCTGCGTCTTTCCTCAGAGCAGCACAACTTTGTCTCCACCTACCTGAAGGCATTGTAAGGGTAAGATCCTTCCTCAATCACTGTCAAAACAACAAGCTTCTCCTCCTTCATTTCCTAGCATTAGTGTTAATATAAAGGTAGAAGCAGAGAAGGACTTTTCTACATAGTTTCTCTAAATATGTCTATAGAAATAAAATAATCCTTTTCTGAAGAGTTCTGTTTCAGAAAGGCTAAAGATGGTCTAAATTCATGTATTATATTACGGAAGCCTAAAGAAAGATTATTTAAAAAACAATCATTTCCAAGGTGCAACAGATCCCAGCCTAGAAGAAAAATGAGGCTGATATATTGCACCCAAGCTTCTGTGTTCGTCCCCCTTCCCTACCCATATTTTGGAAGAAAATAAGTTTTACGATAGTTTTGAAGCCAAAATGCGAAAATGATCTCCTGCCATACACAGAAGTTTCTCTTCATTTAATTCCCTCCACCACCAAGACAACCAAATATGTTGGAATCTCACGGAGCACACAATTTCTCACTTATTTTCAAATACCTTTTCTTTACTATTTCAGATAGCTCTTGGTTATGATTGGTTAAGCTACTTGTGCTCATGCGCTCTTTATAGTAAGTAAAAATGGTTTTATACAGAATCAAGCCTTTTCTGCTCAATTTAACAAGAGCCTTTTTTCCTTTTTTTTTTTTAACTCGTAAGACAAAGATAAGCTAGTTAAATATTTGTTCTAGTAATCATTTGACCATTTAAAAAAAGACAGGAAAATTATTAAAGCCACTATAGAAAATACAGTATGCCTCCATATTAGGAACAATGAGATAGTTTAGCACTATGCAGTTCTGACATTAAGTTTTCTAACAAGATAAAACCTTTACCAGTAGTTAAAATGCTGATAATCCCTTGGGTTAGTAGCATGAAGATGAATCCTGAGATACGTTTCCTCCGGAAAAAAAAAAAACTTTTTTTTTTCTTTTTATTACAACCTTAAATGTACTGGTTTTACTCTAAACTACTTAATCTATGCATGCATTCATAAACTTTACCCATTGATTATATAGTACTTAACGTACATTATTCTATTGCATAACCTTACAGTTGAATCATTTCTATATCACAATAACAATGTTGTCCAGGACTAGCACTGCAAATCTTTTAAAAATAAAGCTGAAGTTATGTTTGATAAGAGCACTTCATAGTAAAATGTCCTTACCCTTCATTTATAAACATTTATGTTTATCAACGCAATATAGGGTTAGTTGCTTGTCTTCCTCTGAACAGAAATCATATGCCTTTTTGCCTTATGCTAGACTGCTATATAGTTACTTGACTCTGATATCTAACATCTAAACATTCTCCCATTTTTTAAATAAAATAACACAATTTTAATAGGCCTCAAAACTCTAATTGTTTTTTGTTTGTATGCTTAAATAGACATTAACGTTAATGAGAGTCCAAACATCTTATTATGAATGCTTAGGACTGAAAGCATTCTGAACTTGGAGATAAAAGAAAATATATTAAGTTACAGGACTCATGCCCAGCTTGCTAAGAACACTTTTCTCTGGTCAGCTGTTCTCTTGCCTGGACAGCTTCAGCTCCAAGTGTTTTCTTACCGTTGCTCTCTGCAGAAGAACCACATGCTTCTTAAACCAGCTTGCAGCAATTTCTGCAATGCACATCAGACCAGTTTTTACTGGTCTACGAAATCCTTGTTCAGATGGAACATCCCACATTCACGGTAACTTGGCGGATGCTAACTAAGAAACAACGGTAATATTTGGCAGGAAGTAATCCTGTAGTGAAAATGTTACTTGGCTTTTATATATATCAATTATTTCATGAGATTCAGAATACATAAATCTTTGTACCAGCTTTTAAGCTACTAGCTTCTTAAAGAAAGGTTTAACTTCAGTAACATTGATAAGCCTGAACTCAAACCACAAAAAGCATGGTATTCTCAGATAAGGTTGCAAAACCCAATCCCTGTGTCTTTTTCCTCAGCCTTGCCATTTTGGTATACCAGAGACAAGTATTCAGATGCTCTACTGCTTACTGGTGCCTGCATAAGACCTGGCCAAGTTGCAATACAACAGACTAGCTGAGCTTAAGTGACAGCCTTTGTTCTTAATTTCTTGGAATTTGTCAGCCGCAGTGAAACAAACTGGATTTTGTATTTAATTTCACAGAACCTTCCCCCACCTCCTGTCCCGCAGCCTACAGCTATTGCTTTTCCCACGCTTACTTCCTGAGCTCTGGCCCTTGGGAAAGAGAACAAGAGGCAAAATGTTTACAAGCCACAGACTCATCACAAACTGCACCCTTCCAAAGGTTTAGTAATAACGTTTCTGCTCTCTGTCTTACAGATATTGATGATCTTCAAAAGTTTTCATTTTTCATCATACCAAATCAGCTTATTTTTCAGATCAACTAATGGAGACACCCACACCCAGTGGATGTCAGTAGGGCCACACGTTGTTTTTCAGTCAAAGAGCAGAGCCCATTATAAATAACACTAAAACCTTTGTGAAGATGACTGTCCTCTCCACAGCTTACAGCCTGGAGGCTTCATTATTGCATTGACCATAATTCAATTCATCCCTTCCTAAAAGGTCTATTTCTGCAACCAACCCCCACCCTTGAAAATACGTTCAACTAATAATTTCCGATTAATGCAGTCAATTACTAACTCTCCCCCAGCCCCTTACTATCACCTGATTGGGCCAGAATGGAAAGGAAGCTGCAACTAACCAGGGAGGAATAGAAGTAGGGGTAAAATAGCAATAAAAAGTAATTACATAAAAATGCTAAACATATTACATCTGTTAGTTTGCTTAGCCCAGTGGGCTTGACAATTCCAGGTTTTTGCCATTGTCCACGCTCAGACAGACAAGAATAAGAGAAACAGGGAAAGGATCTTTCAATAAGATTATTAAATCAGTGCATGAAAAATAAGTCGTCATTACATTGCAAAAAAGGGAGAGAGAAACTCGCTGAAATTTCTTTCTGCAGATTTGCCTTTGTGATCTGCAAGGTGCTGTTCTCCTGCTTACACTCTGTTACCCTGGCAACGTACTCCTGTAAAATAAAGATTATTAAAGCGCATATGATTATTTGGCCGCACAGTGAATGAGGCAGCCGCTTCTGAAATTCCTTATCAGAGAAATTCAATTTTAGGCCAAATTGTGTTTTCACTGCCTCTCAGCTTCTCCCTCCCCCCTGCAATACCAATAAAACCATCATCTCCCCAGCTGTACATGATATTTTGTCACTAACTCTTTCATGCCTTTTCCTTCCCATTCCAGGTTTTATTTTTATTCTGTCAAAGCAGAATGCTTTCCCAATTTGTAGATGGTTTTCTTCCTTATTTTTTTTTTCTGGCAGCTTCAGCTTTTTCTTCCCTGTACATGCAGCTAGCATCAGTCAGCAACCTCACTGTGCTCCACAACAGCAACAGCGAGAAAGGACGTTCCTTATCCAGTCCATACTGGGTGCATTAGCATCAGATCTGTGGCTGGAGAAGCTTGAAAGATGAGGATGGAGTTCGGAGGGGTTGCCTGAAGTGTCAGAAATACACAACTGCCCTTTGTACCCACTCGCTTCCTGAGGGAGCCAAATCTGCTTTAGAGGTCTCGGCTGGCTCCGCTCTCAGTTCATCTCAAAAGCATCTTTGGAGAGCTGGTGGCCAGCCGAAGGAAATTCGCGACTAACGTATTTTTCTCATCAATTGCTAGCAACAGAGCTCTGCTCCAAACCCACTGTTTGAAGGTGCAGGCTGAAGGAGCCCTCGGGTCTCCATAAATGAAACCAGCAGGCAGCCTTTGCAAGGCACTACGTTTGCATGGCTATGGCAGCAAACACACCGTGTGTATCAAAGACAAAGAACCCTTCCTGGACGCTTCTCAGGCTCTTACGCCACTAAATACAAAGCACCGTGCGTAGATACCGCAGCAATTTACATTATTTTATACCGTAAATAGATTATAAAGCAAACATAACGCTGGCCGCGGGGGCGGCAGCCCGGGGGCTGGCGGCGACCCCCGCCTTCGGCCGGAGCCGCGGCCCAGGGCTGGGCCCGGGGCCTGCCCG